>CAWUFW010013646.1:0-462702 GCA_963921515.1 Calotriton arnoldi | reverse complement strand
TGGAAGGAAATTCAAGTTACCGGTAAGTATGGTTAAAATTACTTTTAGACCAGTACTGGGCTGAAAGATACAGCACTGAGGTCTCTCCTGATAACAGGTGAGTAAACTGAATTCGTATTTCGGCTGATTTTAGAGGAATATTTGTATGTTTCAAAATCAACACTTAGAAACTTTTTCAGCAAAAAGCAGGCAATGATATCCTATGGAAGGAAATTCAAGCTACTGGTAAGTATGGTTAAAATTACTTTTCAGGACCAGTACTGGGCTGAAAGATACAGCACTGAGGTCTCTCCTTATAACAGGTGAGTAAATCGGAATTCGTATTTCGGCTGATTTTAGAGGAATATTTGTATGTTTCAAAAATCAACACTTAGAAACTTTTTCAGCAAAAGCAGGCAATGATATCCTATGGAAGGAAATTCAAGTTACTGGTAAGTACGGTTAAAATTACTTTTCAGGACCAGTACTGGGCTGAAAGATGCAGCACTGAGGTCTCTCCTTATAACAGGTGAGTAAATCGGAATTCGTATTTCTGATGATTTTAGAAGAATATTTGCACAATGGTGAAGGGAGGGGGCGGGGCCTGAGGTGACATCTGTGCAAACGCGCCCGTGCGCGTTTTAAGTTGGGGGATTAAGTCCCCTTGAATCCTGAGGGTCCCTGACATGCAGCTCCCCATGTGGAAAAGCAATCTCCTTTGGATATTGGAAGAGAGAGCAGGTTGCCTGCTCTCTCTTCCAAAATCCAAGCAGTTTGCAATGACAGGACGGGAGCCGCGAGGCTCCGTCCTGTCATTGCAAACTACAGTGTCCCGGGGTAGGCACCCTGGGACACTGCAGGAGCCGGCCCTGGGGGGTGGCGGTCCCCATGGCCATCACGGGCTCCAGGGGGGGGCTGGGCGGCCCCCCTCCGTACATGTTCAAAGCCCCGGGGAAGTGGTGGTCCCCGGGGCTTCGGGTCCCAAACGGACCCCACATGTATTTCCTTAGTGCCCCGGGAAGGTGGCGGTCCCGGGCGTGTGGGGGTTCGAGCCCCCACACATGTCTTTTAATTTTTTTAAAAATAAGCCCCGGGGAGTGGTGGTCCCCGGGGCTTGGGGTGCCTACAGGCCCCCCATTCATTTTATTAACCCCCACATGCCCCCGGGACTTGGCCCACCCGGGGCCAATTAACAACGAGCGCACGATACCGCGCTCGTTTTTTTTTATCGGCGGGATCCGCGCACCCTAAGCGCATCCCCCCGATTTTTTTTTAAAAAAAAATGCTTTTTTCTGCCCAGGGGGTCCTTGTGGGACCTTCTGAGCAGACCTAGGGGGTCAGGGTGTTTCTACCCTGCCCCCTTTGTGCGTTTTGCGCACTTGTTTCTTGTGCCTCGCTTCTCCCGAGGGACAAAATGGCTGCCAACACTTCCTGATTTGGAGTGTTGACAGCCACTTGAAAGCCAATTAACATGCAGCTCGTGATCGGGACGGTGCGCGCAGGGTGCGCTCAGGGTGCGCGAATCCGACGCGGCCATAGATATATATGTGATTTTCTTTTTGATTTTCTCAGGAACTACTGAACGGATTTACACCATTTAACAAAAAGGGTTCTTTCTGAACCAAGAACTACCTCTTTGCCAAATGTGGTGTAATTCCGTTCAGCAGTTCGGGCTGTAGCCGTGTCTAAAGTTTCCTATGTAAAAATGAATGGGGAAAACACGTTTGGGACCCCCCTTTTTTCTCGGCCACCGCTTAACGAATCACCCCGAGACTTTCAGGGTAGGAGCGGACCGTAGCGGGCCATAAAGTTTGAAAATTTCGCGAAGATTCGTCAACCGACGCAAGAGTTATTTCAAATAGAATGTCGCGGATTTCCTATGGAAAATAGGTCCTAACTATAACTATCTACTGGCGACCGCCAGTAGATAATATATATATATATCTCCAAACCCTCGCCACTTCTGTCTCCTCCAGGAGAGAAACGAGTGCAGACCCAATTCAGTGCAAATTTCTTTATTTTCGCTCACACCATTCTGCCATAACGCGTTTCGGCCATGACCGGCCTTGATCACATGACAACGCTGGCTTGCTTAATCGCCCTTTTTAAAGTGACAGTGCTCATAAACCAAATTATAGGCATAGACAACATACTACAATATCTGCGTAAATGCACACATGAATAAAAGTATACATACCTTCATAAAACAACCATTTTACATTAAAATCACATAGCATGGTAATTTTGTGTGCCTAACATTATTTCGCTATATTTGGATTTGATAAATGCTCAAATGCTTTTATCATCCTGATATCTGCTGCCTATTTCTTCATTTGGTTATACTAAAACTACAATACCCACTAACCGTAATTCTTACCCCCTAACCAATACACAATATGCATTTGCCCCTGCTATATCTACATTGTTGACAACTTCTCCAACATTGCTATGCATAAAGTGACTAGTGCAAATAGTTTATTGCAATCCTTAAGTTGTAGAGTTCAGACATCATTGTGATTGTCAGTATTAATACCCTTAGACTCCATCCACCAGTTCCTGTCCGTCCTCCACTCTATCAGGTTCACTTTAATGTGCAAAGTCGCAAATACAAAAAAGTGCCTAAGTGCCTAAACCCATTGTACCCCATTGGGTTGCAGTGCAAAAATAGAGCTAAAGTGCTATGTGCTATATACTCTTGGTCACCAGTAGCCTCAGTGCTGACATAATGCCTTTAAGGGCTACCGGCCCCCAATCCTAAAGTGCATGGAGCATAATCATACAGAATTATATCGAAGTGCAATCGGATCATGGTTGTTGAAACACATAATCATACATTTATATACAAATTCATAGGGTCTCTCATAAATAGAATTGTCTAATCCACCGCAATTAATCTAGGTCTCCTACATAGTAAAATGCAATAATGAATACAATATCAATCTATAATCCAGTGTGATGTACGTTTGCCTAAAACCAGAAAAAATGCTAAAATCCATATCTGATGTTATGAGGCATACTCTCCTGATGAATCCTCAGCATTAAGGATCTGACTCATAAGTTTACCTATCCCCATATTACAGGTAAGTATACAAATCTTCACTTGTGTTCAGACCCCCGGGTGCATAGTATCGAGTTCTAGTATATATCTTGTCTCTAGGCATCTGAGTATGACCTCGCGGTTACCTCCTCTTTTCTGTGCTAGCACTGCATCAATAACAAAATATTTTAAGTCCTTAAGATTGCTATTGTGCCACTCTCTAAAATGCCTCGCCACCGGGTAACTTGCATCATTGTTTACTATGGCCCTTGTGTGCTGCAAAATCCTCTTGTGCACTGCCAACTTTGTGCTTCCAATGTACTTAAGATTACAACTGCACTCCAATATGTAAACTGCATACTCTGTTTTGCAGGTTAAATATTTGTCTATTGCCATTGTTTTACCATTGAATGCTGTTTGATAGGAAGTCTTGTTGATACCATATTGGCAGGCCTTACAGCTTGTACATTTATAAAAGCCTTTTCTGGCTGTTAGCCAGCTCCCTGACTCATGATCTTCCGGGCTGCTCTTAACCAGCGCATTGCCCATAGATTGGGTCTTCCTATATGTAATCGCTGGCATTTTAGGCAAGAGACAGCCTATTACGGGATCATCCAGCACAATGGGCCAGTTACGCTGATGAATTCCCTGAGCTGTTTCTCCTGCCTTGAGTATGTAAGGATTAATCTGGTAGGCTCATTAGCTGGATCCACCACCTCAGTTTCTGATCCCTGTTGTTTGGTATTGTACCTGGAGGAGGTCATTCCTAGCTCGCTTTCTGGATTTGTTTATAGCTGCATCGATAACCTCTGTTTTGTACCCTCTTGCTAGAAAGCGTTCCTTACTTTCCAGCTGTTTGACAGATAAATCCACCTCATCACTACAAATTCGTCTTATCCGCAGCATTTCCCCATATGGGATGCTCTGAATGAGGTGAGGGGGGTGTGAGCTCAATGCATGCAACACTGTGTTGCCAGTTGTTTGCTTGCGGTATAGAGACGTTGTCAGTTTATTACCCACAATCTGGATTTGCACATCTAAAAATGTTACCCTTTCTTTACTGATGGATGAGGTAAAGTTTAAATTCACATCATTAATATTAATCTGCGCAATGAATTCAATTGCACTCTACTCGGTGCCCTGCCACACAATAAACAAATCGTCTATAAACCTTGACCAGGTAATAATCTTCTCATGGTAGACTTGCTCAATTTTCCTTGTGAGGACCAGCTCCTCCCACCAGCCCATGAATAAACATGCATAGCTGGGAGAGAAGCTGGCCCCCATTGCTACCCCCTGTATTTGCTGATACATTTGATTTTTGAAGAGAAACAAGTTATTTTAAAGGCAAAATGATAACATACTCATTAACATCTTGCTGTGTTGCGCATATATCAATGGTCTATTAGCTAGAAAATGCTCCACAGCCCTTATACCATCATTATTCCTTATTGATGTATAGAGTGATGTAACGTCAAGGGCTACCGAGAGATAATCAGATTTCCACTGTATATCAGCTATTTTACGCAGGAAGTCACTTGTGTCTTGCACAAAGGATCTTAAGTTCTTAACATGATTTTGTAAAAGTAGTCAATATATCTTGACATATTTTCAAGAGGCCCATCGCAGGCGGCTATTATAGGTCTGCCGGGTGGTTTGCTCATGTTCTTGTGAAATTTTGGGATGAAGTAGATCACCGGAATGGTTGGGTGCTCCTTCTTCAAATACTTATATTCCTCCAGGTTTAGCAACCCTAGGCTCTTCCATGCCAAAAGCTTTGCAAAGTAGACATCCTGTGTAGCCTCCAATTTTTGGAGCGAGCTTTTCTTATAGCATTCTAGATCTGTAAGCTGTGAATATGCTTCCTTCATATAGTCCTGTAAGGGCCACAGCACAATGTTCCCGCACTTGTCAGAATTTCTGACTACTTCCTGTTTCTCTTTCTTTAATTTATCAATGAATTGAAAGTATTTCCTTTCCTGGTAGGTAACTCTCCTCTTTGTGTTGTTGATGCGAGTGTTCAACTTTTCAACCTGTGACACCACCTGCTCGTTAAAAACATCAAGGGAATCACGTGGCATAATGGGTACAAATTTAGATTTGATTTTGAAAGGAGTAGCTGGTTTGACACATGTCTCCTGTGTTGGAGACCTGGCCTCTTGGCCCATGCCTTGAATGCCTTGCCCGGTGGCTCCTTCATCGCGGACCCCATTTTCATTCTCCAAATCTTGTAAATCCCGGAGGAGACCATAATCCACTACTGTCAGATTGTAAGCACCGGGGTTATTCCTTATCGATGCAGCTTTACCCATTTGCCTAGACTGAGATTGAAGCTGATGACATTTTTTCAATTTTAACTTTCGTATGAATTTGTATATGTCTGTTCGAGTCTGTGTATAATTAAAATTGCTCTCCGGGCAATAGGAGAGCCCCAAGGAAAGCAGTAGCTGTTCCGCTACATTAAGATCAGTTTTATATATATCATATGACTGCCGAAACGTGTTATGCCGTTTTGATGAAAGAAAATAAAAAACCTACTGATTAAACAAATCCCCAGTGTTGTCTGTACCTGTATTACATTGTAGCGGTAGTGGACGCCATATATATATATATTTTTCTTTTTCCACAAACTTAGATCCCGGAGTTCTGGGGCTTGTGCTGCAGCAGTCTGAAGTGGGCCCCGGAAGCCCTGTAAATCAATAGATACAATCCTCGTACTCAGAAGGATGACTCAGATGCTTCTAGATATGCTCATCTTGGTTTATTGGAAAGTAAAGCCTCCCCAATGCGTTTCAGCCATAGCCTTGGTCATGGTTAGCGAGTGAAGGTGACATAGCCATTACATATGCTTAGCAGTCAACATACAAAATGAACTCATGTAAGTGAAAGATGCAGATGGAGTCTAAAAGTGGCAGCCATCTTTTAACATACAGAGATACAGTGAAATACATTCAAAGTAAACATATAAATCATACTAAATTTCACAATGCACTTCTTTACTTTGTAATCTTAGTATATACATAACCTAATTGCAAATTGGAAATAAGACAGTGATGCTACAGCAAATAACGTGGAACAGCCACAACTAGGTCTTCAATCCTGACCCCGTAATTACATAGCAGGATGTGGAAGTGCAAGGTTTCATACAGTATGTAATATCACTTGACGTCACAGGTGTTCCTTAGGGCATAAGTTATAGTTCTTTGAGAGAAGTGAAACTATAATTATTGAATTTCTATGGTTTTGTGCATGTACAAACTGAACATAACTATAACATCCTTCTAACCTTTAGTTTTTTACTGAATTTCTAAGATTTATTTAATTCTACTTCCTATCTATAATGTCCCTGTAACCTTTGGATTTTTTTCATTGAATTTCGAGGGTTTGTTTTAACGTTAAGTAATATTTAATACTTAATCCAACCCCCGCTGCACATGCAGGCCTTTTCCTGTGTGCTGTGGGAGTTGGCTTCAGGGCCTGCAGCCAACCCCTTAGATGCCCAACCATGCCCCATGCATGGCTTTCGGTCATGTGGGGCCAACAACCCATAGGCACCCAACCCTGCACCATACACATCCTTCGGCTGTGCACAATCAGGGTCATGGCAAGGCCCTGTCCTGCCGCCAACCCCCCCAGGCACCTAACCCCGCTCCACCCATGGCCTTTGGCTATACGTGGAGGTGGGTCAGCTGGAGGGCCTGGCATGCGGCCACGTCCTGCAGCCAACCCCCAGCTGGCACCCACCCCTACGCCTCCCACAGCCTTTGGCTGTGCTCAGCAGCGAGCCGGCTGCATGGCCGGCCTCCAGCCAGGTCCTGTGGCCCACCCAATATATAGGCAAATTGGGAGGGGGCTCGCAGCCCCGTGGACCCCATCTCCTGGGTCGCAGACAATTGCTTCAAGGGGAGGGGGGAGATGTGCTTCCCCGCCCAAGCCAATTTTGGCCCCAGGGACCCCATCCCCTGGTTTCTGAGCAATTGCTGAAGGGGAAGGGGGACATTTCAAATGACATCACCGATGACATCAAGTGAGTGTAAGTATTTTCTAAGAGTTTATGAGTGTTAAACATATATACTAAGCTACTACAAAAGTTAAGTTAGTATGCTAGGTGTACTACTAATGAGTGATACTACTTCTAACATTTATTATGTGAGTGGCTGTGTGATTGTGAGTATCCATGTGTGAGTGGGTATCTGGGTGGCTGTGTGGGGGTGTGAGTGGGTGTGTGAGTAGCTGTATGGGTGAATGAGTGGGTATGTGAGTAGCTGCGTGGGTGGGTGAGTGGCTGTTTGAGTGGCTCCACTGTTGAGAGAATAGGTGTGTCAGTGCCTGTATCGGTGAGTGAGTGGCTGTGTGAGTGGCTGTATGGGTGGCTTAATGGGTATGTGATTGACTGTATGGGTGAGGGAGTGGCTGTATAAATGATAGAGTGGCTCTGTGAGTGGCTGTTAGGTGAGTAAGTGAGTGTGTGTGTGTGGCTGTATGGATGTGCGAGTAGCTGTATGAGTGTTTGATTGGATCTGTCAGTGGGTGTGTGAGTAGCAATATAGGTCTATCAGTGGGTATGTGAGTGGCTGTATGGTTCTGTGAATGGGGTTATGAGTGGTTTCTGGGTATGTGAGTGGTTGCATGTGTGTGTGAGCATGTGAGTGATTGGATGACTGTGTCAGTGGTTGTAGGGGTGTTCAGGTGAGTGTCTGAATAGTTGTATGGGCATGTGAGTGGTTGTGTGAGTGGCTGTTTGAGTGGGTGTTTGGTTAAGTGAGTTGGTGTGTGAGTGGCTGTATTGCAGAGTGAGTGTCTGTGTAAGCGGCTGTATGGATGAGTGAGTGAGTGTGTGAGTGCTTGTATGGATGTGTGAATGAGTATGTAAGTGGTTGCATGGGTGTGTGAATGAGTTTGTGAGTGCTTGTATGGGTGAGTGAGTGCCTGTATAGGTGAGTGAGTGGATGTGTGTGTGTGGCTGTATAGGTTAATAAGTGGATGTGTGAGTAGCTGAATGGAAGAGTGTGGTTTTGGGAGTGTCTGTATGGGTGAGTGAATGGTTCTATGAGTAGCTGTATGCATGAGTGAGTGGTTGTGTGAGTATCTGTATGAGTGAGTGGGTATGAAAGTGGCTCTATGGATGAATGAGTGGTTGAGTGAGTACTTCTATGGGTCTGAGTGGGTGAATGAAAGATTGTATGGGGCTGTGAGTGAGTGTAAGAGTGGTTCTGTGGATGATGCCATATGAGATTTCATCAGTGATGTCACTGACCATGTCATGAGCGATGTTATATGTGAGGTCATAAGCAGTGCATTGCGGGGGTAAGTTATAGTTAGCTGAGATAACTATAACTGCTGAATTGCAATGGTTTTGTATGAGTGAAATCTGAGCCTAACTATAACGTCTCTGTAACCTTTGGCTTTTTCAGTGAATTTCTAAGGGTTTTTTTTAAATTCTATTTCCTAACTATAACGTCCCTTTGGTTTTTTATTGAATTTCTAAGGTTTTTTTAATGTTATTTGCTAACTATAATTTCCCTGTAACCTTTGTTTTTTTTGTGACTTTTGACTTTTTTAGATGTTATTTCCTAACTATAATGTCCCTGTAACCTTTTTTTTTTAAATTGAAATGTTAAGGTTTTTTAAATTTTATTTCCTATCTGTAACCTGCAACCTTTGAGAGTGAGTGTGCGAGTGAGTTCTTGAGTGTTTCAATAGGAGTGTGAGTGTGTTTGAGTGGGTATAGGAGTGGCTGCATAAGTGTCTCACTGGGTGTGTAAGTGGGTGTGTGAGTGTAGGAGTGGGTCTGTGAGTGGGTATGTGAGTCTCTGAGTGGGTGTCTGAGTGAGTCTGTGAGCGGGTGTGAGATTGTCTGAGTAGGTTTGCGAGTGCCTCCATGAGTGTGTGAGTCAGTCTGTGGGTGAGTGCATAAGTGTCTGAATGGGTCTGTGAATGACTGCCTGAGTCTCTGAGTGGGTCTGCGAGTCTCTGAGTGGGTCTGTGAGTCAGTGTGTGAGTCTCTGAGTAGGTCTGTGAGTGTGTGTGAGAGAGTATGAGTTGTTCTGTAAGTGGGTACATGAGTGTCTTAGTGGGTCTGTGAGTGGGTGTATGTGTCTGAGTGGGTCTGTGAGTGGGTACATAGGTGTCTGAATGGGCCAGTGAGTGGCTGTGAGAGTGTGTGAGCGGTTCTGTGAGTAGGTGCATGAGTGGCTGAGTACATTTGTGAGTGGGTGTGAGAGTGTCTGAGTGCAGTGGACTAATGCGTCCACTGCAGGGGCCTGTGTTCGACCTCATGGTCACAGGTTCGAATCCCGGGGGGTCCACTCAGCCTTTCATCCATCTGAGGTTGATAAAATGAGTACCATTGAGTTGGGTAACAATAAACATCTGTTATTCAGCGCCAAGATACCCAAGGGTGAACGTGCGCTTTACAAATACACATGTTATGTTATCTGTGAGTGGGGGCATTAGTGTCTGAGTGGGTCTATAAGTGTGTGTGAGAGTGTCTGAGTAGGTCTGTGAGTGGATGTGTGAGTGGGTCTGTGAGTGGGTGTGTGATTGCCTGAGTGGGTCTGTGAGTAGGTATATCAGTGTCTGAGTGGGTCTGTCAGTGAGTGTGTAAGTGCCTGAGTATGTGCATGGTTGTGTCAGTAGCTGGGTCAGTGACTGGGCCACAAGAGAACTGCACCTGCTCTTTTATTCAACAAGATTCTACAGGTTTGCACAAAATATCTATCCAAGTGGAGTACTTGCTACTTGTTAATTACTAAGTGCTACCTCCTTGGGTAAATGTCCAGTACATATTCTACACTACAGCTGCGTAATGGAGCACGTGAAAATGGCAGTGAGCATTTTGGCAATGTGATTGTTCCTGGAGCGTCTTCATCCAGAAATATGTGATAACATGAATCCTCCTATAGAGAAGACGATGAGACTACAAAGAGGTAAATATCCACCAAACAAGGGTCCTTCCCCTTAACTATATGTAGAAGGTGCTTCGTTGTTTGGTGGAGATGTCCTCATATTCCTCGACAACAAGAACTCCTCTCCAAAATCGTCTGGAAATGCACTGGGGTGCTGCTTGTTAAGCTGTCCATCATCATCCTGGCAAAAGGCAGGAAGACCTTTGGATACTATTAAGGTGGGCGGTGTCAAACAGGGAAGCTTCCCAGTGATTTGCACATTTACATACTCCTAGCAATTTAAAGGGAGAACCATGGACTCTGCTCTCACCAGGACAGGACAACAAAGAAGCTACTCATCACAGTCACTAAACATTACGCCCCAATAGATCAATATATTCACCTCCACAAAGGATTTCAGATCGTTTTTAAATACATAATTGCTGAGAAAACACACTTGCTTTGCCTTTCCAAGCCCAAGAGTTAGGATCAATTGTCCTTTACAGAAGTGGCACTTCAACGGGGACACCTGCTATGTTTATATTTGTAATTGCATCCCATTGAGGTTTAATTTCAGTGAAAAGAGCATCATGGCCAGTACGGCCCAAGGGACCCGATCTCCCGGGACCTGACCATGATTTCAGCCCCAGGTACCCTATCCCTTGGGGCCCAGCCAAAATTTAATGGTGATGGGGGGCGCGTGGCCCTCCTTCCCAGGCTGATTTTGGCTCTGGAGACCCAACCCTCTGGGGCCCAGCTACTTTTAAATGGTGGCCACCCTTCCCGGGCCTATTTTGGCCCCACAGATACCATCCCCTGGGACCTGACCACAAATCAGTGGGGGAGGGGGCTGCGCTGACCCTTCCCCAGGACAATTTTGGCCCTGGGGACCCAATCCCCAGGGACCAGCCACGTCTCACTGGGTGCCCTTGTCCCACCCAAAGCATCTAGTCTGCATGTTGGGGACTGCAGGGGGAGCCTCAAGGCCCCCGCGTTCCCCGCTGGCTCACAGCCTCCTGCAGGAGCCAGCATTGCTCTTGTTAACAGGGAGCTGCTGGAAATGCAGCTCCCTGAGTGCAAGAGCAATACTTTCATCTCTAGGTAAAGAGATGAAAACTCCGCTTCCAGCAGGAGAGAGTGGTTGGTGGGAGCTGTCAAAGTACCCGCCATGTAAAAGCGAATAGTTATTTCCCAGGGTTGGGCACCCCAGAACATAACATGGCGGTCCCCAGGGCCATTATTGTCTCCAGGAGAGGGGCCACACTGCCCCCTTATTTGATTTTCAAGGGCATGCCCTGGGTAGTTGGTGGACCCCAGGGCCGAGAACAGCCTGGGAGGGGGCACCCTCCTTCTAAAAAAAAAGAAAGCCCCACGGAGGTGGTGGTCCCTGGGGCATGGGGGGTTCCGCGTGGCCACCTGCTTAATAGTAACATGAGCCCCAGGGAGGTGGTGGTCCCAGGGCCCGAGGGGTCCACACACCCCCATATATTTTTGTATTTTCCAGCCCCAGAGAGGTCGGAGTCATCGGGGCATCGGTTGGTCTGTGTGGCCCCCGCTTAATAGAAACTTGAGCCCCGGGGAGATGGTGGTCCCCGGGGCATAAACTTGCACTTGGTAGGGGGCCCTCTGCTCCCCCCTCCATTTTTTTTATAAAGTGTGCATGCCCAAGGTGCCAGGCCCACCCATGGCAAAAATAAAAACAAGCGTGGGAGACCGCGTGTGTTTTTTTTCAATTCACAACGATATTCGCAAATATTCATGAATTCTACTGTGAATTTTTTAAAAATCACTTTTTTGCCCTGCTGGGGTCCCTTTGACACCGCAAGACCAAGCCTATTGGGTTAGGGTATTCGTACTATTATTATGCCATTTTCATTACAAACACTGTAACTTCCCCCCCATTGTTGAGTCAGATCACCTAGAAGGAGAGATAGCATGACAGTCTTCTCATTAGTCATGTCTAGCCTCTTTATCGTTCTCATTTATTTTCTCAATTGGTCATTTCCACTGCACCTGAGCCCTCCCCAACCTCCCCCATTGATTCCTCATCTGGAACAGGGGGTTCTTTAGTGTCAGCTATCATGAGGGACCATGTTCATGTATCCTCTTCTACCCTTTCATCCCTCCTGATTTTTTTCATTCTAACTAATTCTGCAGTTGCCCATTCGCCCATGTCCTTTAGCCAACCCTCCAGAGTGGGGGGTCTGAGCTGAGCCACTTCAGCGCAATCCTTCTTTTTGCCAGCACTAGTTCCAATAGAACAAACTTTCTACTAAGCTTCTTAGTTTTAGGCATAGGGAGAAGCCCTAATATTACTACCACGATTGTTCGTGAGATTTTTCATCCGGTGGCAATTTGTATCCTGTCTACTACGTTCACCCAGTATTGTGCGAGTGTGGGACAGTCCCATATCATGTGGACAAAATTCATTCTACATGTCCACATCTAGGGCATTTGTAAGTACGGTCCGGGTATATACTGTTTAAAGTCTTGGGGGTCAGATAGGTCTGATGGGTAATATTATATTGGATGAGCTTAAATCTATCTTTGGAACATATCTTCTTGACTCCCTCATGTATTTTAACCCAATCTTTTTCTGATAGGGGTTCATCTAACCTATCGTCCCTGGACAGGAAGGTTTTTTTGGGGAAGATCGTCTCTTAGCGCTCTATATAAATGTGTGACTAGTCTGCGTCCCTCGGTCAGGTTAAGCAGTGCCTGTAGGGTACGATATAATGGGCGGTTCCTGTGGGAATGTGGGCCATATTTCCCGGGCAATCGCTGCAATCTTTGCATATTGTAAAAATTGGCCCCTACCTAATTCATACATATTCTCGGCTTCCTCCCTAGTTATAAATTGATTATTACTATATAGGTCTCCCATTCTCCATTATCTTTTTAAAGGGTTTCACCACCCATAGTGGCATATCCGGGGAATAGGGTGCATGGCGGACTACTTGTTCAATTGCTATTTCCCAAACCGCTGCTACATGTTGGAGAATGTATGGATATGATTCGGGGATTCCGGCCCCTCTCATAAGGAGCTCAGGCAAGGGGATCTCTCCATATGTACCTGCCAGTAATTGTTTCTCCCAATTGTTATGTTAATCCATCCAGTGCACAGCATGTTGAAGTTGCGTGGCCATATAATAGAGCTCCAGGCATGGGACCTCCATCCCTCCCACCTCCCATTTTTGTTGGAGGGTGTCAAGTATTACTCGTTTCCTTCCATTGCCCCACAATAGTTCTATCAGTAAGCGCTCTAATTGTTTGTAATAGTGGCGGGGGATTTTATATATTGAGTTCTGCAAGATGTATAGACATCTTGGCAGTATGACCATCTTTGTTATAGCTATTCTTCCCATCAGAGAGAGTGGCAGCTCCTTCCAGAACCCAACAGAATGACTGAGGCCTTCTATCGTTCTCCCAATATTGCTCTCTAGATAGGCTGTAGGGGCGTGTATTAATCATATTCCTAGGTACCTGACCTCCTTTGATATCCATGTCAGCCCTACACTGGGTAAGTCATGTTCCTGTAGCTCAGCCAGTCTCCCCATAGGGAACAATTTCATCTTCCCATGGTTAAGACGGAGACCAGATACTGCTCCAAAGTTTTCAAGTTCTGAGAGTAGAGTTGGTACTGCTTTATCTGGGTGGCGCATATATACTAATGTATCATCTGCGTACATCGAGACCACATGCAAGGTCTCTCTTAGTTGGATTCCCCATCTTCCCAGCTTCTCCCTCAGTGTAATAGCCAGAGGTTTCATCGCTACGGCAAATATAAGAGGAGACAATGGGCAGCCCTGTCAGGAGCCTTTCGTCAGAGCAATTGGTCCCGAAACCTGTCCTCGTAGTTTCACTCTGGCCGTTGGGTTAGTATAAATTATTTTAATGCATTGGATAAAGTTCTGACCCAGCCCCATTCTTTCGAGAATTGCCCATATATATTCCCACTCGACTGAGTCGAATGCCTGTTCTATATCTAGAAGCGCCAGTGCACAGTTCTCGCCCACTAGACTGGGAGCATGCTATACATGTGCCAGTCTGCGCAAATTGTGAGCAGTATTCCGCCTGGGTATAAACCCAGCCTGATCAGGATGAACAAGCTGGGTCATATATGGAAGCAAGCGGGATGCCAAGATTCCGCTTAAGATCTTGGCGTCCAGATTTAGGAGAGATATTGGTCTATAGGAGTTCGGGAGTAGGGGATTTTTATCTGGTTTTAGGATCATAGTCACTACTGCTTCTTGCATTGTTTTTGGTAGAAATCTTTTTGCTAGAGCCTCATTAAAGACCTCCAGTAACCGATCAGCCATCAGTGGGGCGATTCTTTGGTAGAATTCTACCAGACGTCCGTCACTCCCCAGGCATTTTTCTGTTTCTAGTTTCTTAATGGCTAGTAACAGTTCCTCTTTTGTAATTGGTGCCCCGAGGGCCTCGGCTTCCCCTCTCGTTAGTGTGGGTATTTTCATATTATTTAAGAAATCTTGCATTATTTGCTTGGAGGGGTGGGGATTTTTGTTGGACACTGATTCTAAGTGTAGTGCTAATTCCCCTAAGATCGCTTTCTGTGCACATACAATATCCCCATTTTTATTTTGCATTTGTAAAATTGGTGTAGATTCTCTATCCGTTCTTATAAGTCTCGCCAATAATGTGCCAGTTCTATCTCCTTCCATATATAGTCTCTGTCTATATGTTGTGTATGTAAATTTTTCCAACCTATTCCAGGACTCCAACAGTTCCTCTCTCACTTTATTCCATTTGGTGCTATATTGTGTTATCTTGTGTATATCGTCTTCTATTTTTCTTCAGCTGTTCTTCTAGTGTTTTAATGTCTCTCTCTAGTTGGTGTTTCACCCCATATGTCGACTTTATACATACCCCCCTTATTACCACCTTTGTAGCCTCCCATTCCGTGGATCTGTTAGCTGTAGAGCCCCAGTTTTCTTCGAAATAATTAGATATAGCCTCTGATACTTGCGACGCATTAGGTGGATCAGTAAGCGCCTCCGCCCGTAGTCTCCATAGTGGGATCGCAGGGCGGCCCTCTTCATTTTTCAGCGTCAGTAACAGTGGCGAGTGGTCAGAGACGTATCGAGGCAGATAAACTATTCCCTCCGTCGCCACTGATAGCCCAGGTGTTAGACAGCAATGGTCTATGCGGCTGAATGTGTTAGCTGCCGGAGTGTAGCATGAGAATGTTTTCTTATGTGGGTTCCTAGCTCTCCATTCGTCTCTCAGCTGCATGCCCTGCATTATTGTTAGTAGCGATGTTGTCATTCGGGGCTTCGTGTTATTTTTAGGGGGCTCTCTATCTAACGTACCATCAAAGATGCAATTAATGTCTCCTGTGAGTATAATCTCCGCGCCTATATATGGCATCGCCGCCTTCATGATTGTCGGAAAAAATTCAGAACAGTCCGAATTGGGTGCATAAACATTAATAATACATACTTCCCTTCCCTCCCATTTTCCATGTAAAATGACGAATCTCCCCTCTGAATCTAGAACATGATGTAAGTGCTGGAAGGGAGTCCCAGGTGTTACCCATATGAGTGCTCCTCTCGCGTATCCCAAATAGGAGGTAGCATAGGTCTGTCCCCTCCATCTCCTCTTCACACTAGTAATCGTACCTCCCCATATGTGAGTCTCTTGCAGACAGGCTATTGCCACTTTATATCGTTTCAGGAAGGCATGTATTCGGCATCTTTTATCAAATCCCGCTATACCCCGGACATTCCAGCTAACAATCTTTAAAGCTTGTGCAGCCATCATTAGTTGTTGTAATCCGTACTTCGCCTTTTCCTACTTTAGGTATGTCCCATTCCTTCTTCTGTACATACTAGGTTTTAACTGGGACCTGTATTTTGGACTCGACAATGTGAACTACCCCCAACCCGATATAACATTGAAAATTGAACTTTCCCTTGTCCCCTCCCTCCCCCTGGGCAGCTGTTTGATTCTTGCCTCCGTCATTATAACTGATGCCAGTTTCAACACCTACCGCCCCATTACCCTCCCCCTCATCATGTGCGTACTTTTGGTTTCGATAACATTGCTTTCCAACGTCATATAACTTTTACAATTATCTAACCTTGGTTTTTGTAGTAGAGTTCCTGTAACTAGTTGCTACGCCAGTGGACTGGTCTCCGTCGGGGTGCGCGGGAACTCCTCAAGCTCCCCAGGTGAAGTTCAGCCTCTGTTGGGGTAAATGCTGCCCCTCGACTGCCCCGCTCCATCCTAGGGTATTTCTCATGTGAGTGTTACCTACGCCTCTTTGTCCTTATTGTTAAAGAAAGAAATCCCCCCCTGATGTAAACATGCTCATTGATCACTTATCTGTGTTCGTCCTTATGTCCACTTGATTCTGTTCATTCATGTCCACTTCCAGAGCCCCCTGAGTCTGTCTTCAGATCCTGTGATGTCATATCCGATTCGGGTGCGGTTTCCGCATCAGAGGCCTGGAGTGTCCCATATTGAACTTTGATCCACCCCGGACTGCCTTGCTGTCATGGTTGTAGCTGTCTTTTTGATCTCCGATGCCCCTGTGCCTGATTCCTGGTCTCCTGCGTTCTGCCAGATCCCGTGGGTGGCACCAGACAGTTCCCTCCTTCTCCTCTGGTATCTAGCCAGTCGCTGACTTCAGTGGCTGAGAAAAAAACCAGAACACAGCCCTCATTTTCAATGCATAACTTTGCAGGGAACATGAGACTGTATTTTAGATGTAGATCTGTAAGTCTCCTCTTGACCGCTATAAAGGTTTTCCTCTGCTCCTGGACTCTTTGTGTGTAGTCTGGATATATTCATAAAGTGTGTTCCTCATAGTGAATTTGACCTCTAGTGTGGGTAGCCTGCAGAATAACATCGCAATCTCTATAATTAAAAAATCTAGCAATGATGGCCCGTGGAGGTGCGCCTGGTCTGGTCGGGGGAACTAATGCCCTGTGTGCTTTTTCCAAATTGAAGAATTTGGAGAGTCTCCTAGGGGTCAATTCCTTAGTGATCCATTCCTCTAGAAATAATTCTGCTGAGGGGCCCTCTGCTTTTTCTGGAAAACCAAGAAATCGTAGGTTGTTCCGTCTTGATCGTCCTTCGGAATCTTCTGCCCTCACATCTAGTTGGATTACCTTTTTTTTTTTAATTCGACCACTGTATTACTGAGATTGCTTACTTCCTTCTGGAGAGTGTCTACATTGTTTTCAGTGGTGGTCACCCTGTCCGACACTTTTCTTAAGTCACATCGTAAAAGATTAACGACTATGGCTACTGCTTCAATTCTGTGCCCGGATTGCTTGGAGTACATCTGCCAGTGTAGGGGGAGCTGCGTTAGTCTGTTCGTGTGGGTACAGCCCTCCGTTGGCATCCTCTTCCCTAGTTTCCGCAGTTGTGAGTAATTCGATATTTTATTAGCTTGTGCTTTTTGCGCCTTTTCCTTCACCATTGTTTCAGGGAGTGCCACTTCTTGTGTTAGCAGAATTAGGAATTCCTTTTTTCCCTGCACTTCCTTAAGTGTGATGTTTAATCCAAATATTTTTCCCCCTACGAGAGCACTGTCTCAGTATTCTATGTATCCTCTTGGGCTCAGCCTTTCTTCTGCCCCTCTAGGAAGGCCTCAGTTTTGCCTAGACTTCCTGTAGAGAGTCCTTACCAGCGGCGCTGCATCACTAGTGTAAGTGTGTAGGTGCCGCCCATCCTTACTACTCCCCTTCAGTCTTTTGTCGTTGCGATGTTCCGTTCCCTTTGTATCTATCTGCTGGCCTTTTGTAGGCTTTGCTTGCCCTAGGCCTCACTACTTCATATTTTCATGTAATTTTATGTTATTTTTGCCAGTGTTCAGCTGTTCTTTTAGTGCCCGGATTGTTTGGGCCGTTGCAGTGTCTCTTAGGGCGTCTGCGCAGGGGTCATGTCCTCCCTTCCTTTTTTTTACTGTTTTCCTCATTTTTCGTAGTGGGCTTCCTGGACCCCACTCACCATTAATCAATGTGGGGTAGTGGACGGGCTTAGTGCTGCATTACGTGTCGTCTGTTCGGATGCTGCACACGTAATAAGCCCAGTGCTTGCATGCAGTTTTGTGCAGGCCCGAACCTTTGTTTTTAATTTTTCCCCTTTACTCTGCAAATCTTCGATGCATTGCGGGTCCCTTGTATTTCCGCCCCTCACTTCTAGGTGTGGTCTTCCCTCGGTGCTGGCACTCCTTACCCTGTAGCTTGGTCTATTGGGGCTCTCCCCGTGGTCAGTCTGTGCATGAGTTGCACCCGTGTGCCGGCCGCTCACCGCGATCACCGGCGGGCTGCTTCTTTCATTTTTGCCGGACTCCGGATCTGAGCCTCCACACGCCGTTGGCCCTCTGGACACCAGCCGACGTCCGGCTCCCCAGCGTGTCCTCTCCTAATCGGAGCCTGTTGCACTGCTTACTCGGCTCCTATGGCTCCTCAGCTCTCAAAATGGCACCGCCTAACTCCCGGGAGCCCGCCACTCGTCCCGCCGATCTCTGCATGTTCAGCTGCCCTCCGTTTTAGGGAGGCTAGGCGCTGTGTTAAGATGACTTGTGGATTGTTTTTCAGAGCAGGATTTGGTAAGATTTTGATAAAATCAACGGGCTGTCGAGAGAAGCTCCGATGAGTACGTCTACGTGGCCATCTTGTTAGGCCACGTCCCCCAACCCATAAAGAATTTGTGGTGAATTAGTGTAGTGAAATATGAAAGCAATTTGAGTGGTGGATATGATAGTCAGTTCTTTGGATTGAGAAAGATAGTGGAGGGAGAGAAGAGGGAAAAGGATTTGCATTTATATAGTGCTTGCTACCCCTGATGGGGTGTTGAAGCGCTTTTTCGGCGAGTAGCATGCTACTCCGGAACCCATAAAGGATTAGTGGTGAATTAGTATAGTGAAATATTAAAGTAATTTGAGTGGTGGATATGCTAGTCAGTTATTTGGATTGAGAAGGATAGTGGAGTGAAAGAAGAGGGAAAAAGGTTTGCATTTATATAGCGCTTGCTACCCCTGATGGGGTTTATAAATGCTTTTTTCAGCAAGTAGCATGCTACTCCAGAACCCATAAATTATTAGTGGTGAATGAGTATAGTGAAATATGAAAGTAATTTGAGTGGTAGATATGTTAGTCAGTTATCTGGATTGAGAAGGTTAGCGGAGGGATAGAAAAAAGTTTGCATTTATATAGTGCTTGCTACCCCTGATGAGGTATTGAAGCCCTTTTTCTGCGAGTAGCACGCTACTCCAGAACCCATAAAGGATTAGTAAAAGATGACTAAAAGGGAGGTGGAGGGGAAAGAGTCAGAGGGAAGGGTTTAGAATGGCTTGTTTTGGGGGATCGAATTAGTAAAAGAGTTATGAGATGATGCAAGGAGGGGTAGAGCACAGAAGAGTCTGGAAAAGGTTATTTTGGTGGTATGGGGTTTGGGATGAATGAGAGAGTGGGGTAGAGGAGATATTGATAGACGTATGGGGCGAGAAGTAGGGTAGTGCATTGGAATGAATATTAGAAAGAGGTTTGAGATGAGTCAGAGAGTTGTGACAGAGGATATATTGAGAGCAGTAAAGGGTAAGAAATGGGGTAGTGAATTGGATATGCTGAATTAGAAGAAAAGTGATAAATATATAGATCCAAGTACATGGAAGGTATACAAATGCATAAAGGAAGGTAGTATATGTAGATTAAAGATGCATTAAATAAACTCCGGCTTTCAAGTGTTGTTGTACTTTAAATTGATTTTATTTATTTATATATTTTTTTGTATTTCAATAGTGAAGCAATTGTAGATAAATAGTTATGATAAAAGATGTACTTATTTATGCAGTCACTTATATACATGTTAAATACATAGACTAATGTAACTATCAGTAATATGTACATTTGTTAAGCAGAAAAATGTTATATACTCTTTCTTTTTTGTTTTACACTGCACGTGGGTGCAGGACATTAATTGCACTTAGAGTGCATGCTGGATGTTGCACTTTGCATGGACTACGGAGGCATACATTGGCCGGCATTTAAATTGGGTGGTTGTGCATTCCAGCAATCAACAACACCTGTGACCAAGGCTCGAGGGAGAGCTGAAACGCATCAGGTTTAGTCATGGACAGCGTGATGCCACTTTAATTTTCTGAATAAAACAGTGAGTTACGAGATCTGGAGATCTGGCTTCAATAACTCTTTCTTTTTTGGCTATATATATATATATATATATATATATATATATATATATATATATATATATATATATATATCCACCAAACGCCCAAAGCATTAGGGACGCACTCAACAACTGGTGCAAAACCATCTGGTTGGGCGTTTGGTGGAAATATATATATATATATAGGACTTGTGAGCAAGGATACAAGGTATCCGAAACGCGTCAGTTTCGAGGATTAAAATAAATTAACATCTGCCTCATACCGTTGGGTTTGTGTCTCTGTTCGCCGGATGGAAGTGCAGGGAATCGAAGGAATGTTTGTATATATATATATATATATATATATATATATATATATATATATATATATATATATATATACAAAAAAGAAAGGGTATATAACATTTTTCTGCTTAACAAATGTACATATTACTGATAGTTACATTAGTCTATGTATTTAACATGTATATAAGTGACTGCATAAATAAGTAAATCTTTTATCATAACTATATATCTACAACTACCCAATTTAAATGCCGGCCAATGTATGCCTCCGTAGTCCATGCAAACTGCAACATCCAGCATGCACTGTAAGTGCAATTAATGTCCTGCACCCACGTGCAGTGTAAAATGTCCAGGTGGAATGCCATCATAATACTGCTGTGGCTTGATGTTCATATTTAGCCTTGCCGGAAAAAGTAAAGTGACTTGATGCATTTGAAATTGTCAATTCATTTCATCGTACATGCCACATAAAATACTCAGTGAAACAGAGGGATCCGAGGCCAGAATGGAGAAGTGCAGAACTTCTCCTATCACACTTTCTCACCCGCCCAAGTCATAATCCCAGGAAATCCTTTCTTTGAATGCGAAGGGGAGCGGATCGTGCTCCCCAATAAATGTGCACAGGACTCATGTGAACTCTCCATTTTTGGGAGATATAGACCCTGCAGAGTGGCTTCAAACAGGAAATGGAGCGCCCGTCATAAATCCAAAAAAGAAAGAATATATATAACCTAGTGGCGGTCGCCAGTAAGTAGTTATATTAGGATGTAGTTTCCATTGGCAAAGCATTTTTGTTTTGCCAATACTTTTGGCATCGTTTGACGAATCTTCGTCAAACGATGCCTCAAAATGAAATATGTTCTCAAAAAAGTTCCTCAGACGGAGGGTCCGCATGAATTTGAAGACACTGCCTTCTGCTTCCAAGATGTTAGAATGGTACGTGGGAACAAAAGATGCACCCTTTTGAGATTGTTGATTTCTATTTGACTCAAGGAATAAAAGGATATACTGATTACTAGGTTTTTGTCATGTATGATATGTGACTTCTGGTTACCCTCTTAGATGTAGATGGAACCATGTTTGTTGCCACCCATTTCCCTCCTGGTTCGCCATTTGCCCGGTCAGCAATAAAATACTTGATTCTTTCGAAACTATTGTCAAAAAAGAGATACACGATTTGTTCAAAACCAAAGATACCCATCAAACCAATCTGACAACCAAGGAAAAGGCAAATATACACCGAATGGCCATGAATTCCGCTATCATCTGTCAGAAAGCATACAAAGGGGAGCATTGGTAGTAATGAATTCCTCTTGTTACAACCAAAGGGTGAATGAGCACGTTTCTGATGCATCCACTTACCTGAAATTGGACTACAACCCCACAGGAGAGTTCATGAACGTATTAAAACAGATCATAGACATGGCTATTACCAAGGGAACTATCACAGAATCTGACAAACGTTATTTGATACAGGAATATCCCAGAAACACAACATCCACATGTTACCTGAAATTCACAAAGACCTGGTAAAACCACCCTTCAGACCTATTGCATCAACTCGAGGTTCCATCCATGAACCGATAGGTAAATACCTGGACCGCCATCTGCAACCACTGGTGCACAGAATGACTACTTACATCAGAGACACTACTGAGTTTTTACGGAAAATTCATGAATGGAAAATAAATTGGGATTAGGACATTCTTATATGTACCATTGATGTTAAAGCTTTGTACACGTCAATTCCTCATGACCTGGGCATGGAAGCAGTTGAACATTTTCTAATCAATTCAAGCATGAACAAAGATCTTAAGTTGTTCCTACACTTTACGCTTTATCACAGTCACTTCTGTTTGAACCAGGAGTTCTTTTACAACTCACGGGAACTTCTATGGGCAATTGTGCAGTCCCGAGCTTTGCGAACCTCTTCATGCATGAATTTGAAACTGATCATATCCTGTCCAACGATCTATCGAAAAGTAAACTTATTAACTTTTTGAGATACATCGAAAACATTTTCGTACTGTGGAATGGCACATTCCACAGTACGAAATTAATTAATCTTAGCCATTGAACTATTGAACAACATTAATGATCGTATCGGGTTCACCTACGACATCAGTAGGGAAAATGTCAGCTTCTTGGATGTATCAGTATCCATAGTAAATCGGAGATTTGAGACCAACATACACAGGAAAGTAACGGATCAAAACAATTTATTACATTTCAACAGCTTCCATCAGAACTCACTCAAAGTGCACCTTCCATACTCACAATTGCTAAGGGTAAAAAGAATTGTTTCTAATCTGGATAAATTGGGAGTGAACATGCTCGACATGACTTAACGATTGAAAAACAGAGGCTATCCATCTGAAGTACTACACAGATCGGTAACAAGATCGTTCAACCAAACTCGTAACCAGTTACTAACTCCCCATAAAGAGCCAGTTAAATCTAACAGAGTAGTTCTAGTATCAGAATTTTCCACCAAACATGTAGGATTTAAGACAATCATCCACAACATTGGCCAATATTACAAATGGAGACAGATTTCCCCATGTTTGCATATGAGCGCAGCAAAAACATCAATGAGCTTCTAGGAGAGAACAAAAAGGACCTTAATGGCAAATTGGCATACAAAGGAACTGTTCCCTCTTTGAACTGCAATAATTGCACCAGTGTCTTAAAAGGAAATTACATCAACCACCCATTGAAAGGGGAAACAACCTTTAGAACGCATGCATTACATCGCATGCCATTAGATTGCGGTTTTACAACGAAAGTCGTTACAACGACTTGCACTGGAGGGCGCTATAGGTCCGCTTACCGAGGTATGTGGGTAGACAGCTACGGGGTTTTTAATAAGATCGGAATATATGCTAGAATTGTAAACAAGTACGGGTTGGCATTATAGTTAGAATTTAAAGTGTACCAATCTGTTGGATAGTAGACGTGATTCGTCTACGCTTACCATTACACAATATGTTTCATCCTACATGGTGTCGGGCTTTCTAATTACAACAAACAAACAGATTTAAAAGCTTTGCCTCTCAAACTAAGCTAAGATCGGGTTTTACGATTTCTAACATGCGCGTATAAATCTTTGCTGTTCCAAGATTACTACACATGGCTGTCAGGCAGTATTTTAAAGCGCACAATTTTATGAACTGTTTTTATGCAGGAAGCAAATTATTTGCGCCTCACTCACTGTAATATTACCTTGGTAGCGAGAGAAATAAATGCAATGCCTTAAACTATATTCAGATTTCAGTAACAACAAATGTCTAGCAACTAGACATCAGACATTGGTTCAGAATAGGCTGTGATTTGCAGTTAGGATCTTTAACATGTTTATAATTTGTGTTATGGACCGGCGACATTAATTCTAAGGGCTGGGTTTTTTTGGGGGTTAAGCTAGGTGTATGATATAGACAACACTGGTCTTATTTTTGCGTACATAGACACAAGCTTTTAGATTACAATCGCTCAAAATATCAAACTGTTATTTTAGGTGGCCGGCTTTATATCAGGTAAACCCACTAATCCTGGGATTCCTTATGGTCATCCATCAAACTACGCTTTTGATTTTATCTCATCTAAGGTGAGGCGTTATTTTGAGAGTCGTTTTCGCTTGCTTTCTTAATTTCTACTTTCTTAATTTCTACTTTCTTTTTTCATTCGGGATCCTACTTGACCTTACAGCTTTCTTATTATTTGTTCAAATTCTGCACTCTTTTCTCTTCTCTCTCTTTTTTTAGACAAATATTTTTAATAATTATTAAAAAATATTCTTTTCCACAATTTGAGCATCTCCTCACGTATTTGGTGTTAGAGCTATTAATTTAGTCTGTTGATTTGATTTAAGAATAATTTTACAGGTCCTTATGATTTGTGTTGTCTTTTAATTTTAAGAGTTATGTCCATCTTATATTTATAATTTTCGTTTTTTGTATTGTTATATATAAATTATATTATCATTTTTTGTCTGTGTCTTAAAGTGTATATATCTATGTTATATGTTACAGCCCTGACGAAGTTCCACACACTGTGAAGTGGGAACGAAACGCGTTGGCTGTCTGTTGCAAATGAAAAATAAAGAATAAAAAAGTTGAAGAACAAATCAACACCAGATTGTGATATTTCATTTTTCAGTGCACCTTCAAATTGAATGTACTATAGGACAAGGAGTAGTTTAAATTACTATCCAACACCTTCCCTACTGTACGTAGGCTGGAGTTGGAATAGTAAATTAAACTACTCCTAAGTCAACGCCCTCCAACGCAAGTCGTTGTAACGACTTGCGTTGTTAAACTCACAATCTAATGGCATGCGATGTAATGCATGCGTGGTATCATCATACATCCATTGAAAGGCACCAAGATCAGAATATACAAAGCAGCCAGCTGTGATTCGAAGAATGTAGAGTGACTGTGTGGCTTGATTTACGTTGGCAAAACAGAACACAATATTCAAAGTCAGACTGAATGAACACAAGAGCAACATAAGAACTAAAATACTAAGTCAGTCATAGCTACCCATTTCATGACATACAATCACAGCATTTGCCAACTATGCTACATGATATTGGAAACTGTTGATCTTAGAGATGGGAGAGACAACCGGAAGTACATATTGCAACGCAAGACCTATTGGATCAAAAATTGAGTACATTGTTACCACATAGACTGAGCAACCACATTGAATACAGTTGTTTTCTTTAAACATGCAAGTGCTCGGCGTGCCCTGTTAACAGATTTCCATTGTTATAAAAAAGTAACATTTTGGTTTTTCATAATTTACACAGTTGTATTTCTACAACTCGTTTATATTCCTTTTTCTTTTGACACTTACCACATTGGTGCATGGTCAATTGTTTGACATTCATACTTCCAACATGGCGGGTTCACATTGCAAAACACATGCATGTCCTTCTTTTCTGTCCATGCATGCTCTTAACACTCAGCAGAATACAGTTGTTTTCTTTAAACATGCAATCGCTTGGCGCACCATGTTAATAGATTTCCATTGTTATGAAAAAGTTACATTTTGGTTTTTCATAATTTACAGAGTTGTATTTCTACAACTCGTATATTTTTCTAACTACACTTACCACATTGGTGCATAGTCAATTGTTTGACATTCATACTTCCAACATGGCGGGTTCACATTGCATACACATATATGTCCTTCTTTTCTGTCCATGCATGCTCTTAACACTCAGCAGAATACAGCTGTTTTCTTTAAACATGCAAGCGCTCAGCCCGATGTGTTAACAGATTTCCATAGTTATGAAAAAGTTACATTTTGTTTTTTCATAATTTACACAGTTGTATTTCTACAACTCGTTTATTTTTCTAACTACACTTACCACATTGGTGCATGGTCAATTGTTTGACATTCATACTTCCAACATGGCGGGTTCACATTGCATACACATGCATGTCCTTCTTTTCTGTCCATGCATGCTCTTAACACTCAGCAGAACACGCCCATATTATCGACAAAGAAGCAGGACGCAAGTTTGCGAACACACTTCTTTCCATAAGTTAGATTACTGGCACATTGTAAATATTTGCACATATATTGATAACATTTTATAAGCATGGTTTTAAAAATGGGTTCGCACGGTGGTTCACTGCCGACGCACGCCCGAGTAATGTTCTTTGCATTACTTGGGTTCATGACGAACGAGAGACTGTAAGTCACTTCAGCATGACATTAACTTCACCCACCGATGATATTTACATTGTTTCATCAGTGTTGGTTCACACCAGGTGGCGTCTAATCACTAACGCGAGCACAAGGAGCAAGACCTCCTGTTCAGAGACCTGCTCTCTCCCCCAGCAGCTCCGCTGTTGTGCCGCTGCCGCTGACCCTGCCTCACCTCCGCTCGTAGGTTTGAGTCCCCTCGCAGGTTTGAGTATGTCTCTGAGTCTGTCTCTGTGATTGTGCCCATTTCTGTTCTTTCGTCTGTCTTTTTCGGTATTTCCTGTATTTGTCACCTCTGTTTTCTGTCTTATTTTTGCCTGTTTAATTCATTTTTGTGCCTGATTATCCCTATTGTTGTTGTCCTCCGTGCCCACTGGCCACCCTTTCCCGCCGCTGCTGCCCCTGCTGCCCCTGCGGCCCCTCCCCCCTGCCAGTTCCTGCTCCTGCTTTCCAGCTGCGCTTCCCTCCCCTTCCCTATTTAATGGCGGACGCTGTGCGGCCGTGCCGCTGGCATGCCGAAGGCGTGCCAAAGGCAAGCCCATCTGCGCCCTTCCACGACCCAGACCAGCGCCAGGGACCCTGGATCTTCGACCTCTCACTGCTACGACTCTGCTGCCCTCCTCGTACTCAACCCTGGAAGGAACAACAACTGCCAGCTGTCCACGTCGAACACCACCTACGGCCAGTTCTCCTGCCGCCACTGCCACCGAACCTTCACCACCCTCCGCACAGCCACGGCCGCTGCACCCACGCCTGACGCCAGCACCACCATAGCCCTGAAGTGCATCCTCCTCAACGTGCACTCCCTGCACCGACATGCCATAGAGATCTGGGACCTCCCCGACACCATCTCGCCAGACGTCGCCTTCTTCACGGAACCCTCAACCAACTCCACCTCTGCCCCTGACATTGCCACCGCCATCCCCGATGGATACAAGATCTAGAGGAAAGACCGCCCCAACTGCCCAGGAGGAGGACTCGCCATCGCACACAAGAGCTCCTTCCGACTCACCACCTCCAGCATGAGCGACTCCCCATTTCCAGGTACAAACTATCCCCAGAACCACCCTACGTGGCACCCTAGCCTACAGGCAACGCGGACCTCGAACAGCGTTCACCACTACCATTGCCGACCTCATCGCACCCCACGCCATCGCCTCCATGGACTACATACTCATCGGAGATCTCAACTTCCACCTCGACAACCTCAACGACCCCAACTCCTCCACCTTCATGGACAACCTCAGACTGAAACAGCTCATCGCCACCCCCACCCACAAGGCAGGACACACCCTCGACCCCATCTTCGCAGGAGGTAACAACATCCACTTCAGCCACACCACGCAGCCCCTCTGGATGGACCACCACTGCGTCCACTTCTATGTCAACAAACCCACCACCCCCAAACCAGCACCCCCACCACCATGAAGGAACTGGAGCAAGGTCACAGCGGAGCACATCAACTCCACCCTCAACCGCGACACCCCCTCCACCTCGACAGACGCTAACCTCGCCGCCAAAGAACTACACAGATGGATCACCAACTGCGCAGACAAACTCACACCCCTCTGCAACCCGGAAAGACATCGACGCAGAAAGGTCACCTGGTATACGGCCGACCTCCAAGAATCCAGACGCACCTGCAGACGTCTCGAGAAGAATTGGCGAAACAGCAAAACTTCGGAAGACCGCACCACTTACAAGGACGCCATGACAGAATACCACCAACTCATCAGATCAACCAAAAGGACCTTCATCCAGAACAAGATCACCGCCAACTCCAGCAGCTCGAAAGAACTCTTCAGCATCATACAAGAATTCACTAAACCCCCCCAGTGAGGCCACGGACATTACCCCCTCCCAGTACCTCTGCAACAAACTCAGTGCCTACTTCCACCTGAAAATCCAGTCCCTCTACGACAACTTCAAGGAACTGACACCATACGGCAAAACCACTCACTCCTCCAGCATCACCAGCCAACGCACCATCTCCGCTTGGACCCCAGCCACCACCGAAGACACCGAATCATCCATGAAAGGCATCCACTCAGGAGCACCACGGACCCCTTCCTGCCACACATCTTCCACAGAGCCGCAGCCGCCATTGCACCGGAACTCAGATGCACCATCAACACCACCTTTGAAACCGGCAGATTTCCTGACGACTGGAAAGGCGCAGAAGTCAAGCCCCTACTCAAGAAGCCCTTGGCAGATCCTTTGGACCTCAAGAACTACCGACCCCTCTCCCTCCTCCCCTTCACAGCCAAAGTCACTGAGAAAACCGTGACGAAATTCATCGAAGACAACTCCATCCTTGACCCCTCCCAATCTGGATTCCGCAGCAACCACAGCACCGAGACCGCCCTACTCGCTGCCACAGACGACATCCGCACCCTCCTTGACCAAGGCCACACCACTGCCCTGATCCTACTCGACCTGTCCGCAGCCTTCGACAACATCTCCCACAGCACACACACCGCCAGACTCCACGACGCCGGTATACAGGGAACCACTCTTGAATGGCTCCGCTCCTTCCTCACCGGCAAAACCCAAAGAATCAGACTGCCACCCTTCCTCTCCGAACACACAGAGATCAACTGCAGAGTACCTCAAGGATCATCACTCAGCCCGACACTCTTCAACATCTACATGACCCCCCTCACCGCCATCATCAGAGAGCATGGACTCAACATAGTCTCCTACCCCGACGACACCCAGCTCATCCTCTCCCTCACCAAGGATCCCGTCACCACCAGACTCAGCTTCCAGGAAAGAATTAAGGACGTTGCATCCTGGTTCAACAGCAGCTGCCTGAAGCTAAACTCAGAGAAGACAGAGGTCCTCATCCTCGGACCCTCTCCCACCGCATTGGGGCAACACCTGGTGGCCCACCGCCCTCGGCAGCCCTCCCACCCCCACAGACCACGCCAGGAACCTCGGCATCGTACTCGACTCCTCCATCTCCATAACCCGTCAGGTCAACACCGTCACCTCCACCTGCTTCAACACCCTCTACATCCTTTGCAAGACCTTCAAATGGATCCCCACAGAATCAAGAAAGACCTTCACCCATGCACTCATCACCAGCAGACTGGACTACAGAAACGCCCTCTACGCCGGAATCAACAAGTCTCTGCTCCGCGAACTCCAGACCATACAGAACACTGCAGCCAGACTCGTCCTCAGCAACCCTCGAAAAGAGCACATCTCCCAACACCTGCAAGACCTCCACTGGCTCCCCGTCGAGAAGAGGGTAACCTTCAAGTTACTCACCCACGCCTACAAATGCCTCCACAACACCGGACCCCAATACCTCAACGAAGGAATCTCCTTCCACTCACCCAAGAGAAACCTTCGACCCGCCGACCTCGCCCTCGCCAAAACCACGTACATCCGCAGAGCCAGAACGGGTGGAAGAGCCTTCTCCTACATCATGGCCAAGACCTGGAACGAGCTCCCGATCTACATCAGAAGCGCCCCCTCTCTGCACACCTTCAGGAAGACCCTCAAGACCTGGCTCTTCGACTAGCCAGACCTGCATACCCTCCCCCCAGCGCCTTGAGACCCTCACGGGTGAGTAGCGCGCTTAACAATTCCCTGATTGATTGATTGACAATTGACACAAGAAACATTCCCACCACTGGTCCAATTGTGGGGCATTCATAAATGTGCATGTGTCCATTTTACACTGGGTTACGTTTAATTGTTTGTGCCAGCGTCACTGACACACAGCGTAACCATGTTATTTACAGTCACTAACATATTGACAGGGTTGGTCTCTGTCAAAATTATAATAACTTTATTGATACTCTAAATAAATATACTAATATCTCTGCACAAACGGGGTAATGAATACACAGTGGTGTTCTCCATAGCGCCTCAGGAGTTTATTTCCCATTTCACTCTACTTTTCCTTTCAGGAATAAATCCCCTGATGAAGGGCTAACATTAGCCCGAAATGCATTGGGATAAACGATAATTCGATTGATACATGTCATGAATGTATTCATGGATAAATGATTTATATTGGTAAACCCATCATTTGAAAGAATAAATGGATATCGGAATGAAGCAATTCAATATGGAATGAACCATGATAATTGAGTACAGTTGGTCATTACAAACCATGAGCAAAGGGATTACCGCCCTCCATTTGGAATTCAGCAGTGCACTAAAGGGACGCTACCCCCTGGGGGGAGCTCAATTTTTACAAGATGGAAATGTAACTAATTAAAGATATACTTGAAAGGGAACAATATAATGCATTTAAACAGTACATAAAAACTGAGTATTTGACAGATAATCAAGGTACACCACATTACAACTTAAGAAATTATATATTTAGATGATAACGTGTTATGCAATTGTGGCCAATTTCAGTCAGAGTTCAATATTTTTCCACCCCTACGGATATGTATAGAACTGATCTTAGGACTTTAATAACATTTTCAAACACATAATTAGCAACTGACCCACCAAGAATTGAGATAGCACGTTTTAGAGTACACCAGGATTATTATATTGTCAAATGAGGAGTTATAGTTAAAGGCAATGTTAAGAAACAATATAGATCATTGGTTCTGGTTGCGTACATTCAACAAACAAATTAGTGTGAACTCTAAATTTACATGTTACCAGCTGTACTAATGTTTGGGGTCCCATTTATGGAAGTCAATCATAGTTGCTGTAAACAAGCATCGCTCAACATCATTAAGTAAAAGCAAATGCTTACAAACAGTAATCAAGCATCCAATTATAAGTCAACTCATTTGAAATGGTGTGAAATACTTAACACAGAGACCTTAATCACCATATAGGTATCGAAGTCTGCCTTCAATCAAACTAATGGGAAAAATTACACACATATCGACAACCAAAATATCATCAATGTTGCTCAAATATGAATTTAACTTGAAAAAACTAAAGACACAATGTGGGCCAGCGGGTAGTGTTTCTAGATGTCCGACATGAGGGGCAAGTGATCACTGCGTGTACTGTGTGTTCCAAACTCCATGTAGCATCTGACTTTTTAGTGTTTTGGGAATGTGCACAGCCGTCTGGCCATGTGTGCTTTATTGGGGCCAATTTCCCTGGACCATTGTAGTGTCACTACACTTATCTGGAGAATGGACCTGAGTTTCCTGTTAACAAGTTTATCTGCCGGCTAAGTGCCACCACACCTGTGACCTGTTAATCTGTTACCACGGGCATTGTTTGCAGAGCCTACTTGATCACATAATTTAGAGTCGGGGTTGATGGAGAATTTGACAAAGGTGAGGTGATTTCATTTGTGTATGCGAATGTACCAACATAAGCATTAGCATAGTTTTCATCAATATCAACAACTACATGCAGAAAATGTAAAGTATAAGAATACAAAAATGTAGTGGACCAAAATATCGATATGCATTGGTAAGTATATGTATTCAAATGTAATTAATATTATTGACATTGTTTTTAAAAAGTAATGCATAAAAAATAACATAACAACATGATTTATTAACTTTTAAAAATGAATATTAAATTGAAACTAAAATAAGAGTAAAGCAAATAATTATATCTTGTAAACAGAACATAATATGATTAGCTTACGTTAAATAAGACGCATTAAAATTGATACTAATTTGCAATTTTTAAAAACCCGTAAAAATATTTTATATCTATTAAATCATTAAAATATATTTTATAAATATGTAACAAAACTAGTATTTTTAAAAGCTAAATCACTAAATAAAAAACAACAAATCAATTAAAAGGCTGGAATGTATAAATATATATACTTGTAATTGAAATACCTAAAAAATAGCTTATAAAAAATCTAGAACAAAGTAAAAAATAGTGACTGAACCCCAATCTAAAACATTAAAAATTAAACAAAAAAAATATTTCAAATACAGTACTCTGACAACTTTACAAAAATTATGGATAATACTTACATTCTGTGGAGCAAGAGTCAGATTTTCGATTCTAACTCCACTTGTGAGGAAAATTGGATACATTGGGGGAAGTTAGGTTTACTGTTCTAACTTCAGCCTAAGAAACATTGAGAAAGTTTATGCATGGAAAGTCACATTTACTATTCTAACTCCAGTTTAATACACACTGGGGAAAGTGCGTACTGTCAGAGTCAAGTTTCCACTAACCTGTACATCTGAATGTTTCTGCAAAAGTGACGTGGAACCCATCAGTATCCTGCCCTGTCACCTTAAACTAAACACTTTCAAGACTGTGCTTAATACTGCAGTGAAGAGGGGGAAGGGCGATAGAGACATCATAGGGTAGTAGTCATGCTCCTTGTCTCATCAAGTGGAGGTTCTATCTAGTGTTTTGCATCTCTCATGAGTGATGGTTCTTTTATAGTGAACAGAACACAAAACTGTTTTGCTGGCTGTAGAACTCTGTGTGCTTTACTCCTGCTAATGATTGGTAAAGTGCCCGTGCTCCCCCTTTCAACATGATGAAATTGGAATATCCCTAATTGGGATACTTAACTTCAGTCAGTCAGAAATACTTTATTTCGACTCTAAAGAGCCATAAAAAGATTGTACACACATATTTTCATTTAAAGAAAGAGCAGCAGGTCGACTTACACAACAATTACAGATTTTTTAAATAATCAATATTTGCTTCGAATCTTAAAAACAGTAAAAAGGTAATTTAAAATACAACATATGGTCTCAACTGTACCTAGAGAAAGTAAAAATTCCATTGCCATATTATAATTCGTGATCCCTGCAGCAAGAAATAATGGGCGAATAAACTGCTTCCTCTGGGGGGAATAAAATCTACAAAAAAGAATAAAGTGCATAGTGCTTTGTGGTGAGCAACTGTCACACGGGCAGACTGGAAGTGAAGCAAACCACGGGCCTTGAATAGGAAAAGCCACTAAGAAGTGTATTGTTTTTAACCGCAGCCTTGTCAACAGGAATTTCCTTCTTTCGTTTAGGTCAATTTGGAGATATAGGGCAGGTTCTCTTTGTGGTTGAGAAAGTCGCTCTGGGTGACTTGTCACACTGGATATAGAGTCAGCCCGAACATAGTTGTGGAAGAAAAGTGACTTTATAGTGGCAGACGATACATTTTGTAATGTATCGGGGTTCATATAATATTCTATAACACCCATTTTGGAGAAACACGTATGTCTAGGCTATTGTCCAACTTCATGCAGTCTGTCAGTATTGTTCTACAGAGGGCAGCCTCTGGATTCTTCCAAGTTTTTAACCAAAGCAGCAGCGGTTGTATCACAATGTAATCTTTCAAGTAACTCAAACCAACTTCCTCATGACAGAATGAAACAGAGGAACTCTGGCGTACTGAGAGGAGTCTTCTTAGGAACTTATTCTCTATTATTTGGAGTGATTTGCAGTTTACGTATCCACACACCCCGGCCCCAAAGGTTACCACAGATAGGCTTTTACTCTTATAAATACATAAAATCTCCTTAGTTGGTTTACATCCCAGTCTTTTAGCAAATCTAAAGATGGCATCAATCGATTTCTGAAATTGCATGATCCTAATATTTAAAGCATGTTTCCAATTAAAATCAGCATCAAATGGTACCCCCAAATAAGTAAAATATGGAACTTTCTCAATTTCTTCACCCCCCAATAAAAAAATTCTCGTTTTGGCTTTTTTTGGACCACATTTCATAATGAATGATTTCGTACGGTTTACTTTTAGCCCTCGATTGATCATAAAGACGTTAAATGAGTCTAGCAGAATTTGTAGGGCATTTGCTGTCCTGGCTATCAGGACAGCGTCATCAGCATATAGGAGGATGGGGATTTGGCACGTATTGCATCTTGGGATATCCTTACCCACCTTACATAGTTGATCTCCCAGCCCGTTAATATATAATAAAAAGAGAAATGGTGCCAAAACAGAGCCCTGTCTTACCCCTATGTCAGAGGGGAATCCTTCTGTCTGGTCTCCCTTACTGCTATATCGAACTGTGGCTGAGGTGTGTTCATGAAGCCTACTGAGCAAGGTAATAATCGCTCCATCAATCCCCATTTGTGACATTATGGACCATAATTGACTACGGCTCACTGTGTCAAAGGCACAGGTTACGTCCATAAAAGCTAAGTGAACACATCCATTTTGTGCTTTGGTGTACTTTTGGGCAATTAATGCCATATTTAGAGATTGTTCCACGGTTCCAAGTCCTGGACGGAATCCAAATTGATAAATTGAAAGCACCTGGTGTTCCAGTGCCCAAAGTTCTAGTTTAGCCAAAAATACCCTGCCCAATTTTTTGACTGAACTATCGAGCAGTGAAATTGGGCGATAGCAACAGGGTTGGGTTTTATCCCCCTTTTTAAAAATCGGCACTATAATGGCTTCTTGCCAGGTCTTGACTAGTGGGCCCACTATTGCAGCTTTTCAAACATTTGCAATCAAGGGGGCCCAAAAATCTGGTAGGTACTTATATAGGTCCACAGGAATTCTGTCCGGACCCGGGGCTTTCTCTGGTCGACTATTTTCTATAGTCAAAAGTACCTCACTCACCTCTCGATTTGCTTAGGGCCTGTGCTGATCCTATATCCGGGGGAATTTCTATGGCCGAGGATCAATTTACCGTCCTTGGCTCCGGAGAGAAAATTTCCCAAAAATGGTTAACCCCGGCTTCAGCTGGGACTATGATATCTATTTTGGGCGTTTCGTCACCAGACATAGAGACTGAGTTAACCACCTCCCAGAAAGCACGAGAGTCTTTTAAAGCCGATGCAATTTTTAGGTCTTCTCAGGCCTTATCCTTCAGGAACCGTTTTCTTTCCCCAACTGCCTTTCTATAAACTTTCCTTACTTTTATTATTTCATCCTTATTCCTCGGGTTCTTTTTTAAGGCCACCCATAGCGCCTTATGAGCTTCAGAGCAGATCTTATTGAACCACCTTGGGTTTTCAGGGACTTTCCTACTACGTTTGGTTAATTTACTTAACTTATCTATAAGTCCCTAGTACATGGTACAAAGTGTACCCAGGGCCTGTAACTTGATTGTCACTAGTGGACTGCACCACCTATTCAGTCACCCACTACAGTAATATTGCAGTCATGACTGCAGGCATACCACAAGCAGCCTGGCTGTGCAGTTTCTAAACTACAAATTTGATTGGTCAAAATAACACCCTTTAACAGGTCAAAACCTTCCTTTTAAGTATTATGTCACACCTAAGATGGCCTTTTTTTCCCATGAGGCAGGGTGCATAGTATTTAAAAGTAGAACATGTAAAGGTTTAATGCTACATACACATACACATATCCATACAGTGAAAAAGTCCCAAAAGCTATTTCCACTGTAGCAAGGCTCCCTGTTCCATCGGAAAACATTGGGATGCAATATTAAATTAAATAATGTTTTTTTTTCTAATAGGAAACAGATGCAAATGTCATTCTTCTACTTTTGGAAATATTTATCAAAAGTCCAATCCACTGGTGAAGGCAGATTCCGACAAATATTTTGGAAAAGTTACTTTTAGAAAGCTATCCTTTCCCTGCCTAGAGCCTCTGGAGGCAACTGAGCATCCTCCTTGATGAGGTGTGAAAACTGCTCCCAGAGAAGGACAAAGGCCATGTGTGTGGGGAGGTGTGTCTATTCCTCTGGCAGGATATCCATCTGGGGTGTGACTGCAAAGTTTATTAACTTCAAAGAGGCCAAACTGTCACAAGGAAATGTTAACTAACCCCAGGACAGAGCCCTCTTTTGTTTCTTCAGACAGCCAGGCACCAATCCTAGTGGGAGATGAGCTGATCCCAGAACTGGTTTAGAGTGACCACACAGGTGAGGTTGCTAATATCCATGACCACACCTCTGGGGTGGGCAGAGGAGCTGTGCACAGGAAAGAAAGGTTCTGCCATCCTGGTTTTAGATAGAAAGGGACACTGTGGGATTGTTTGCTGTAGGGCACATAGGAAAGCTGCAAAAGTGGGCAGGATTTTTCCTAGGAACTTTTATCCCATTAGTTAAGGAATAGCTAGGAGTTTCCCCCACCCACCAATGTCTCTACATTTTGCACATTCTGCCTTCAAAATAGTATAGCTAAAAATACTACATGTGCTCGCATCTAATAGTTCTTAGGTTTCCTCTCTTGATCATCACTCTTGTGTGAGTGTTTTTATTCTAGTTTGCATATAAAAATGCCTTAATATTTGACTGTTGCTTTCTACTGGAGACACACATTAGTAACAATATGATTGTGCTGTAACAAAGGTCCACTAAATGTACACATCACTGAATGTTAAATATAAGAACTGTTCATAAATCACGTTTATGTTTTCCTTGATTTTTTTCTTTCCTTTCTGTTCTCTTTTTACATTAAAATGACATTCTTCTTACCTGTGACATATTATGATGTTTTCCTACTCACAATAAATTCCACCTTGAGAAACATGATCACGCCCGGAGGCCTTCCCAAAGGAGCACTAGCCTTGGCACTATTAAGTCATCATCAATAATCTTTATTCCGTTTCAAATGTTAAAACCATAAAAGCACACAATAAATATAAAATCCAATAAGACATCTGATGGAAATAAAAACAAACCACACCCGGTGCAGCCGGTGGATTAACATAACTTGTGCCATTGGAAATGCAAGCGGACCATAGGCTACGTATTACATAAATCGTATAACAATAAAAACAAGACACCATGGGCTTTGCAAGGGGTACGATTGTGGGGAACAGGCTAGTTAGTCACAACTAGATCTAAGTCTGATAGCAGATTTTAAAAATTCAAGTACATAGAACACAGTGCTGCCTGTCAACATTTGTAGATAAATAAAAGCTGGGCGTACTTGCGTAAAATTAGCTCTTTTCAAAATTGGGATTATAAAAGACTTTCTAGGGGTTTCATAAAAACTACAAAACATCATAAAATGAGTCATGTCCTGTGTAGATTGACCATCGCAGCCACAGGACAGCAGGGTTTGGTCCTTGGTACAGCCCCTAGGATGAGCAAGAAGGAGATGGAAAAGGTTAAACCGGAACCTCGTGAGCAAGGATCTATCATGCAACTTTATGGATCCCAGTAGGTAAGGCTCCGCCGTCTTGGTAGTTTTTAACATGATAATACAGCGTACACTAGGCTTTAGGAGCTCCCTCTCTTCCCTTGCCATAACCCTCTGCTCCATGAAGCTCACCTTTATGGGGTTCAGATCACTCTTTGTTATCCGGTCCGGGTTAGTGAAAAGATCACGTCTCCCCACGCCTGTTAAGGAGTCTTCAATATACTTCAACCATGATATTCGTGCGGCGTGATCAAGGGCCAGTCAATCGTTTAAGATGAGTTTGTTTAATGTTGTCCCCTCACCAGCCCAAATTTTTAACCATAATGAGACAGGGTGTATCGCTATCATATCAGTAATGTATTTCATGCCAAGCCCCTCATGTATGGTGAACGAAGGGGTGCCTTGAGGGACCGATAGGAGCCGTCTCAAAAACTTATTTTCCACAATTTGAAGGTACTCTGTGTTAGTATATCCCCAGATTTCACTGCCATATAATACCTTAGAGAGACACTTGATTTAATAGTGCTCCCACAAGTCTTTTCCCCAGTCTAGTTGTTAAATTAAGTATGGCTGCGATCTCTCTGGAGAGAACGTTTCTCTTGCAAGTGAGTTGGGGCCCCCACTTCACTTTCTCGTCCAATAGGACTCCTAGGTAAGAGAAAAAACTCGTACTTGGGGCAGTCGTTGACCCTACCATAAAGGTATATCATTGCTTGATATAAGATTTAGAGTTGTTAACCACGAGGTCCTGCTCCCCCATAAACTGAACAAAGGAGTTAATTAACGTTTGTAGCACCTGTTCCGTCCTGGCCATCAGGGCGGCGTCGTCTGCATACAGCAAGACGGGAAGACCACACTGTCCAGCCTCCTCCTTCAAGGTTTCTTTACGTTTTTTAAGGGCCATTTTATATTGTATTCTACAGGTTCTGACTACACCTCTGTCTCTTGGGACGGCGTGCAAGGCCGCCTTAAGGGACCTAGCCGCACGAGAACATGTTATATCGAACCATCTCGGGCCCTGACTCGTTGGTTGTTCAGGGCGGGGATCGTCAATAGATCAGCAATGGAGAGGGAAATGGATTCAAAAGCTTTAACCACTTGTGCGTCCGAATGCCACTGGGCCGCCAGACAGATCTGGATTTCCTCTTGGCACTTGGCTAAAAAAGACTTGTGAAAAGGGCCGGGGGTAATCTGTGCCCATTTAAGCCTCCTGCCCCCGTCTGTAGGCTGTAGGGCACCTCCACCTCTACTCCCCTTCTTAAGACCTAGAACAAACCATCTGGTTTTAAGACACAAAGGGTTATGGTAGCTGTAAATACTTGCGTTGATTGTGAAATCTGATATTAAATGGAATAGAGGGCTGGAGACAAGGATAAAGTCAATAAACGAGTTATTACCATGACCTTTGAAGGTTGATGTGAGAGATGCTCTGTACGAGGTCCAGCTTATCCATTGCAGATTGTAGATCAAAATCGCATATTAGGGCATTAAGAGGATCTCCCTGCCCTTGGTGTTCAAAATGCCCTCCCGAATAGTGTGGACAGTCAGAAACCCCTAAATCCTGGGTTTTTGGATCCCCGCAAGGGTGAACATTGAAATCACCTACCAGCACAATGTTAGGGGTGTAGCTTGTAGAGGTACTAAAGCCGTCCAGAAATATACCTAACCGAGCTGTGTTACTTGTCTCAGGATAGGAGGAAACAGCATTATAAAAATGTAAGAGCAACAGACTGCTAGACCCTCATGAGAGTAGCAAGGCCTGCAGGCATTGATTATCAGTCTTGAGTTCAGCTATTCCACATTCCAACCTAAGAGATGCATAAACCACAAGTCCCCGCTTAGCTCGACTGGAGCTGGACGGGCTTGCAGGGACAAAGAAAGCTTTATACCCTTCCAACAAAAAGAGATTGTCCACAGCCCAAGTCTCCTGCAAGCAAATAATGTCAAACGCCTGGACGAAGCTACGCCATTCTGGGACTGGGAACTTGCTTGCTAAACTGGCTATGTTCCAGGAGATAAGGGAGAGGTGTGTTGTATCCCCGAGGTTTCTCATTCCCCTTGGTTTATGCGATCCAGTCATGGGGAGGATGACACGGTAAGCAGGGACAATGGTCCTCCCAGTCAATCACTGTCATCAAGAAGGCGCAAGGGGGCAAAGGCATTGAAGGTTGGAACAGGCGACGAAGCCTGGTGCCGCTCATAGGATGCAGTGCTCAAGAGTCTCCTCGGGAACTGTGGATTTTGTGTTAGTGCCTGGAACCTTGGTCTATAAAAGAAGCCAAGGGAAGGGCCATTATCGAAGTGGCTGGGCCTGTGGGAACACGAGCATTAGCCGCATGGAGAATTCTCTCTACTAGGTGGAGCTGATTAAAATTAATGATCACACCGTCCCCATCGCTGCTCTTTCTTGACCCTCCTATCCAGGCCACCCGTCATACCATAATGATGTTGCTCTCCACCCTATATCCCAGAGATGTATTGCTGTTTAGCCAATGTAGGCCTTTATTTTTGAGTTGGTGAAAATCTTCAGTGGATCCTGGCTTCTGCACTGGAACATTTCCCAGAACTACTACATATGGTGTTGCTTCAGGGGGTAAGTGGATGTGGTTTGGGCCTGCAGGCTTTCTACCCAGATCCTCTGGAGCTGGGATAAATCCCTCACATCCAGCAGTTTCCCTCTGTGAGAACGTATTACCAGCTTGGTTATCCACTCTCCTTATCCGCTTCACCTGTGGATCTTCCTTTGAAGGGGAGCGGGCACGGCCTGGGATTGGGGGAGTAGGTTGGGTGGTGCTCCTGCATGGAAGATTTCTAACAGCACCTGCTGGACCAACCTCCCCAGATCCTGCCTTCTGAATATGTTGACCCTGGGCCATGTTTCCGCCTCGGCCGGGGAGGACCGTTTGGGCGGCACCAACTGTATTAATAGCCCTGTTGTCCTGTTGAGACCAAAAGGAGAGTTCTTTCTGGATTGTAGTGAGGCGTTGCTTGATGGGTTCCAGTTTGGTATCCAGTCCTTCCAGATGAGTCCCCACGCAGGCTTCCAGCATTGCTGCCAGCTCGTCTTTCGATAGAACTCCTGTTCCTGGATGGTTTGAGGTTAGGGGATCTGCCCTAAGGCGTTTCGCCTTGGCCCCCACCGTCGTGCATTTGCGTTTATCCCCAGCCCCCAGGCCTCTGCCAGGGCCCTCCTCCTAGAAATCCTTTCGGGGGGCTACTGTTGCCGCTTCAGGGTAAGTAACCAACTGCCTAAGTCCCGGCAGAATGACGGGCACTGGATATGCCTTATTGGATCCCCTCCCCCACGCCTGGATTTTGGTGCTGTTACTTTGACCAGGTGAGGGTGGCAAGGTTTCAATCAGCTCTCCCTGATCCACAGAGCTTGGCATGGTGACCTGACCAGGTACTAGGGTGTTAGAGCGGGTGCATAGATGGTGTACTGGAGAGCGGGAAAGGCGCCTAGCTACCAGCTCGATTTCCCTATCAAGGCCCCCCTCTGCTCTCTTCAGGAAACAGTCCATGGTTGATGTTGCAGGGGCCAATTCGGATGTTGTGGTAGTCTTCCGCTTACCCATGAGGCCAGACTAAATAAGGGAACCTACCCTGATGTTTAGGGGTTAGTGTAATAATGTAATAGGACTGGGTTAAAACAAGGGTCAAAGAGACCGTACCCGCAATAATCAACGAGCGGCCCCCTTCCTTGTTGACTGCACACAGTCCACACAATCCACAGCAGGCAAATGCCCCCCTGGGCTTACCTTAGTTCCTTAGTTCTGAGAGTCCAGATTCAGAACTGCACCGGAATCCCAAGTGCGTTCCAGACTGTCCCCCCCTGGAGCTCCCGCAAAACCAAGAGAGGTGGCCCAGCCCAGCCTCCTCTTGGCTTTGACAGGTGCAGATCGGCCTGCCCTTGGCCCGGGCTTTGCACGGGGGTGGCCCGGGCACGCCCACATGCGTCCCACACTGCGGGAGTCCCTTGGGCATTTTGAGCGCCTCTGGCGCAAAACATCAGGCGCTTTGGCCGCTTACGGGCCGCAAAGGGTGCCAGGATGTGAAGTCCCCCGGTAGTCCACTTTCCCGAGCTGCGGGAGTCCCTGGGGCATTTTGTGCGCCTCTGGGTGCAAAACAACAGGCGCGTTGGCGGCTTACGGGCTGCGAAGGGTGCAGGGATGTGAAGTCCCCCGGCTGTCCTCTCCCCCACGCTGCGGGAGTCCCTGGGGCTTTTTGTGCGCCTATGGGTGCAAAACAATAGGCGCGTTGGCGGCTCACGGGCATCGAAAGGTGCTGGGATGTAAAGTCCCCCGGTAGTCCGCTCTCCCGCACTGCAGGAGTCCCTGGGGCTTTTTGTGCACCTCCGGGCACAAAACAACAGGCCAACACTATTAAGTCAGTCTCTGGCATAGGAGAAACTGCCTGAAATAATGAACATCACAAGGACAAGGATAATGAAACATGGTGTAAATGACCTAGGGTGCCGGGATGTGAAGTCCCCTGGTAGTCTGCTCTCCCGCGCAGCAGGAGTCCCTGGGGCTTTTTGTGCACCTCCGGGCGCAAAACAACAGGCCAACACTATTAAGTCAGTCTCTGGCATAGGAGCAACTGTCTGAAACAATGAACATCACAAGGATAATGAAACATGGAGAAAAATGCCCATGCGCATAGACAGCAGTTATTGCAAATCACCATCATTCTAGGCACGAGGGCATCCCCAGGGCACATGAGATACCCTGTGGCAAATGAGTTTCACCTCACACATGACCAGCACTATTGTCTCATAGCAGCACCACTAGCAGGCTGGAAAATTGAACTGCCTAGGTAATGCCTAGGTAGCATCACTAGCCTATTTATCCTGCATCCTATCATGTTTTAGCAATAACATTTTATAGTTGGTAGCACTCTGAAAAATGTCATGTTTTCTTTTTCGAGGTATTTCTTATAATTCTGATGGAAATATCTGCCATGACACAGATATTTTGATTGGTTATTTACTTGCATTTGAACAGTCATGGTCGTCATATCTTATGGACCTTGCACAGCATTTAAAATGGAGTTAATTCTTCTAGAACACAACTACTGATTTCCCACAGGAGCAAAATGTATTGGCCGAGCTGCAATATGTTGCCTGTAAAAGAGGTGTGGAAACTGCTCCCAGAGCAGGACAAACACCTTTTGTGTGGGTAGGTGTGCCTGTAAAAAACACTGTTTCTGCAGTGCATCCTGTTTTTACTGGGTACAAAATTTGCTCTTGGGCACAGATGTATATGTATTGTACCAAAGAAAAAATTCCCTTGGGTGCAATGCCGAACCTTAACGTAATAGCTTTATAGAGTTCCCCTTAGAAATGTGTCTATAAACTATGAATATTTAGATGAGATATTTTTGTGTTGCAAAATGCATGGGGCAGAAGACCACTCAAATCACTACTAGACTTCATTGTGGAGATACACTACACTTAGGGCCCGATTCACATGGGACTGATGACTCGTAAAGTTACAAGTGCTGAGTCTCTGCATTTGTGGCGGAGATTCCACACTCGGTGGAATCTTCACACTGCACTGCTCAGTGCGGAGATTCTGCCCTAAGTGCGTAGACTCTGCCCTGAGTGTGGAGACTCCACACTCGTAAATTTCTCTTTGTGATTTGAGCAATTAGAGTAACCAGCTTTGGTGTTGTAGCAACAAATAATAGATTGGAAAGTTATTAGTAATACTTTAAAATCTTAATAGACTGAGGCGTTATTTTCTCATATTGTGTAGCTATTGGTACATGGCTGTTAAGACCAAGAAAAGGCATAGGAACGAACATGAAAGTGAGGATGGATACTATATCAAATAAATATATCGATGGGTAATAACTGTCAATTTTTCACCTAGGGCTTTGTGTGATATTAAACAAACAAGAGCGAATCTTGAGTTGTCTTGATGTCACTTGGAACTCCAAGGTGAAAAACATCTCTGTTATTTACTTTGAGCCCATCTATAACTTTTTGTTATGTATGAACCCCTAAAATAATCTGCCATGCCTTCAGCTGATAAGCAAGAGCAGAGGAGCAATTAGAGAGCCATATATGGTCACCCCTCCCTGTCCCAAATGTAAAAATAAAAAAAATACATGTCCTCTGGTCACCCACCCCCACTGCTCTCCATGGCATCCCACGCCTCCCCTCTAACAGGGCAGCCAGAACATCTGCAATTCCTTTAAGACATTGCTACATCATAGCAGTGAATAACTGAATTTAGAATCCAGTTATTCATGCTAATAACCATCTTTCAGAGCCTTACATAACATGTGGAATTATAGATGGGTAACAGTGAATTATGGGAATGTTTTTCACCAAGGGTTTCTGAGTGACATCAAATAGACAATGAGAGCAAAGCTGGAGTTTTCAGTGATGTCACTGAGATCACAAGGTGAAAAACACCTGACCGGTAGTTCATGTTTTACGCATCTATAATTTTATGTTATATATGACCCCCAAAAGCATTCTACCCTGCCTTGAACTGCTACGCCACAGTAGAGGAGTAATGTGGGCACCATACATAATATGGTCTTTCCTCCCAGTCCAAAATGTCTATGATGTCACTGTTACCCATCTACAATTCACTGTTACCCATGTACAATATTATGTAACGGACGGCCACACACATCAATTTCCATCTGCATTCAGCGGCTAAGTAACAGAGTAGTCATGCAGGAGCTAAGCAGTATATGGCCAAACGTACTTCAGCCCACTGCACCACATTACATTTGGTATCCTGCCACCCACCAAGCCATCCCCTGACCATCAGATCCCTCAACCCAAAAAGGATACCTTGCATACTGCCACATTCGCTCCACCCTCAGCATTACCTTATCCTAAGCAAATAATAAAGATAATTCTTGGTGTCCGGCAACCTCAACCCACCATTTAGTGGCCCGTCCCACTCAAATTTGAAAAAGATCCTTGTGCCCTTCGGGCTTTACACACCACCCTCTTTTCCATCAGCCCTTTCTCATCCAAATATAAAAAAATAATACCTGGTCTATGCCTGCCACCCACCCCCACCACCACCTGTGCCTTTCCTTCCTTGTCAGAAGCTGTGCTATCTGCTCCCCATCGAAGAACCAACAACACACTGGCAGACTATATAACAGCCTTGTTAGAGCAACCTGCAATTGGTTTACAACATAACAGCAGTGGGAAAAACCAATTTCCTACTGTTGCAACACTATAGCATTGACTAATGTCACCCCACTCACGGAGTGGGCCCTGATGACAAGTGAAGATACAGCAGCTATAATGGCATCCATCCAATCAGGGGCCCCCACGAACCCATGCCCCCACCGCTTTTTTCAACCTAGGAAAACTCACAATAGGCATGGCACTCACAACTGTCATCAACACCTCCATTGCTAAAGTCACTTTCCCAGACATCTGGTAACATGCAGAAGTCACCCTGCTCCTCAAGAAACCATCCGCGGACCCCGAAGTACTCAGTAACTACCGACCCATCTCCCTGCTCCCCTTCGCAGCCAAAGTCATAGAAAAGGTCATCACCCATCAAACCCAATGCTGACAAGAAGGAAGGATTGATTTTTGACAGCAATAACTCACCCTGGGACTACACTTGGTGGCCCACAGAACTAGGTCCCACCCCCTCACCCTCTGACCACACCAGAAACCTGGGCATCTTCTTTGACAGCAACCTCACCATGAGACATCAAATCAATGCTGTCACCTCTGCCTGCTTTCACATACTTAGCATGCTCAGAAAAAATATCAAATGGCTCGCTCCTGACACCAAAAAGACCATCACACAGGCCCTCATCACAAGCAGAGTGGACTACGGCAACACCCTAAACTACGGCATCTCCACACACCTGCTACACAAGCTGCAGACCATCCAAAACGCTGCTGCATGCACATCACACCTCACCGCCTAAATCTACAGTGGCTCCGCATTCAGACACGCTGCCAGTTCATGATGCTCAACCACGCCTACAAGGCACTTCACAACCAGGGTCCCATCTATCTCAACCCCTGTCTACACTTCTACTAGCCAACCAGGAACCTATGCTCTACATCGCTCACGCTTGCCCACACCCCCGTATCCGTAGAACCAAGACAGCAGGAAGGCCGTCTCTTAAGTGGCAGCAAAATCCTGGACCCACCTCCTCCAGCACATCAGGACAGCCGCATCACATGTGAATTTCCACAGGAAACTGAAAACCAGGCTCTTCAACTGATCCTTCCTGCACCACCCACACCTATTCAGCGCCTGGACACCTTCATGGGTGGCAAGATTTGCGCTCTAAAAATCCACGTTACATTACAATAAATAGATTTAGTATATGTTATTCAGTCTAGTGGCTCTCAGTGACAACAGTACATAACAATACTGTTCAAATCAAGATATTAAAATACATGAGCTTAGATTCTAACTAGACAGTTAAAATCATAAACATGCATACTAGAATATAGCAGCTTTAGTGAGAAGCAAACCATATAATTACAGGAGTTTACTATTGGGTGGGAAAGCTGGCGATTTAATTGTACCAAAAAAGCGTGGGAAAGAAAAAGGAAAAACGTGACTTTCAAGATCCAAGCGATTTACTAGATGAACAAACTAACATTTGTGAACAATTGATTTTCTGATTATATTTGATACTATTTGATAGCACACCACTAGTAATTAGCATTTAAATATGCTTACTCATCTTTCCAGCTCGTTCTTTGACAGGCTGTTTTTATTGTCAGGATTACGTGCAAAGAAGGAATAATCAGAGAAATGTAGACAAAGACCAAGAAAAGCCAGTTGCTGAAAATGAGAAGCTTCAAAAGAATTAAGGAAGAGTCCTGCTTCAGCATGCAGATTGGAATTATAAGAATACATCTTAGATTGTCTGAAGTCACCGGTTGTGGGTAGAATGGTTTCAGAGGGTTTTGAAAAAGACTTATGTATTGACGCACCGCAAATATAAGAGCAGGAAAAGGGCTGGCAACTAATACTATGTGAATCTTATATCAGTTAGAGAGCTATTCATTGAGCCATCTAGAACAGAGAGAATAGTGAAATGTCTTAAAAGGGAAATGGCTTCAGGATTCATTGCCATTAGGATTTGCAAGGGAAATGTAACGGTAAACAGCACCATCGAGTTCGGTGGTATAGTGAAAGATTATGAAAAAAACTGTTATAGGGCTGAAGTTACACAAAAGTGGAACATAATTAAATAAGGTTTGAACAAGCAATGACAGAAACATGATCTCATTTGCTTTTTTTAGTTCCGTGCAGTCATTTGCGTAGTTGTGCACTTCGAGAAAAAACTTCCTTAAAAGTATGGGCTGGAAATAGGGGCCTATCAGTAACAAAGTCGGAGATAGTTCCCAGGGTTGTCATGTCAAATGCCTTCAAATTGATTAGGCCTGGGCGGTGAACTCCGCTCCGCTCGCGGAGTTTGCGGAGTTTTCGGAACACCGCGTTACGTAGAGCTCGCAAAGATCCGAAAAACTCCGCCCCCGTAACGTAGCGGAGTTTTTTTCCACCGTGAGATTTTTCCTCGTTCGCGATCGTCAACATCAAGTTGGCGAGCGTGAGCGTGGAAAATAAACCTCCCGGCAAGATTTCTCAACGTGGGGGTCAGGTTTCTCATTGCGAGTGGTCGCGTATGCTCGCAACCGCTCGCGTTGAGAAACTGCCCGTTTGCGTTGAGAAAGCTGCCGCTCAAGTAAAAATCTACTTGAGCGGCAGAAAGGAAAGCAGCGCCCGCTTGCGCTGTGCATGGTGCCGTTCGCGATGATTGCAGTGCGGACAAGCATCCGGCACTGAAAATCACCGCGAACGGCATTTTTCTATCGCACTCCGCCGCTTGCGGAGCACCGGGTAGCACGGCAGAGTTTTTTTCCCACTTCACGGAGTTTCGCGCAGCGCAACCCCGCGAACTCCGCCCAGGGTTAAAATTGATTACATATTGTAAGATGGCTACTAGGATAGTCATGAGAATTGGAAAAGCACTAGCATGAGGTTTAACTCACAGAATAATAAGGAATGATATTGCCAGTGTGCAATTAGTAGGGAAGGCCTCATCATTAGGTGTCCATGTACTGAACTCTTTTGCATTTGCAAACCATAAGATTTGCAAAATTGATAGTAAATGTGTGAGTCAGAAAGTCCCGTCCAACTGGCAAAATGGAGCTTGCAACCCATTCGGAATTGCAAATAGGAGAGGGTGTGAAAGGAGCACCCGCTACTAATTGCAAAGCCTCAAATTATTGTTTTTGTGCTGCAAGGTGTTCCTTCCTGCACAAAAACAATACTACCTACAACGCAGCCACCCTTGCACCGTGGTGCAAGGGTACCTACATTGGCGCTAGGCAGCATGTTGTGCGTCAGTGGATGGCAGAGAGCAAGAATATTGTTGTATAGCAAGTTTGTACTTCAATATACATCTTATGGAGAATTGTATACGTCAATTACATTGTAGAATTATTTCCTGTGGACAACTTTCCACTCTTACGAATTCATCTTATACAGAAACCATATTCAATAATTCATACATTCATGCAGGTGACAGCAGATACAATGTTTTACAAATAATACTTCTTGTGTGACAAAATCCGTCTTCTCTCAAAAGAAATTCTTTGTGTAGGCCCAATGCATTTCGGGATAAAGATCCCTTCTTCAGGGGCACCCTGAATATAATCGGTAAATATTCTTATTTAATTGTATTGTCATGTACAAGAAGGACATAGTTTTACTAATATAAATAAGGATAGTCATTGATGAATTGTGCAGAATTGTTAGCTCATACCCAGAAGCCTTCACCAATTAGAAAAGATGTATTTGAATGACAAGAGTAATACCCGCACCAAGGGGTCCATTACGATGGCGGGCGTAATGCGGGACCGTCGCCAGGGGTGCGGCGGTCCCGCACCTGCAATTAGGATGCCACCGCCACCGTGGCGGTGGCATCCCCCATTCCCAGCATTGTGGTGGGCGGTGCTCACAGCACCGCCCGCCACAATGCTGGAAATGCACGTTGTGCATTTGCATGCACAAGGTGACAGGCACCGCGCAGTGCCTGCCACGTTGTGCATGTAAATGCAGGAGGTACCATAGGTACCCCCCATGTGCACCCCCCGCCCCCCCAACACCCTGGGGGCCCGCAACGGGCCCCAATGGCAAAGACCGCATGCCTTTCCATGGCGGCAATGCCGCCATGGAAAGGCTGATCTCCGCATACATCCTAATATGGATGCCGGTGTCTTGCAGACACCGCCACCATATTAAAGGTGTTTTCCGCCCGGTCGACGAGTCGACCGGCGGAAATGCGTTCCGCCGGCGGAAATGCATTCGCATTTGGCGATGCAGCGCACGCAACGAAATTCGTTTTATTTATTTATATGGCTACTTACCTCTATTGGGCCGTATTCCGTAGTTTACTACCCCCCGCCCCACGTCACCGCCCGGCAGCACTCCCACCACGGGCCGCTACTGGTATTGACTAATGCAGGAACGCGATTTAATATCACCATTCTTGATTTTGCTTCATTTAATCATCGTTATCGTCTCACATTCTTTCTAGTAAGCAGGTCAAACTTATAGATTTTGTTAAATTCATTTCACAGCCGTGCGGTCAGGTGTCAAGTGATTCTGAACACTTGCTATAACGACAATAGTTCACATGAGATAGGCAGCCACATCCCTGACCAGCACGCCAAACATATAGAAGCATTGATATTTAGAAGTGCAAGTAATTGAGCTAAACACAATTTTGTATAAATCAAGGTGCGCGCAATACACGATAGAAAAGAGAGCAGGAATGTGCCATACATTGTTAAATACGGCGCATTCCTGCCCTTTCACGTAGTGCAGCGCAGCAAGTTGTCTTGCTGCGCTGCGTAAAGATTGATAAATCGGGCCCTAGATGTTGAAATCAACAGTAGTTTAGTAAACGTATAATTAATGGTGAGTAACATGAAGGATTTTGGCTTATTAGACATTAGTGCAACTGCTTTAAAAGAAAACTGGGCTATAATAAACCTCTTCAATGATAGATACATTAGCTTATCCACAAAAGGTAAATGATTATATCAGATCAAACTCTTACTGTATAAAAGGCTGGGATATATGAAAAAAACCTGGAACTTAACACTGACATGTTATTTGAAATCTTTCCATTTTGGTAATTAAATTCTTCCTCTCTTTTTTTCCTAGAACTAATTATTCCAAACTTCATCATAATCCTGAAATATGTTCTTTATACAATTTATTAAGAGTCATAGAATTGGTTTACCAATATAAAGTCCACAGTCTGATATTTTGGAAAAAAGTCAACCTAATAAAAAAGCTGGCATAGTGTGATGGGATTCCATAGGATTTAGCTTTAATTTCCACACTTTGTTTAATGGGCAATAAAAAAGGTTCTAAAGCCAAACAATTAAAATGGTGATATGTGATAGGCTTGCCACATACCCCAGGTGAGAGAGAAAAATAACATTAATGAAAACAGAGACAATTAAAACTTATTGCCCAACATAGGTGCTCTTTGAATATTGAGGAAAGGACATCTTTGTGCCAGAATATCAGAGAATTACTTTTTTCCTGAAGCATAGTGCATCTTCTCCTTCATTTAGCTCTGGTGTACCATACACCCTCAGATTGTTCCTTCTATTTCTGTTTTTCAAACCTCCCATCTGATGCTTAAGAGATTTGATAACCAATTCTGTCTTTGAGACTCTCTGCATAACATCATCTACACTATTGATGCATTGTTCAACCTCCAAGATTCCTTTTTCCATACTGACCTAAATGTCATCAATTTTCTAGAGTTTACATGCGTTTCTGCCATAGAAAGTTTTAACTTTACCAAAAAGTGTTTCCAAGGTTTATAAAGTAGTAGATTGGGGTGGAGAAAGAGGATCTTTTTTATGGTGTTTATTAGATTTAGCAGATGTGATATCCTTTAGTTAGTACTCTTGAGGCCTCTTGCGTCACTGCTTCTGAAACAGAAGGCCCAACTTTGGAATTTTTGGAGAGCAACTTTGTGATAAAAAAGAATGAGAATAAATGCTGTAAATGACTTGATGTCTTGATATGAGCAGCTGGGACTCAAATGCCAAAACTAAGAGTCTGGAAATAAACCCAGTGGCTTAAACGTATCATTGGAATATATTCATACTTCCCACAATGAATCACTCAAAACCCTCAAAAGCAAAGTTAGTTAACAGCTTCATGTTGAAGTATAATGTCCTTAAATGGTGGGATTACAGCACAAATATACTAAACCAAAACGTTAACCACAGCACAAATATTACATGGTGAACCCACTGAGGAGAGGCAGCCTGGCTGTACTGCGATCTCCGGAACACTGTGAAAAAGCATACCACCAGATGGAACATGTGCTCATGTTAACCCAACTAACATTTGTTTAATTTTTTAGCCCACAAACTCAGCAAGGAAGTGGATACATCAAGTGGAGTTGTCACAGAGGATAATAACGACCACCTCCCCCCCTCCGATTGCTACAATTTTCACATTGAGATCTGCATGAAGTGCTTGTATATACTTGAGCAGTGCCATCTATCCCTGTCAAAATTCAGCCTTGTACACCTATGGATACATAGCAGACCATTGTTGGTCTCTACATTATGGGGTCGATTCCGATTCAGGCCGGAAAAAGCACCGACCGACTTGGATCCGGAAAAAATACCGACCGACACGTACCCGTGGCGCCCGACACGCCAAGTACGATGCAAGGCGCGAAAAATCCGACCGACACGTAACGAAACCAAGTCGACCGACCGAGCCGCACGGAAAATAGCAATCCGGCCGGAAAAACACGCGAATCCAACCGACCGACACGCACCCGGAACAAATCCGACCGAAACGTACACGCCAACTCCAAACCGCAAAGTACGATGCAAGGCGCGAAAACCACGAGCGAGTCGGACGGAGGACAGGCCGTACGACCGACACGCACTACAAAACCGAGCCGAAGCAACACAAAACACCGCGACCGACGCGTACGCAGCATAGAAAACTGCACAAACACAGCGTGAACGAAACGGAAAACACCGTACGAGACCAATGCAGGGTCCGACTCGGTCACAAGAACGTTTCCAACATACACAAACAACACAAAGGAAAAATCACCCAAAAAAAGGCCAAACAAGCAATTACCAAGCCAATAAATACTGGGGGGGTGGGGACAGAGAACAAAGACACACCCACAACTCCACCTATATAAAGGACACAAATCACTACCATGAGCCTTTGCAAATGCCATTCCACTGCCAGCACCCAAGAGAAAGCAACCACACACCCACAGCTCATCCCTCACACAAGCCACACACCAGCAGCACACCAACAAATACCTACCTCACATACACCCAGCAAAACACACACTCACACACCCTCACCTGCACACCAACACACACATCACTCACCATCACCACCCATCACCATGCCCCCAAGAAGAATCACAAGTTCCTAGATTGTGAATTGGAAGTCCTGGTAGAGCGAGATCCTCAGGGTAGAGCCACAGCTGTTTGGCACATTGGTCCAACAGACCCCCATGTCGCAGAAAACCAAGATGTGGGAGAGGATCATCAACAGGGTGAACGCCCAATCACCATGTCGGCGCACAAAGACCGACATCCAGAACAGGTGGTATGACGTGCGCAGGAGGGTACGGAAACTGCTGAAGCAAGACTACATCAACAGCCAACACACCGGCAGTGGCCCTCCTGCCAAGCCAATATACCTCAGGCCCTGGGAGGAGAAGGTGCGGGCCATCCTACCGCCAGTGAGCATATATGGACTAGAGGACATCCCAGAGCCTGGTGAGTACACAACAAATGTACACAATATACTGCCACAAAACACACACACATCACTGTCAAGGGGAGAGTCAAACCATGCACTCATAGCAATCACACAGCAACCAGAACAGAATCATCCCAAAATGTGTATGTCAGTCAGAGAAACACAACACATGCCATCAAAAAAGTCACATCCAACTGTGCCAACACATGTACAAACACAACCACAACTACAGCTAGGCAGTGGCACAAATAGAACTAACAAACACATCCACACATGTAGCCACCACAACAACACCAACACACAGTGAAGACCACTCAAAGGAAGGAATTCTGTGTATGCTGGCCAAGTCAGTGTAGCCAATAGCATCATGGGAGTCGCAGTCACACATATTGCCCGCTCCAAAACTGTCCCATCAACACCACCATGAACCATGCGCACATCACAGAGAGTGGAGAAGGACTCACAAGATGGCTGACACTGGCTACTGCTGTGGGGAGCACAAGGCCCTGCTGCCAACTGTGCACCAACAAACAGCAGGACACCACTGACTGACATCCTGAGAGACAACTTCCACTCCCTGCAATGCAAGCACGTTCCATGGTGGGATATCTGGCTGGCTGAGTGGGAAGGGGGACTTGCAGCACTGACTATAGTCACCAGCACCTCCCCTCACACCCCCCAACACAAACTCCACAGTACCCACCTGGTAGAATGCAATGCCCTCCATCCTAACACAAGATCCCACAAAGCACCACCACCCTGGGTTATGTTGTGTGAAGCACAGGGACACTCTTGGGACTCTTAGCCAAACAACTGCCAGGACAACACTCCCAGCCATCCTGTCAGCACAGCCAGCCCACCCCACAGGGAAGCAGAGTCAAAAGGAAGGAAGCATGGGCATGCTGGGAAGGGGGTGGAGGCAATAGCATGATGGGAGTCGTACTCACAGACATTGCTCAGCCTCACAACTGGCCCATCAACACCACCCTGAACCATGCTCACATCACAGGGAGTGGAGAAGGACTCACAAGATGGCTGACACTGGCTACTGCTGTGGGGAGCACAAGGCCCTGCTGCCAACTGTGCACCAACAAACAGCAGGACACCACTGACTGACATCCTGAGAGACAACTTACACTCCCTGCAATGCAAGCACGTTCCATGGTGGGATATCTGGCTGGCTGAGTGGGAAGGGGGACTTGCAGCACTGACTATAGTCACCAGCACCTCCCCTCACACCCCCCAACACAAACTCCAAAGTACCCACCTGGTAGAATGCAATGCCCTCCATCCTAACACAAGATCCCACAAAGCACCACCACCCTGGGTTATGTTGTGTGAAGCACAGGGACACTCTTGGGACTCTTAGCCAAACAACTGCCAGGACAACACTCCAAGCCATCCTGTCAGCACAGCCAGCCCACCCCACAGGGAAGCAGAGTCAAAAGGAAGGAAGCATGGGCATGCTGGGAAGGGGGTGGAGGCAATAGCATGATGGGAGTCGTACTCACAGACATTGCTCAGCCTCACAACTGGCCCATCAACACCACCCTGAACCATGCTCACATCACAGGGAGTGGAGAAGGACTCACAAGATGGCTGACACTGGCTACTGCTGTGGGGAGCACAAGGCCCTGCTGCCAACTGTGCACCAACAAACAGCAGGACACCACTGACTGACATCCTGAGAGACAACTTACACTCCCTGCAATGCAAGCACGTTCCATGGTGGGATATCTGGCTGGCTGGGTGGGAAGGGGGACTTGCAGCACTGACTATAGTCACCAGCACCTCCCCTCACACCCCCCAACACAAACTCCACAGTACCCACCTGGTAGAATGCAATGCCCTCCATCCTAACACAAGATCCCACAAAGCACCACCACCCAGGGTTATGTTGTGTGAAGCACATGGACACTCTTGGGACTCTTAGCCAAACAACTGCCAGGACAACACTCCCAGCCATCCTGTCAGCACAGCCAGCCCACCCCACAGGGAAGCAAAGTCAAAAGGAAGGAAGCATGGGCATGCTGGGAAGGGGGTGGAGGCAATAGCATGATGGGAGTCGTAGTCACAGACATTGCTCAGCCTCACAACTGGCCCATCAACACCACCCTGAACCATGCTCACATCACAGGGAGTGGAGAAGGACTCACAAGATGGCTGACACAGGCTACTGCTGTGGGGAGCACAAGGCCCTGCTGCCAATTGTGCACCAACAAACAGCAGGACACCACTGACTGACATCCTGAGAGACAACTTCCACTCCCTGCAATGCAAGCACGTTCCAGGGTGGGATATCTGGCTGGCTGGGTGGGAAGGGGGACTTGCAGCACTGACTATAGTCACCAGCACCTCCCCTCACACCCCCCCCAACACAAACTCCACAGTACCCACCTGGTAGAATGCAATGCCCTCCATCCTAACACAAGATCCCACAAAGCACCACCACCCTGGGTTATGTTGTGTGAAGCACAGGGACACTCTTGGGACTCTTAGCCAAACAACTGCCAGGACAACACTCCCAGCCATCCTGTCAGCACAGCCATCCCAACCCACAGGGAAGCAGAGTCAAAGGAAGGAAGCATGGGCATGCTGGGAAGGGGGAGGAGGCAATAGCATGATGGGAGTCGTACTCACAGCCCTACATCCCCCACCACATGGCCCAGCAAGCTCACACTCACGCATGCACATCCCACAGAGAGTGGAAAGGCCCATAAAAGATGTCTGACACTGTTGCTGTGTCGTGGGGAGCACAAGGGCATGGTGGGTACTGCACACCAACCAACAGCAGGACACCACTGTCAGCCATCTTGCCATTGCCCTCACACCCACACCCACTGAACTCCACACAAAAGCAAGTAAGTATGGGAATGCTGGCAAGTGGGGTGGAGGCAATGGCATGATGGGAGTCGTAGTCACAGACATAGCTCACCCCCACAACTGTCCCATCAACACCACCCTGAACCATGCTCACATCACAGGGAGTGGAGAAGGACTCACAAGATGGCTGACACTGGCTACTGCTGTGGGGAGCACAAGGCCCTGCTGCCAACTGTGCACCAACAAACAGCAGGACACCACTGACTGACATCCTGAGAGACAACTTACACTCCCTGCAACGCAAGCACGTTCCATGGTGGGATAACTGACTGGCTGGCTGGGTGGGAAGGAGGTCTGGCTGTCAACCAAACACAAGCAATGCAGACCATGTTCACACCCCAGAAAATACATAGAAATGCCCAAATAATGCAGGACAATGTGCCACACCAATATCAACCCCTGACTGTGACGACTTAGGACAATGCAATGTACAGGCCCGCACCCGGAGGCACAGTCACAACTGTCATGTGTGTCAACCACTGATGCCTGCATAAACATGACATACATTGTTTGTGTCTCCCAAAAACAGGTGATGATGGGGACACAGCAGCAGGCGCTGAGGAGTCCCAGTCCCAGGCTCAAGAGGATGCCGAGCTCACTGGCGTCGTACAGCCTCTGTCCTCCTCGGACGATGAACAACCTGGCACATCCGGTGCAAGTCAACATGCAGCACCAGCAGGACCACCAGCTGCAGCACCAGCAGGACCACCAGCTGCACTCCCTGCACCCACCCCTACAACGACTGTCACCATGAATACCATCCCTGCCGACATGGACAGAATAAGGAGCAACACCAGCGCAGTGACCCTGGACCAACCTGGGGCCATGGACACCACCACCACCACCAACCCCCAAGGTGGACCAGGGTTATCTGTGCGTGCAACTGCACACACTGCACATGTCAGCAGGGGTGGTGGGAGGGGTGGGAGACAGAGGTCGCTGCTTGCAGACGTTGCTGGTGTGCATGACGACCCACAACTGGTACGCATAGCTGATGCGTACCAGTCCAGCACCGGAGAGCTCAGCCAGGTAGTGGGGCTCCTCAGAGACATCAAACAGCAGCAGGCTGCCCATCATGCCCGCTTGGACTCCCACATGTCCCATGTGGAGTCACACATGTCCCGTGTGGACTCACACATGTCCCGCGTGGAGTCCAAGTGGGATGTACTGCATGAGATGACGGCGGTGCACAGGGACATTTTACAATGCCTCCGCCAGATGAACAGCAACCAGTCCACACCTCCCTGTGTGCCAACAACATCTGGTACCGAACAAACTGCAACTGCCACAGGGAGGGAGGAGGACTCTGGCGGAGAGTCCCCTGCACCGCAGCAGCCTGCACTTGAGGGCCCCCCCAAGAAGAGGGGTTGTCCGAGGAGGGGAAAGTGAGAGGCCGATGGCCAAGCGCAACTCCCAGGAAGCCTGAACCTGTTCTGGATGTTCGCCTTTGTGCACAGACTGTTCACCCTGTTGACGGCAACACTACTCCCACACATTGCATTGGGAGTACAAGTTGGACCAATGTGTCAGACAACTGTGGCCCCGATACTGGGGATCCTGTCTACCCGGACTTTCAATTCACCTAGGAACTTGGGATTGCAAGATTCATGTACAGCACAACACATCCTATGCACTATTTACACAAATGTATCACAATAAACACACTAATACACCATACTTGCCTCTGTCGTGATTCCAACGTGGGTGCTGTTATGGGGATGATGAACTGCAAAATTACACTGTGTATGCGAACTGCAACAGCAAGGACAACACAGGCATGTGAGTAAAGGCAACGTGACACATATGAGGGAGACACACCACCAGGGCTACACAACACATACACACCTAGGCCATCTGACTCATTGCCTACACTGATGTTGCCAGGGAAGACGGTGCAATGCACAGACACCACACCCATTCCCAGTTGTAGTCAAGTAGCCCACAGGTGCAGTAAGCAAATGGCAGTCAAATGTGTGACCACAGACAACGCACATCACTAAGTGAAGCACAGGTTTATTACACAGTAGCAACATGCCGTAACCACTACAGATGCAAGGTAACCCCACCTGGTAGCGGGCACGCAGTCAACAACTGTAGACGGAAGGAAGTCCATGGGTGTGGCGCACATCACCTGTAGGGACACAACAGCTACCAGCCTGGATGTGCAATCACGTCGTCGGTGGACACAGTTGACCAAACGAATCTGAAAGTACCCTGTGAAGGACAGAAATGACACACAGTCAAAAGCAATGCAGTACAGGACAGAACAGCAAAACTCATGCACAATACATGTTACAAGATACCCACCCAGAACCAAGTTAGCATGTCAACACTGTTGGGGAGTACAGCCCACCTGTAACCACACATCGCAACACACATCCAGTCAAGTAGCCCATGGACACACTCCAACAGCGCCAGAGCCCCACCCACACATCATGCCAACTCACATCATTCACATGACACCTCAGGATACTCACATTCAGCTAAAGAAGTTGGTGATGAGCTGTGTGCGGACATCACCATCACCATCATCATCATCATCGTCACTGGCATCTTGGTCCAGGCCAGGATCCTCCACAGGTGGCGGATGTTGGTCATCGTCATCCTGGATGAGAGGCAACTCCTTCCGCACTGCCAGGTTGTGTAGCATGCAGCAGACGATGATAATCTTGCACACTTTCGCAGGGGCATATGGGAGGGACCCTCCGGTCTTGTCCAGGCAGCGGAAGCGGCTCTTCAGGAGACCAAAGGTCCGCTCAATCACTCTCCTGGTCCGACCATGTGCCTCATTGTAGCGCATCTGGGCAGGTGTCACAGGGTTCCTGAGGGGTGTCAGCAACCACGGCATGTTGGGGTATCCCGAGTCACCTACGGACAGACAAGTCAACATCAGCTGACTTGGAAAAGTGGGCGGAATACTACAGATCAGATCACAGACAATGGCACAAAGTCAGTACACACCGACAAGCCAGGCACGCTGGTTCTGCATCTGTGCCATCATCCTGGGGATGCGACTACTCCTCATCACAAAGGCATCGTGTGCTGAACCAGGGAAACGGGCACACACGTGTGTGATGGTCATGTCTGCAAGACACACCACCAGTGCATTGACCGAGTGGTAGTGCTTGCGGTTCCTGTAGGCCTGCTCCTGGGCCTGTGGTGGTACCAAAGCCACATGTGTCCCATCAATGGAGCCAATGACATGCGGCATCCTCCCCAGGGCATAAAAGTCACTCTTCACGTCAGTGAGTCGTCGCAGTCTAGGGAAATAGATGTACCGGTTCAGGAAGAGCAACATTGCCGCCAAAACATCGCGGAGCACACGGCTGAACATGGTCTGTGACATCCCACCAGCAGACGCCACAGTATGTTGGAAGGTACCGGTGGCAAAGAAGTGTAGGGCTGCCATCACCTTCACCTTGGGGGTCAGCGCTGTAGGATACGGCCGGCCAGGCTGCAAATGTGGGGACAACTGCACTGCCAAATCCTCAATCAGCTGCCTGGTGAAGCGGTACCGTCGGATGCTGTCCCGTTCCACCATCGTTGCCAGGTCTGGGAATGGCCGATGGACAGCAGGAGCCCTGCAGTGCAGAGGAGAAGTAAGCAAGATCGTCAGTCACCCCACATATGCGGCATTGAACACACTCAAGATCCCAACATACATCATCATGAGGCACAACTACATGAAGTGTGCAGTACCGGAAGGACATGTATGGTACATACATGGCAACATCTGTCAACACGGTCCTACAGGTGGCATCAATTTGTCCCAGGTTGGCCCATTGGATATCATGATGCCGTGTCACAGTCACCCCCACAGTGACATGTGAGGACAGATGTGCCCCAGGCACCACAGCTCAATGACAGGTACATTCCCAGGGACCCTGTAATGCCACATGGACACTGGCATCACCTGGAGTATCATGTGTACACCACAGCAAAACAAACATGACCCCCACAGGTAGTGGCCACACTTGCCATGGCAGGACAGACATGGACGTCTGTGACACACACGCACAACATCAGAGTCCATGCACACACAACGTGGATGTGGAGACTGTCTCCCATTGTGCACATGAAATCAGAGACATTGTAAACACTACATGCACAAAGACTGTGGAGGGCCATCACTATTGTGCCACTGGGACACCCTGGCTCAAACATACCGTCCCACATGGGACTCACGGGGTATGTGACATGACATACACAAACACCACTGTGAAATGTGACCATGACACATGCACAGATATGAACAGTTGCACATCACAGTGGTCACGTACACGTAACACCCAGGATCCTGTCCCCATGAACACGTGCACAGCCTGGGGGTGGCTGCCCACAGGTGACACCCACAGGACAACATGTACACCAACATACACACAATAGGAAATGCAGCCTTACATGCCTTATGATAAGGTTTGGACAGGCTGTCGTGATGTAGGTGTGCCCCTCACTCCCTGGGAGCTATCTGTGGCTGGCATATGTCCATCTGAGACAGGCATGCTGACCTATGCCAGTCACATGTACAGTGATGCGTTGTACCGCAATGGACCGATCGGTGCCTCCGGCCGGCCCATTGCCTTCAATGTGTGCGGGTACGCGTTGTACCCCTGTGCGCGTTGAACCGCAATGGACCGATCGGTGCCTCCGGCCGGCCCATTGCCTTCAATGTGTGCGGGTACGCGTTGTACCCCTGTGCGCGTTGTACCGCAATGGACCGATCGGTGCCTCCGGCCGGCCCATTGCCTTCAATGTGTGCGGGTACGCGTTGTACCCCTGTGCGCGTTGAACCGCAATGGACCGATCGGTGCCTCCGGCCGGCGCATTGCCTTCAATGTGTGCGGGTACGCGTTGTACCCCTGTGCGCGTTGAACCGCAATGGACCGATCGGTGCCTCCGGCCCGGCCCATTGCCTTCAATGTGTGCGGGTACAGCGTTGTACCCATGTGCGCGTTGTACCGCAATGGACCGATCGGTGCCTCCGGCCGGCCCATTGCCTTCAATGTGTGCGGGTACGCGTTGTACCCCTGTGCGCGTTAGTACCGCAATGGACCGATCGGTGCCTCCGGCCCGGCCCATTGCCTTCAATGTGTGCGGGTGCGCGTTGTACCCCTGTGCGCGTTGTACCGCAATGGACCGATCGGTGCCTCCGGCCGGCCCATTGCCTTCAATGTGTGCGGGTGCGCGTTGTACCCCTGTGCGCGTTGAACCGCAATGGACCGATCGGTGCCTCCGGCCGGCCCATTGCCTTCAATGTGTCGGGTACGCGTTGTACCCCTGTGCGCGTTGTACCGCAATGGACCGATCGGTGCCTCCGGCCGGCCCATTGCCTTCAATGTGTGCGGGTACAGCGTTGTACCCCTGTGCGCGTTGAACCGCAATGGACCGATCGGTGCCTCCGGCCCGGCCCATTGCCTTCAATGTGTCGCGAGTACGCGTTGTACCCCTGTGCGCGTTGAACCGCAATGGACCGATCGGTGCCTCCGACCGGCCCATTGCCTTCAATGTGTGCGGAGTGCAGCGTTGTACCCCTGTGCGCGTTAGTACCGCAATGGACCGATCGGTGCCTCCGGCCGGCCCATTGCCTTCAATGTGTGCGGTGCAGCGTTGTACCCCTGTGCGCGTTGTACCGCAATGGACCGATCGGTGCCTCCGGCCGGCCCATTGCCTTCAATGTGTGAGAGTACGCGTTGTACCCCTGTGCGCGTTGAACCGCAATGGACCGATCGGTGCCTCCGGCCGGCCCATTGCCTTCAATGTGTGCTGAGTGCAGCGTTGTACCCCTGTGCGCGTTGTACCGCAATGGACCGATCGGTGCCTCCGGCCGGCCCATTGCCTTCAATGTGTGCGGGTACGCGTTGTACCCCTGTGCGCGTTGAACCGCAATGGACCGATCGGTGCCTCTGGCCGGCCCATTGCCTTCAATGTGTGCGGGTACGCGTTGTACCCCTGTGCGCGTTGAACCGCAATGGACCGATCGGTGCCTCCGGCCGGCCCATTGCCTTCAATGTGTGCGGGTGCGCGTTGTACCCCTGTGCGCGTTGTACCGCAATGGACCGATCGGTGCCTCCGGCCGGCCCATTGCCTTCAATGTGTGCGGGTACGCGTTGTACCCCTGTGCGCGTTGTACCGCAATGGACCGATCGGTGCCTCCGGCCGGCCCATTGCCTTCAATGTGTGCGGGTACGCGTTGTACCCCTGTGCGCGTTGAACCGCAATGGACCGATCGGTGCGCACCCATTGACAATGGGCTTGCCTGGCAACGGACGTGTTTTCGAATTTCGAACGAGTCGGTTGCTGGGAATTCAGTTGGTCACCCACAACAATGTTGCAAAATCATGTATGTCATGAAGTTGAAGATTTGAAGGATGCTGTGGGCGTGTTTTGGTGCTGCTATTCCATGGATTGGCCAGATTCAGAAGATGCAAACGACTTGGACCTATCACTTTGGACACAAGGGACAGGATCTGCCTCTCCAGCACATATATATTGCTGGCTGTTCCCCTGAGAGCCCACTTGCCTGCACTACATGCTCCAGGACGACATCTGCCACTGCACTGCTGCTGTCTCTGCCCCTCTGGACCCTGCAATGGCACGTACTGTGGAGAGAGCCCCAGCCTTCAGCCTTGAGGAGAACCAGGCCCTGCTGGACAGCCTACTTCCACAGTACAGCAAGCTGTATGGGACACCAGGGGAGCAGGTGAGTGTCCTGTGCACTGCCTTTCTGAATGTGCATTTTGTCTGACTAGCAAGGCTGAGAGTCTGCACGCCACTGGCTAGCAGGCTCACTGAGTAGTTGTCACCCCCCATAGTGTGTAGTGACTTGCACTGGACAGGTATGGTGCAGTGACAGTGCTTCTGAACAGGGTTTTACTCCCCATGCAATGATACCATGTAGTGACTTCTGGAAAACTGTCCATGGGCAGCCGTGCACTGCCTGTGTACACCATGTGCCCCTGTGATTGCGACATGTATATGCAACTGTGTCATGCACGGATATGTTGCATGTGTAGTAATGGCCTTATCACTTTGTCATCCTGACAGGCTTCTGCCCATCGGAAGCAGGAGATATGGAAGGACATCGTCCGGGCTGTCCGGTCCGTGGGGGTCTACAAGTGCCGGATCCGCAACTGCCAAAAGAGGTGGCAGGACCTTCGGGGCTGGACCCGGAGGATTGCACGGGTCCAGCTGAAGCTGTCGCCTCCTCGCAGGAGGGGCGGAACACGGACCCTGACCCCCACATGCTCAGGATCCTGGCGGTGGTCTTTCCAGACCTGGATGGGCAGCTGAAGGCCAGAGAGCAGCAAGGAGGGGTGAGTCAAAGACTGCACTGTGTACTCTGTCTAACATGCTATGTGCCCTCCTCGGGCCTGGTTAAACTGCCACAGTACAGCGGTCATGTTGTCCAGGAGCCATGTCCCTCTATTGTGCACTGCCCACTCCTCATCTGATACCCAGGTGTGGCCCTTACATGCAGGGAATTCTGTCACTTAGGACTGTGTCCTTGCAGTTTGCTTGACTCAAGGTGGGAGACAGCATCTGTTTCCCTGACTCTGTGGTGGGCATCATGGGTGGGTCCATTGCTTAAACAATGCCTGTATTCTGACATGTATTCAGCGTGTTACTTTGATCTGTGGTCCAATTGCTGAGCTGATCCACCACATGTGGCTGGGGTATCTGGCACACACCCATGCTGCGGGTGGGAACAATGTTTGGGCCCCAGGAGTATGTATATGACGTGTGTCACACATACTTAGCCAGCTGCCTACAGTCCAGGGCTCATCCCTCATTCATGTGGGGCTGGACAGTCATGCCTACTCCAGGCCATACAATACACTCTGTACTCCCACTCCCGTGTATCAGCTGACACATTGTGCGCAGTGATTTGACCCCTCAGGTGTCTGCCTCTGTGTCAGTGTGCTGTGGATTAGTCGCCAGGACTGCTGTGGAGTTTCTTGGTAGGGGCTCAGCATGCCACTGGAGATGTGACCATAGGAGACGATACTTGTGTGACACATAGGTGTCTGATCAGCTGCCCATGCAGACTGGGGCATGTGAATGTGAAGTTCAGGCAGCTGTTCCCCATGCACAGCAGAGTGTGAGGGGCTCAGGTTCAGAGGGTAGTGTCACAGGTCTACCATATGTCCAATAGGTATGACCTGGACAGATGAGGGTTAAGAGGATGTGTTGTGGGGGGGATGTACATGTGCACTTGTGCAGCTCCAGGACTTGCATTCCCCATGACCTACTATTGTGACACAGTGCAGAGTGTTGTTGTCTGGCTGCAAAGTCATACATCACTGAGACAGTGATGTATGACTTTGCAGTCATGCCTCCGCCATGGCATGTGTCTACTGATTGGTGAGCCTGCAGGGGAGTGACATGTGCTACATGCACACCATAGTGGCGCTGGCTATCAGGACATGGGTGCATCATGGTGTCTGTCGCTGGTATGCATCACATGCATTTCCTATTTGACTCTGGGCATCCCTTTCATCCGGAAACCTGTACTGACTCAGTGGCAAGAGCTGTGATGTGTGCATGTCCACATGCCACACCGTGTCCTCTGCACTGTCCAACTACTGTGTACTTGGTGCATGTGTCAACACTGGGGTGTTGCAATCCAACAGACACCAGACAGATGGGTGCAAGGCCATGTGGGATGTGAGTGCCATGCTTGGCATCGGACTGACAATTGACTTCTCCTGTTCAATTAGGGCACTTTTAGCAATGTACAACTGATGATGCCAGGGCTTGCTCTGTGATGTGCTGTGCTCACAGTGGTGTGTGCGTTATGTGCAGGTGACTGATGTCTGTCTGTATTCCCATTGTTTGCAGATACATCCACGGCCACGGAAGGGGACAGCTCCACGGACCAGGAGGAGCCAGAGAGCCAGACTGGGTCAGCAGCCGAGGAGTGGTCGGAGGGACCCAGTGGCACGGAGGGCGAGGGGAGCCACACCGAGGAGTCCTCAGCAGCATCCACCTCAGCTGAGGACCAGAGCAACTCGGAGGATGACTCCCTTGTGGAGGCGGGTGTCAGCAGTCACCACACCCCAGCTAGTGTTGCTGTCCCCGCCACCACCAGCACCACCACCGCCCTGACATCGGCTCCCATTCCCCAGGTCCGTGGAGGCTCCCATGTCCGGGAGCGTGTTTCCTTTGGGCCAGGCACCGCACCCCCTGCCCCTGTGTCCCCTGCTGCCCTGAGTGAGGAGTCTGTGTACCTCCTTCGCCAGCTCCATGTAGGGCAGACAGCCATGCTGAGTGTCCTCCATGCGCACACCGCGCTGTTGACTCAGCTGGTGTCGTTCATGGAGGGCATCTCATCGGGCATGTCTGACCTACAGAGGGGCAATAGGTCCATGGACTCCTCCCTGACGGCAGCAGTGTCCCTCCTCAAACGGTCCCTCACCCCTCCTGCCTCTGCTCCATCCACACTCCCCAGCACCTTACCCGTCCCAAGCACACACACACCGGCACAGGCACACACCAGCACACACACATCCAGCACACTGACACACACGCCAATGACAAAACGCACACGCACGCACATTCAGGGGACTGAAGCCAGACTCACAGGGGATGGGGCCCTGGAACACACACACGCATCCACATGCACTGCGCAGTCCTCAGTTCCCTCTCCCTCCAAAGCACCCTCCCTTGCCTCACCTGCAACCCCAAAGTCACAGCAGCTCTTCCTCTGTGACCTCGGCCTCTTCCCCACCGATGAAGCTGCTCCAGCATCCCGGGGGAAGAGGAAGCCCACCCACACGGAGCAGAGTGCCCCTCGCCCCGGACACCCTCCCCCAGGCGCAGACGGACTGAGGCCCCCACCCGCAAGTCCCCCGGAGTCCTAAGAGCAAGACCCCGCCACCGCCCTGCAGCTCAGGCACAAGGTCTCCGTCCTCCATCCCTCAGGCCCCCACTGCACAGGTGCCCCCACCACACCCTGCCCCAGGTTCCCCCACCCACAGATATACCATCCCCAAGAGGATCAGGCCTTCTCCCCTGCCACTTGCTCTCCCAGCACCACACCCCCCGCTGCGCTTGTCTGTGCCACTGATGTGGTGAGGGTGTCCTCCCCCTCTGTCCAACCCACCTTGCCTGTTCCCCATTCTCCTCCCCTGGAGGTAGGCACTGCAGTGGAGTCCACTACCGCCCTGTCTGACTTGGGCACTGCAGTGGTGGACCTGTGCACTCCATCTGCAGGGTCCACTGCAGTTGTGCCGGCACCCACGACATCTGAGTCATGCCCCCCAGTTGTGCCGGCACACACCATGTCAGACACCTCCACTGCAGTTGTCAGTGGCTCTCCAGCACCCACCACCCCTTCCCTGACTCCCCCTGGTGAGCCCTGATCCTGTCCCTGCGGTGCCTGGCCTGCCCCCGGTTGCCCCTCCTAGTGGATTGTCCCTGGTTTTGTGCAGGCATGCGTAGGGTGACATCTGCCAGTGTCACCCTGTTTGAACTTTGACAATGGACTGGCCATTGGCCTTTGCTCTATTTTTTCTGGACGTCGTTTTCAATCAACACATATGCTGAATAAAGCAACTTTCTTTTCTCTAGTGCTCATGCTTCAGATGTACATGTTGTTGGTGCTGCTAACCATGCCCTTGCTGCAGTGATGGTGATATCTGGTCTCATGATTATGAAGTGTTACTGTGCAGGAACCCATGTGGTCCAGGGGGAATGTGTCCTATCATGTGGTGTATCCATATCATCAATAGCAGCATCTGAGGGTGTCATGTGTTCAGTATTTGGCAATGGGTTTCCTACTTACATTAGCAATTTCATATCTGTGGCTTCCACCCCTGCACATCTGTTGTGCCTGCCATCGTTGCATTTGTCTACTTCCCTGACCGTGTTGCCATCTCCAGTGGACATGCAGGTTTGGGCATCAATGGGGAAGGACTCATCCGTGTAGTCAGTGCAACATTGCTATACAAGTGTGTTGGATCTGTGCTGATGATTCCGTTGGCACATCCATGACCAGGCTGATGTGATGGGAGCCCTCATTTGGTGCTAATTGTTGATTGTGTGACCAAGTGCTCAGCTGACATGATGGGGCCCTACTGAGGCAACATATGGCACAGCTTTCCTCACACAGGAGTGGAGTCCCCTCATGGCAGTGTGTACACGTGTGACATTGCCTGCGCCCAAGGTGTGTGTTGTATGTGCATGTCTGTGTGTTCACTTCCATTTATCTGCGCATGCTGTGATCCCTAGTGTTGTACCTGTTTGTGATGCTTGCTGACTTGAGCTATGTTCCCCCAAAGTCTTCTCCCTGTGTTCTCTGTGATGTGGGTGCATGGCACATTACTGGTCATCAGGGTGTCACCCATAGGTGTGTTTGCTGTCAGGGCTGAGTTTGTGTGCAGACGCAGATGGGTCACAGTCAGGTTTCCCCTTGGCACTTGTTGTTTGCCCCTGTCATGTGATTTTCAGTTCGTGTTGTCTTTCAGTGATTGTGACACGTTGTGTGTGTGACTGCTGGCACTCCTCAGGGTCCGGGCTGCAATGTTGGTTGTTGTCTATGTGTGTTCTTTGTGGGTGACCTTGGCTTCTTCATTGGTGTGTGACTGTGGCTGGGATCCCATTGGTTGGTGTGGTATCGCCGTCATGTCCATGTACAGCGTAGTGTGCAGTGTGTCAGACATTCAGGAGTCTTGTTGAGTGGCCATGTGTGATGTGTTTCTGCACCTTGGTTCCCACCCACCACCCTGGAATAGTCATGGGTGCATGTGCAATGTCACCAGTGCATGTGTACTTCACTGCTGCACATTGTTAGAGGTCGAGGGGTGTGGTCTTGAGTGTGTGCAGATGGGAGTTGTTGCCCAGCTAGTCCCCTGCCTCCATGTTGGCCTTGGCTTACTGGCCATGCTGATTGATTTGTGCTTGTGTAGGTGTGATGGTAGTTTGTTGCTCAGGACACCTGACTGTGGTTCACAGTGTGAACGACATTTAGCTTTGTCATCACAGTGGGATTTTTATTCAGCCCAGGGTCACCACATTGTGGGGGCCCTGGGGGTGGTGCGTCTGTGTCTTGCTGTGTCAGTTGTTGTTCCTACGTGCCTGTGTGACATGTGTGTTTTGTGCTCCCTCTCATCTGACAATGCCTGCTTGCCCACATAGGGGATTTGGATCCATGAGTTACCTTAGTGTGGCAGTGTATGCACATCTGTATGATTGGTATTCAGCTCTCCTCATGTGTTGTGTGGTTGCCTGGGGACACTGGCACCCCCACCCCTCACCTGCTGTGTATGATGACAGTGTTGGTCTGCCTGTTTGTGTTTGTGCATCTGCACCACTGCATTGGCATATCTTGGGTGTGCCATTGGCTGTATGTTGTTTGGTGTGTTTCCCCTGCTGTCCCTGGGACTCCTAGGTCATCGGTCAGCACAGTGATCATGGTTTGTGTGTCCCATTGCTGCCATGGTATGGTATCTGTTCACCTCACATCTGCTGTCTCCACAGGATATCTGCATTTGTGTGCCCATTGGTGCAAATATGTGGTTCTGCATTCTGATGGTCACTTCTGTCATTGTGTCATTGATGACTGTTGACGGTCTCAGCACACATGGGTGTTGTTTGTCTGCACATGGCCAAAGGAATGTTTCATTTGCACTGCAGTATTTGGCTCCCCCAATTTATGTTGCAATGGGACACATACACTACTTTGCCACAGATGAGTTTTTGGTTCTGTGACCAGGAATGATCCATGCAGTTTGGCAGTTGCAGCTCTTTCTTTGTCAACAATTACCTTTTGGTCACTGTGATGATGAGGGTGTAGACCCCATTGCCACAATGGTCAAAATGTGCTTCGGCTATGGACCCCACACTTGCCTTTTGGTCACTGTGATGATGGGGGTTTAGACCCCATTGCCACAATGGTCAGAATGTGCTTCGGCTATGGACCCCACACTTGCCTTTTGGTCACTGTGATGATGGGGGTTTAGACCCCATTGCCACAATGGTCATAATGTGCTTCAGCTATGGACCCCACACTTGCCTTTTGGTCACTGTGATGATGGGGGTTTAGACCCCATTGCCACAATGGTCAGAATGTGCTTCGGCTATGGACCCCACACTTGCCTTTTGGTCACTGTGATGATGGGGTTTAGACCCCATTGCCACAATGGTCAAAATGTGCTGCAGCTATGGACCCCACACTTGCCTTTTGGTCACTGTGATGATGGGGGTTTAGACCCCATTGCCACAATGGTCAGAATGTGCTTCAGCTATGGACCCCACACTTGCCTTTTGGTCACTGTGATGATGGGGGTTTAGACCCCATTGCCACAATGGTCAGAATGTGCTTCGGCTATGGACCCCACAATTGCCTTTTGGTCACTGTGATGATGGGGGTTTAGACCCCATTGCCACAATGGTCAAAATGTGCTGCAGCTATGGACCCCACACTTGCCTTTTGGTCACTGTGATGATGGGGGTTTAGACCCCATTGCCACAATGGTCAGAATGTGCTTCGGCTATGGACCCCACACTTGCCTTTTGGTCACTGTGATGATGGGGGTTTAGACCCCATTGCCACAATGGTCAAAATGTGCTTCAGCTATGGACCCCACACTTGCCTTTTGGTCACTGTGATGATGGGGGTTTAGACCCCATTGCCACAATGGTCAAAATGTGCTGCAGCTATGGACCCCACACTTGCCTTTTGGTCACTGTGATGATGGGGGTTTAGACCCCATTGCCACAATGGTCAGAATGTGCTTCGGCTATGGACCCCACACTTGCCTTTTGGTCACTGTGATGATGGGGGTTTAGACCCCATTGCCACAATGGTCAAAATGTGCTTCAGCTATGGACCCCACACTTGCCTTTTGGTCACTGTGATGATGGGGGTTTAGACCCCATTGCCACAATGGTCAGAATGTGCTTCGGCTATGGACCCCACACTTGCCTTTTGGTCACTGTGATGATGGGGGTTTAGGCCCCATTGCCACAATGGTCATGGGCTGCTTGCATTGTGGGTGCCACACACATATATGTGTGGCACATGTGCTAGGGGTCACATTGTATGTTCAAAGTCATGTTCGGTGTTGTAGGCATTTGACACAGCCTACACACGCTTGTCATGGTGGTGGGGGGATGTCTTTATCTTGCATTCCCTAGGTTGTGGTGTGCTTGTTGTGTCATGCATTGTCCATCTTATGAGTGGGGGTGGTAGTAGTGGTAGGCATCCAGCCCCCTGGCTAAGGGTGGTAGTAGTGGTAGGCATCCAGCCCCCCTGGGTGAGGGTGGTAGTAGTGGTAGGCATCCAGCCCCCCTGGGTGTGGGTGGTAGTAGTGGTAGGCATCCTGCCCCCTGGCTAAGGGTGGTAGTAGTGGTAGGCATCCAGCCCCCTGGCTAAGGGTGGTAGTAGTGGTAGGCATCCAGCCCCCTGGCTAAGGGTGGTAGTAGTGGTAGGCATCCAGCCCCCCTGGGTGAGGGTGGTAGTAGTGGTAGGCATCCAGCCCCCTGGGTGTGGGTGGTAGTAGTGGTAGGCATCCTGCCCCCTGGCTAAGGGTGGTAGTAGTGGTAGGCATCCAGCCCCCTGGCTAAGGGTGGTAGTAGTGGTAGGCATCCAGCCCCCTGGCTAAGGGTGGTAGTAGTGGTAGGCATCCAGCCCCCTGGCTAAGGGTGGTAGTAGTGGTAGGCATCCAGCCCCCTGGCTAAGGGTGGTAGTAGTGGTAGGCATCCAGCCCCCTGGGTGTGGGTGGTAGTAGTGGTAGGCATCCAGCCCCCTGGCTAAGGGTGGTAGTAGTGGAAGGCATCCAGCCCCCTGGGTGAGGGTGGTAGTAGTGGTAGGCATCCAGCCCCCTGGGTGTGGGTGGTAGTAGTGGTAGGCATCCAGCCCCCTGGCTAAGGGTGGTAGTAGTGGTAGGCATCCAGCCCCCCTGGGTGAGGGTGGTAGTAGTGGTGAGCATCCAGCCCCCGGGCTAAGGGTGGTGGTAGGCATCCAGCCCCCTGGGTGAGGGTGGTAGTAGTGGTAGGCATCCAGCCCCCTGGGTGAGGGTGGTAGTAGTGGTAGGCATCCAGCCCCCCTGGGTGAGGGTGGTAGTGGTGGTAGGCATCCAGCCCCCTGGGTGAGGGTGGTAGTAGTGGTAGGCATCCAGCCCCCCTGGGTGAGGGTGGTAGTAGTGGTAGGCATCCAGCCCCCCTGGGTGTGGGTGGTAGTAGTGGTAGGCATCCTGCCCCCCTGGCTAAGGGTGGTAGTAGTGGTAGGCATCCAGCCCCCCTGGCTAAGGGTGGTAGTAGTGGTAGGCATCCAGCCCCCCTGGCTAAGGGTGGTAGTAGTGGTAGGCATCCAGCCCCCCTGGGTGTGGGTGGTAGTAGTGGTAGGCATCCAGCCCCCTGGCTAAGGGTGGTAGTAGTGGTAGGCATCCAGCCCCCTGGGTGAGGGTGGTAGTAGTGGTAGGCATCCAGCCCCCTGGGTGTGGGTGGTAGTAGTGGTAGGCATCCAGCCCCCTGGCTAAGGGTGGTAGTAGTGGTAGGCATCCAGCCCCCTGGGTGAGGGTGGTAGTAGTGGTAGGCATCCAGCCCCCGGGCTAAGGGTGGTGGTAGGCATCCAGCCCCCCTGGGTGAGGGTGGTAGTAGTGGTAGGCATCCAGCCCACCCTGGGTGAGGGTGGTAGTAGTGGTGAGCATCCAGCCCCCTGGGTGAGGGTGGTAGTGGTGGTAGGCATCCAGCCCCCCTGGGTGAGGGTGGTAGTAGTGGTAGGCATCCAGCCCCCTGGGTGAGGGTGGTAGTAGTGGTAGGCATCCAGCCCCCCTGGGTGTGGGTGGTAGTAGTGGTAGGCATCCTGCCCCCCTGGCTAAGGGTGGTAGTAGTGGTAGGCATCCAGCCCCCCTGGCTAAGGGTGGTAGTAGTGGTAGGCATCCAGCCCCCCCTGGCTAAGGGTGGTAGTAGTGGTAGGCATCCGACCGAGATCGGAATCGGCCCCTATGTGTGAGTCAAGACTTAGAGAACTCCTTGACATTCTGGGACCGATTCCGATCTCGGCCGGTAGGGCACCGAATCGGATTCGGCTTAACCGGATCCGATTCGGAGCCCTCTTTCCTGACCGATTCGTACGTGCGTCCGGCCGAGCGAGTACGATGCGAGCGCACGCGAAATCGCCGACCGACTCGCACGGACACGACTCGCACCGGCGGAGACGATCCCCGGCCGGGCAAGTACGATGCGCGCCGCGAGTAGTCCGACCGACTCGCGCCGTCCGGCTCGAAAGAGCAGTCGGAGCCGCACTTTGGGGGTCCGTGTCGGACCCCCCTGTACGCGCAGCCACACGAGTCGCACACAGGGGGGACCCATGGGTCCCCCCTACCTGTGCATGTACGCCGCAAGTCGCTTAGAGGCGTACCCGCTGTAGGGGGCACCCTTGTTCGCCTCGCACCCATTGGGTCAATGGGAGCCCGCGTACGCGTTGTACGTCTGGCTCCCATTGACTCAATGGGAGTCCGACCGACTCGAGTCCGATTGCATGCGTGCGCATCGTACTCGTTCGGTCGGACTGCCAGAGTCCGATTCGGTCGGAAATCTCTCCGGGTCCGGCTCGGTCGGAGTGATTTCCGGCCTGAATCGGAATTGGCCCCATAGCCTTTCTTCTTTGTTACTGCCATAGTAGCAGAACAATCTCCCACTTTGAGTTGTCTGTCAGCTAGAGAAACTGCCACCAGGGCTAAAATCAGGTCAGGGTGAAAAGGGTACATCATGGGACCAGTTCACACACGAGGCAGAGACTCATGTTTTGGTTCACACTTCCCAGTCTACAGTGTGGTTCATGTGCCACTGGGCCACACATCTATAGCCAAGAGAAAACGTAAGAACATGGTCCTTTTTGCTAAGGCCCTGGGAACCTCTGTTTACACTGCCACCATCACCAAATGCCATGATATGGTCTCAGATTGCTGCATCGGCATTCCCAGAGGGGTAACAAGGCATCAGGTTGCAACGCCGGGTGAAAGAATGGAGCCGTCTCTGGCCACACTGTAAAGAGTAACCATCTTAATCCCTTAAAGGATAACCCCTCCCCCCTCATTCTATAATAAATATTTTAGAAGAAACTAAACTGAAATACAAAATGAAAAGCATTTAAAGCTAGTAGAATCCAGTTGTACTGAGATGGAAAAGCAAGAAAAATAAAGGAAAATAAGAAAACATATCAAAGTGTACAACTGCATCTTTTTCAAGGTTAACAATAATATTATATAAGGGATAGAGAGGCTGATAAAATGAAAATGAAAGATGGGTAAACAGCAAGCATGATTTCATTTTGATTTGTTAATACTAACCTCCAGTGCACTGCTTTGGTTTGGAGACTAGGCAAGAGGATAGAGTAGTTGCATATTTTCCAGTTTACTGTAATACAGGGAATCATTGAAAGAGCTAGGAGCTAGTGGGATTATATTCCAAAATTTGGAGTGCGATTCTGCACAATGAATGCAGTTGAAGTTCATTTTTGTGATGATGTGCAAGGTAAGTGAGATGAACAGAAGGTTTTAGTGACCCTATCTGACTAAACTGACACAAGAACCTTGCAACCATCTCTAGAGAGATTTTCCTTCCCCTGGTTCATATCCCCGTGGATAGTTTCGGTGCAGACACAGAGGGGCCGATTCCGATTCGGGCCAGAAATCTCTCCGACCGAGCCGGACCCGGAGAGATATCCCGACCGAACGAGTACGATGCGCATGTATGCCATCGGACTCGAGTCGGTCGGACTCCCATTGAAGTCAATGGGAGCCTGTCGTACAACGCGTACGCGGGCTCCCATTGACTCAATGGGTGCGATGCGGACAAGGGCGCCCCCCTACAGCGTGTACGCGGCGAAGCGATTCGCGCTGTACACGCACAGGTAGGGGGGACCCATGGGTCCCCCCTGTGTGCGACTCACGTGGCTACGCGTACAGGGGGGTCCGACACGGACCCCCAAAGTATGGCTCCGACAGCTCTTTCGAGCCGGAGTGCGCGGCTCGGTCGGACTGCTCGCGGCGCGCATCGTACTTACTCGGCCGGGGAACGTCTCCATTGCGCGGTGCGAGTCGAGTCCGTGCGAGTCGGTCGGTGCGGTTAGACCCGGGATCGAGTCGGTCGGAGCGGTCGGGATGCCCGGACGAGTCGGTCGGCGATTTCGCATCGTACTCGCTCGTCCGGACGCGCGTACGGATCAGTCGGGTAATAGGGCTCCGAATCGGATCCGGTTAAGCCGAATCCGATTCGGAGCCCTACCGGCCGAGATCGGAATCGGGCCCAGAATATCGAGTAAAAAATATCGAATTGCACAAATATCGTGTCAAAAATATCGTTGGTCAGGAATATCGACAGACAAATCCTCGTGGTCAAAAATATCGATTTTAGGTAAGTAATATCGATTTAAAAAATATTGAAGTGTTTAATATCGTTTGCAAAAATATAGTTGTTAAAAGTATCCATTTTTTATTAATGTTATGTATTTTAGTATATATTTTATATGTGTGTGATGTATTTTTTTGTATAAGAATTGTTTATATTTTTATTATGTGTTAAAATTTTTGCAGTTATTATTTTTATTTTATTTGAATTTTGCGTTTTTAGTTCCGTGGCGGGTTGTGGGTTTATAGGGGAATAGGGTGGGTAGTAACTTAACTATATAAAATATATTGATTATTTTTAGTAGTTATTATTTTTATTTAAGATTTGCGTTTTTAGTTCTGTAGCGGGTTGTGGGTTTATAGGGGAATAGGGTGGGAAGTAATTTAATTTCATTACATTCATTGAATAATTTTTATTTATTAATATTTGTTTAATTGAGAGTTTCTAGTGTTAAATGTGTAAATTAATGTATTATTAATTATTTAATAATTAATTGCTAATTATTTGTAATTAATTAATTAGTAATTAATGATTGTAAGTGTGTAATTAATTTAAGGTGTGTGTTGTGTTTATAGGAGTAAATGGTGGGAAGGGTGGGAATTAATTAATTTTTTATTGATGAATTATTAATTAGTTGTTAATTAGTTTAAATTAATTAATTAGTAATTATTTATGGTAATTGTGTAATTAATTTTAGGTGTACGTTGTGGTGTTTATAGGTGTAAATGGTGGGAACGGTGGGAAGTAATTAATTTTGTATTGATGAATTATTAATTAGTTGTTAATTTATTTCAATTAATTAATTACTAATTCATTATGGTAATTGTGTTATTAATTTTAGGTGTGTGTTGTGGATATTATGGTGTTAAAGAATGTGTACTCAACGAATGTTTTTTTAATTAATAATATTTTTAAATTTGTTATCAATTATTTTAATTATGGAAATAAATTTGAATAAAAATGTTGAAGTCTTTTTTATTGGTATGGTGTTATACGGTAGGAAATAAAATAAATACATTTATGTTTTAAATAATTTGTTTGTTTAATATTTGCTCCTTTTAAATAAATATTGTTTATAAATGTATTTATTATGTTTTGTAATATATTTGTGCCTTTTTGTTATATGTAATTAATATTATAATAAGTGTTCTTTTTGTATGTTTAATATATTTAATCGTATATTTTTTAAATATGGTTTATTTATTTTTAAGATTATTTATTTATTTTCAATTGTTTAAATGTTATTAGTAATTTTTGTTTCTCTGCTATCCAACACTTTCCCTACTGTTGCACTCACTGGAGTGGGAATAGTAATTTTTACCCCTCCGCTATCCAACACTTTCCTACTGTTGCACTCACTGGAGTGGGAATAGTAATTTTACCCCTCCGCTATCCAGCACTTTCCCTACAGTTGCACTCACTGGAGTGGGAATAGTAATTTTTACCCCTCCGCTATCCAGCACTTTCCCTACTGTTGCACTCTTTGGAGTGGGAATAGTAATTTTTACCCCTCCGCTATCCAACTGTTGCACTCACTGAAGTGGGAATAGTAAATTTTACCCCTCCGCCATCCAGCACTTTCGCTACTGTTGCACTCACTAGAGTGCGAATAGTAATTTTTATCCCTTCGCTATCCAATACTTTCCCTACTGTTGCACTCACTGGAGTGGGAATAGTAATTCTTGCACCTCCACTATCCAACACTTTCCCTACTGTTGCACTCACTGGAGTGGGAATAGTAATTTTTACCCCTCTGCTATCCAACATTTTCCCTCCTGTTGCACTCACTGGAGTTGGGATAGTAAAGAACCAACAACACACTGGCAGACTATATAACAGCCTTGTTAGAGCAACCTGCAATTGGTTTACAACATAACAGCAGTGGGAAAAACCAATTTCCTACTGTTGCAACACTATAGCATTGACTAATGTCACCCCACTCACGGAGTGGGCCCTGATGACAAGTGAAGATACAGCAGCTATAATGGATCCATCCAATCAGGGGACCCCACGAACCCATGCCCCCACCGCTTTTTTCAACCTAGGAAAACTCACAATAGGCATGGCACTCACAACTGTCATCAACACCTCCATTGCTAAAGTCACTTTCCCAGACATCTGGTAACATGCAGAAGTCACCCCGCTCCTCAAGAAACCATCCGCGGACCCCGAAGTACTCAGCAACTACCGACCCATCTCCCTGCTCCCCTTCCCAGCCAAAGTCATAGAAAAGGTCATCAACCATCAAACCCAATGCTGACAAGAAGGAAGGATTGATTTTTGACAGCAATAACTCACCCTGGGACTACACTTGGTGGCCCACAGAACTAGGTCCCACCCCCTCACCCTCTGACCACACCAGAAACCTGGGCATCTTCTTTGACAGCAACCTCACCATGAGACATCAAATCAATGCTGTCACCTCTGCCTGCTTTCACATACTTAGCATGCTCAGAAAAAATATCAAATGGCTCGCTCCTGACACCGAAAAGACCATCACACAGGCCCTCATCACAAGCAGAGTGGACTACGGCAACACCCTAAACTACGGCATCTCCACACACCTGCTACACAAGCTGCAGACCATCCAAAACGCTGCTGCTAGACTAATCCTCAACCATCCTCGCTGCATGCACATCACACCTCACCGCCTAAATCTACAGTGGCTCCGCATTCAGACACGCTGACAGTTCATGATGCTCAACCACGCCTACAAGGCACTTCACAACCAGGGTCCCATCTATCTCAACTTCTACTAGCCAACCAGGAACCTCTGCTCTACATCGCTCGCGCTTGCCCACACCCCCGTATCCGTAGAACCAAGACAGCAGGAAGGCCGTCTCTTAAGTGGCAGCAAAATCCTGGAACCACCTCCTCCAGCACATCAGGACAGCCGCATCACATGTGAATTTCAACAGGAAACTGAAAACCAGGCTCTTCAACTGATCCTTCCTGCACCACCCACACCTATTCAGCGCCTGGACACCTTCATGGGTGGCAAGATTTGCGCTCTAAAAATCCACGTTACATTACAATAAATAGATTTAGTATATGTTATTCAGTCTAGTGGCTCTCAGTGACAACAGTACATAACAATACTGTTCAAAACAAGATATTAAAATACATGAGCTTAGATTCTAACTAAACAGTTAAAATCATAAACATGCATATATTCTAGATATAGCAGCTTTAGTGAGAAGAAAACCATATAATTAAAGGAGTTTACTATTGGGTGGGAAAGCTGGCGATTTAATTGTACCAAAAAAGCGTGGGAAAGATTATGAGTCACTCTAGCAAAAAGGAAAAACGTGACTTTCAAGATCCAAGCGATTTACTAGATGAACAAACTAACATTTGTGAACAATTGATTTTCTGATTATATTTGATACTATTTTTGTTCAGCTGAGCACACCACTAGTAATTAGCATTTAAATATGCTTACTCATCTTTCCAGCTCGTTCTTTGACAGGCTGTTTTTATTGTCAGGATTACGTGCAAAGAAGAAATAATCAGAGAAATGTAGACAAAGACCAAGAAAAACCAGTTGCTGAAAATGAGAAGCTTCAAAAGAATTAAGGAAGAGTCCTGCTTCAGCATGCAGATTGGAATTATAAGAATACATCTTAGATTGTCTGAAGTCACCGGTTGTGGGTAGAATGGTTTCAGAGGGTTTTGAAAAAGACTTATGTATTGACGCACCGCAAATATAAGAGCAGGAAAAGGGCTGGCAACTAATACTATGTGAATCTTATATCAGTTAGAGAGCTATTCATTGAGCCATCTAGAACAGAGGGAATAGTGAAATGTCTTAAAAGGGAAATGGCTTCAGGATTCATTGCCATTAGGATTTGCAAGGGAAATGTAACGGTAAACAGCACCATCGAGTTCGGTGGTTTAGTGAAAGATTATGAAAAAACTGTTATAGGGCTGAAGTTACACAAAAGTGGAAAATAATTAAATAAGGTTTGAACAAGCAATGACAGAAACATGATCTCATTTGCTTTTTTAGTTCCGTGCAGTCATTTGCGTAGTTGTGCACTTCGAGAAAAACTTCCTTAAAAGTATGGGCTGGAAATAGGGGCCTATCAGTAACAAAGTCGGAGATAGTTCCCAGGGTTGTCATGTCAAATGCCTTCAAATTGATTAGGCCTGGGTGGTGAACTCCGCTCCGCTCGCGGAGTTTGCGGAGTTTTCGGAACACCGCGTTACGTGGAGCTCGCAAAGATCCGAAAAACTCCGCCCCGTAACGTAGCAGAGTTTTTTTCCTCACTCGCGTTTGTCAATGTCAAGTTGGCGAGCGCGAGCGAGGAAAATCCACCGCGAGATTTTTCCTCGTTCGCGATCGTCAACATCAAGTTGGCGAGCGTGAGCGTGGAAAATAAACCTCCCGGCAAGATTTCTCAACGCGGGGGTCAGGTTTCTCATTGCGAGTGGTCGCGTATGCTCGCAACCGCTCGCGTTGAGAAACTGCCCGCTTGCGTTGAGAAGCTGCCGCTCAAGTAAAAATCTACTTGAGCGGCAGAAGGAAAGCAGCGCTGCTTGCGCTGTGCATGGTGCCGTTCGCGATGATTGCAGTGCGGACAAGCATCCGGCACTGAAAATCACCGCGAACGGCATTTTTCTATCGCACTCCGCCGCTTGCGGAGCACCGGATAGCACGGCGGAGTTTTTTTCCCACTTCACGGAGTTTCACGCAGCGCAACCCAGCGAACTCCGCCCAGGGTTAAAATTGATTACATATTGTAAGATGGCTACTAGGATAGTCATGAGAATTGGAAAAGCACTAGCATGAGGTTTAACTCACAGAATAATAAGGAATGATATTGCCAGTGTGCAATTAGTAGGGAAGGCCTCATCATTAGGTGTCCATGTACTGAACTCTTTTGCATTTGCAAACCATAAGATTTGCAAAATTGATAGTAAATGTGTGAGTCAGAAAGTCCCGCCCAACTGGCAAAATGGAGCTTGCAACCCATTCGGAATTGCAATTAGGAGAGGGTGTGAAAGGAGCACCCGCTACTAATTGCAAAGCCTCAAATTATTGTTTTTGTGCTGCAAGGTGTTCCTTCCTGCACAAAAACAATACTGCCTGCAACGCAGCCACCCTTGCACCATGGTGCAAGGGTACCTGCATTGGCGCTAGGCAGCATGTTGTGCGTCAGTGGATGGCAGAGAGCAAGAATATTGTTGTATAGCAAGTTTGTACTTCAATATACATCTTATGGAGAATTGTATACGTCAATTACATTGTAGTATTATTTCCTGTGGACAACTTTCCACTCTTACGAATTCATCTTATACAGAAACCATATTCAATAATTCATACATTCATGCAGGTGACAGCAGATACAATGTTTAACAAATAATACTTCTTGTGTGACAAAATCCGTCTTCTCTCAAAAGAAATTCTTTGTGTAGGCTCAATGCATTTCGGGATAAAGATCCCTTCTTCAGGGGCACCGTGAATATAATCGGTAAATATTCTTATTTAATTGTATTGTCATGTACAAGAAGGACATAGTTTTACTAATATAAATAAGGATAGTCATTGATGAATTGTGCAGAATTGTTAGCTCATACCCAGAAGCCTTCACCAATTAGACAAGATGTATTTGAATGACAAGAGTAATACCCGCACCAAGGGGTCCATTACGATGGCGGGCGTAATGCGGGACCGTCGGCCAGGGGTGCGGCGGTCCCGCACCTGCAATTAGGATGCCACCGCCACCGTGGCGGTGGCATCCCCCATTCCCAGCATTGTGGTGGGCGGTGCTCACAGCACCGCCCGCCACAATGCTGGAAATGCACGTTGTGCATTTGCATGCACAAGGTGACAGGCACCGCGCAGTGCTTGCCACGTTGTGCATACAAATGCAGGGGGTACCATAGGTACCCCCCATGTGCACCCTCCACCCCCCCAACACCCTGGGGGCCCGCAACGGGCCCCCAATGGCAAAGACCGCATGCCTTTCCATGGCGGCAACGCCGCCATGGAAAGGCTGATCTCCGCATACATCCTAATATGGATGCCGGTGTCTTGCAGACACCGCCACCATATTAAAGGTGTTTTCCGCCCGGTCGACGAGTCGACCAGCGGAAATGCGTTCCGCCGGCGGAACTGCATTCGCATTTGGCGATGCAGCGCACGCAACGAAATTCGTTTTATTTATTTATATGGCTACTTACCTCTATTCGGCCGTATTCCGTAGTTTACTACCCCCCACCCTGCCCCTCCCCCGCCCCACGTCACCGCCCGGCAGCACTCCCACCACGGGCCGCTACTGGTATTGACTAATGCAGGAACACGATTTAATATCACCATTCTTGATTTTGCTTCATTTAATCATCGTTATCGTCTCACATTCTTTCTAGTCAGCAGGTCAAACTTATAGATTTTGTTAAATTCATTTCACAGCCGTGCGGTCAGGTGTCAAGTGATTCTGAACACTTGCTATAACGACAATAGTTCACATGAGATAGGCAGCCACATCCCTGACCAGCACGCCAAACATATAGAAGCATTGATATTTAGAAGTGCAAGTAATTGAGCTAAACACAATTTTGTATAAATCAAGGTGCGCGCAATACACGATAGAAAAGAGAGCAGGAATGTGCCATACATTGTTAAATACGGCGCATTCCTGCCCTTTCACGTAGTGCAGCGCAGCAAGTTGTCTTGCTGCGCTGCGTAAAAGATTGATAAATCGGGCCCTAGATGTTGAAATCAACAGTAGTTTAGTAAACGTATAATTAATGGTGAGTAACATGAAGGATTTTGGCTTATTAGACATTAGTGCAACTGCTTTAAAAGAAAACTGGGCTATAATAAACCTCTTCAATGATAGATACATTAGCTTATCCACAAAAGGTAAATGATTATATCAGATCAAACTCTTACTGTATAAAAGGCTGGGATATATGAAAAAAACCTGGAACTTAACACTGACATGTTATTTGAAATCTTTCCATTTTGGTAATTAAATTCTTCCTCTCTTTTTTCCTAGAACTAATTATTCCAAACTTCATCATAATCCTGAAATATGTTCTTTATACAATTTATTAAGAGTCATAGAATTGGTTTACCAATATAAAGTCCACAGTCTGATATTTTGGAAAAAGTCAACCTAATAAAAAATCTGGCATAGTGTGACGGGATTCCATAGGATTTAGCTTTAATTTCCACACTTTGTTTAATGGGCAATAAAAAGGTTCTAAAGCCAAACAATTAAAATGGTGATATGTGATTGGCTTGCCACACATCCCAGGTGACAGAAACGAATAGAGAAAAAATAACATTAATGAAAACAGAGACAATTAAAACTTATTGCCCAACATAGGTGCTCTTTGAATATTGAGGAAAGGACATCTTTGTGCCAGAATATCAGAGAATTACTTTTTTTCCTGAAGCATAGTGCATCTTCTCCTTCATTTAGCTCTGGTGTACCATACACCCTCAGATTGTTCCTTCTATTTCTGTTTTTCAAACCTCCCATCTGATGCTTAAGAGATTTGATAACCAATTCTGTCTTTGAGACTCTCTGCATAACATCATCTACACTATTGATGCATTGTTCAACCTCCAAGATTCCTTTTTCCATACTGACCTAAATGTCATCAATTTTCTAGAGTTTACTTTGCGTTTCTGCCATAGAAAGTTTTAACTTTACCAAAAAGTGTTTCCAAGGTTTATAAAGTAGTAGATTGGGGTGGAGAAAGAGGATCTTTTTATGGTGTTTATTAGATTTAGCAGATGTGATATCCTTTAGTGAGTACTCAAACTAGAAAATCTTGAGGCCTCTTGCGTCACTGCTTCTGAAACAGAAGGCCCAACTTTGGAATTTTTGGAGAGCAACTTTGTGATAAAACAAGAATCAGAATAAATGCTGTAAATGACTTGATGTCTTGATATGAGCAGCTGGGACTCAAATGCCAAAACTAAGAGTCTGGAAATAAACCCAGTGGCTTAAACGTATCATTGGAATATATTCATACTTCCCACAATGAATCACTCAAAACCCTCAAAAGCAAAGTTAGTTAACAGCTTCATGTTGAAGTATAATGTCCTTAAATGGTGGGATTACAGCACAAATATACTAAACCAAAACGTTAACCACAGCACAAATATTACATGGTGAACCCACTGAGGAGAGGCAGCCTGGCTGTACTGCGATCTCCGGAACACTGTGAAAAAGCATACCACCAGATGGACCATGTGCTCATGTTAACCCAACTAACATTTGTTTAATTTTTTAGCTCACAAACTCAGCAAGGAAGTGGATACATCAAGTGGAGTTGTCACAGCGGATAATAACGACCACCTCCCCCCCTCCGATTGCTACAATTTTCACATTGAGATCTGCATGAAGTGCTTGTATATACTTGAGCAGTGCCATCTATCCCTGTCAAAATTCAGCCTTGTACACCTATGGATACATAGCAGACCATTGTTGGTCTCTACATTATGGGGCCGATTCCGATCTCGGCTGGTAGGGCTCCGAATCGGATTCGGCTTTACCAGATCCGATTCGGAGCCCTATTTCCCGACCGATTCGTACGTGCGTCCGGGCGAACGAGTACGATGCGTGCGCTCGCGAAATCTCCGACCGACTCGTTCGCAGGACCCGACCGCTCCGACCGACTCGCACGGGGACGACTCGCACCGCGCTATGGAGACGTTCCCCGGCCGGGTAAGTACAATGCGCATCGCGACCGCTCCGACCGACTCGCGCAGTCCGGCTCCAAGGAGCTGTCGGAGCCGCACTTTGGGGGTCCGTGTCAGAACCCCCTGGAAGCGTAGGCGCACGAGTCGCACACAGGGGGGACCCATGGGTCCCCCCTACACGTGCATGTACGGCGCGACCCGCATCGACGCGAACACGCTGTAGGGGGCGCCCTTGTTCGTGTCGTGCCCATTGAGTCAATGGGAGCCCGTGTACGCGTCGTACGACTGGCTCCCATTGACTTCAATGGGAGTCCGACCGAATCGAGTCCGATAGCATACGTGCGCATCGTACTCGTTCGGTCGGACTGCTAGGGTCCAATTCGGTCGGAAATCTCTCCGAGTCCGGCTCGGTCGGAGAGATTTCCGGCCCGAATCGGAATCGGCCCCTATGTGTGAGTCAAGACTTAGAGAACTCCTTGACATTCTGGGGCCGATTCCGATCTCGGCCGGTAGGGCACCGAATCGGATTCGGCTTAACCGGATCCGATTCGGAGCCCTCTTTCCTGACCGATTCGTACGTGCGTCCGGCCGAGCGAGTACGATGCGAGCGCACGCGAAATCGCCGACCGACTTGTTCGCGGGTCCGAAGCGCTCCGACCGACTCGCACGGACACGACTCGCACCGACGGAGACGTTCCCCGGCCGGGCAAGTACGATGCGCGGCGCAAGTAGTCCGACCGACTCCCGCCGTCCGGCTCGAAAGAGCAGTCGGAGCCGCACTTTGGGGGTCCGTGTCGGACCCCCCTGTACGCGTAGCCACACGAGTCGCACACAGGGGGGACCCATGGGTCCCCCCTACCTGTGCATGTACGCCGCAAGTCGCTCGAGGCGTACCCGCTGTAGAGGGCACCCTTGTTCGCCTCGCACCCATTGGGTCAATGGGAGCCCGCGTACGCGTTGTACGTCCGGCTCCCATTGACTCAATGGGAGTCCGACCGACTCGAGTCCGATTGCATGCGTGCGCATCGTACTCGCTCGGTCGGACTGCCAGAGTCCGATTCGGTCGGAAATCTCTCCGGGTCCAGCTCGGTCGGAGTGATTTCCAGCCTGAATCGGAATCGGCCTCATAGCCTTTCTTCTTTGTTACTGCCATAGTAGCAGAACAATCTCCCACTTCGAGTTGTCTGTCAGCTAGAGAAACTGCCACCAGGGCTAAAATCAGGTCAGGGTGAAAAGGGTACATCAGGGGACCAGTTCACACACGAGGCAGAGACTCATGTTTTGGTTCACACTTCCCAGTCTACAGTGTGGTTCATGTGCCACTGGGCTACACATCTATAGCCAAGAGAAAACGTAAGAACATGGTCCTTTTTGCTAAGGCCCTGGGAACCTCTGTTTACACTGCCACCATCACCAAATGCCATGATATGGTCTCAGATTGCTGCATCGGCATTCCCAGAGGGGTAACAAGGCATCAGGTTGCAACGCCGGGTGAAAGAATGGAGCCGTCTCTGGCCACACTGTAAAGAGCAACCATCTTAATCCCTTAAAGGATAACCCCTCCCCCCTCATTCTATAATAAATATTTTAGAAGAAACTAAACTGAAATACAAAATGAAAAGCATTTAAAGCTAGTAGAATCCAATTGTACTGAGATGGAAAAGCAAGAAAAAATAAAGGAAAATAAGAAAACATATCAAAGTGTACAACTGCATCTTTTTCAAGGTTAACAATAATATTATATAAGGGATAGAGAGGCTGATAAAATGAAAATGAAAGATGGGTAAACAGCAAGCATGATTTCATTTTGATTTGTTAATACTAACCTCCAGTGCACTGCTTTGGTTTGGAGACTAGGCAAGAGGATAGAGTAGTTGCATATTTTCCAGTTTACTGTAATACAGGGAATCATTGAAAGAGCTAGGAGCTAGTGGGATTATATTCCAAATTTTGGAGTGCGATTCTGCACAATGAATGCAGTTGAAGTTCATTTTTGTGATGATGTGCAAGGTAAGTGAGATGAACAGAAGGTTTTAGTGACCCTATCTGACTAAACTGACACAAGAACCTTGCAACCATCTCTAGAGAGATTTTCCTTCCCCTGGTTCACATCCCCGTGGATAGTTTCGGTGCAGACACAGAATATTGAGTAAAAAATATCGAATTGCACAAATATCGTGTCAAAAATATCGTTGGTCAGGAATATCGACAGACAAATCCTCGTGGTCAAAAATATCGATTTTAGGTAAGTAATATCGATTTAAAAAATATTGAAGTGTTTAATATCGTTTGCAAAAATATAGTTGTTAAAAGTATCCATTTTTTTATTAATGTTATGTATTTTAGTATATATTTTATATGTGTGTGATGTATTTTTTTTGTATAAGAATTGTTTATATTTTTATTATGTGTTAAAATTTTTGCAGTTATTATTTTTATTTTATTTGAATTTTGCGTTTTTAGTTCTGTAGCGGGTTGTGGGTTTATAGGGAATAGGGTGGGTAGTAATTTAACTATATAAAATATATTGATTATTTTTAGTAGTTATTATTTTTTTTATTTGAGATTTGCGTTTTTAGTTCTGTAGCGGGTTGTGGGTTTATAAGGGAATAGGGTGGGAAGTAATTTAATTACATTACATTCATTGAATAATTTTTATTTATTAATATTTGTTTAATTGAGAGGTTCTAGTGTTAAATGTGTAAATTAATGTATTATTAATTATTTAATAATTAATTGCTAATTATTTGTAATTAATTAATTAGTAATTAATGATTGTAAGTGTGTAATTAATTTTAGGTGTGTGTTGTGTTTATAGGAGTAAATGGTGGGAAGGGTGGGAATTAATTTATTTTTTATTGATGAATTATTAATTAGTTGTTAATTAGTTTAAATTAATTAATTAGTAATTATTTATGGTAATTGTGTAATTAATTTTAGGTGTGCGTTGTGGTGTTTATAGGTGTAAATGGTGGGAACGGTCGGAAGTAATTAATTTTGTATTGATGAATTATTAATTAGTTGTTAATTTATTTCAATTAATTAATTACTAATTCATTATGGTAATTGTGTTATTAATTTTAGGTGTGTGTTGTGGATATTATAGTGTTAAAGAATGTGTACTCAACGAATGTTTTTTTTTAATTAATAATATTTTTTAATTTGTTATCAATTATTTTAATTATGGAAATAAATTTAAATAAAAATGTTGAAGTATTTTTTTATTGGTATGGTGTTATACGGTTGGAAATAAAATAAATACATTTATGTTTTAAATAATTTGTTTGTTTAATATTTGCTCCTTTGAAATAAATATTGTTTATAAATGTATTTATTATGTTTTGTAATATAATATTTGTGCCTTTTTGTTATATGTAATTAATATTATAATATGTGTTCTTTTAGTATGTTTAATATATTTAATCGTATATTTTTTAAATATTGTTTATTTATTTTTAAGATTATTTATTTATTTTCAATTGTTTAAATGTTATTAGTAATTTTTGTTTCTCTGCTATCCAACACTTTCCCTACTGTTGCACTCACTGGAGTGGGAATAGTAATTTTTACCCCTCCGCTATCCAACACTTTCCTACTGTTGCACTCACTGGAGTGGGAATAGTAATTTTTACCCCTCCGCTATCCAGCACTTTCCCTACAGTTGCACTCACTGGAGTGGGAATAGTAATTTTTACCCCTCCGCTATCCAACTGTTGCACTCACTGGAGTGGGAATAGTACATTTTACCCCACCGCCATCCAGCACTTTCGCTACTGTTGCACTCACTGGAGTGCGAATAGTAATTTTTATCCCTTCGCTATCCAATACTTTCCCTACTGTTGCACTCACTGGAGCGCGAATAGTAATTTTTACCCCTCCGCTATCCAACTGTTGCACTCACTGGAGTGGGAATAGTAAATTTTACCCCTTCGCCATCCAGCACTTACCCTACTGTTGCAATCACTGGAGTGGGAATAGTAATTTTTACCCCTCCGCTATCTAACACTTTCCCTACTGTTGCACTCTTTTGAGTGGGAATAGTAATTTTTGCACCTCCACTATCCAACACTTTCCCTACTGTTGCACTCACTGGAGTGGGAATAGTAATTTTTACCCCTCCGCTATCCAACATTTTCCCTACTGTTGCACTCACTGGAGTTGGGATAGTAAATATAATTCTTCCGTTATCCAACATTTGCCCTACTTTTGCACTCACTGGAGTGGGAATAGTAAAGTTTGCCCCTCTGCTATCCAACACTTTCCCTACTGTTGCACTCTTTCGAGTGGGAATAGTAATTTTATGGCAAGGCCCGGAGGCCAATATTATGCAGTAATCCTTTATTGCTCCTCACACAGCAGCAACAAGAAATAGCTAGAATTAGAACATCTACCAAAGTCTAGAACGTAGAACATGCATAAGAACCCAAAACTGGCAGCCATCTTCCTTCTTTTGTTGCTGCTCATGGAGAGATAAGTACATTCTTTTTAATGTCCTTAGTAATTTACTGGGACTCTTATTTAAATGAATTTTATTAGGTAATAATTGAGTGGGTTGTGTGTCTTATGCAATTTTGATGTTAAATATAAATTTGCAGCGCGAGAAATAGTATATTAAACAATTAAAATAGTTTAAGTAAATTCAGAAAGTAGTATTAACTCAAATTAGGAGTTAGATGGTGGTGTTTGCACGCGTTGGGTGTAAGACTTATTTTGAGGCTTTTCCGCGGTATTTGGTTTGACAACGTAAAAGGTATTTATTTTGGGGATTGTAACGTTTGTCGGTTGAAGCTGCGCGTGCAGAGACAAACAGGGCTCGTGCAGATTGCGGGGCAGAGCAGAGAGATTGGGGCGTCATGGTGATGAAGCGCGCAGGGGAAGCGCGAGCGTGCGTTTGAGTTGCACGGCTCGCGCAGTGTGGGTTTTTCTCAGCGGGAGTGGAGCTTCGTCTCACTTACAGCTGAAGTAATTGTTTGGACGGATCGGGCCACCGTACGCGTTACGTAGCGTACGGCGGCCATTTTGGAATGTTGGGCTCATTCATATGTGAGCAATATATTTAAGGAACGCCATATTTTGGGATAGAAGTGTGTGAAACTGAATAACGGGTTGACTTTGGGGTCATTACAGTTTGACAGGAGCGTCGGAAGGAGGTTTATTATATTGAGTAATAGGGAAGTAAAGAGAGAATTTGAAGAATTGGTTTTATTCAAAGAGTTATATTGGTTGTACTGTTTTAGGAGTATTATTAAAGGAGTTTAGGTATTTTGGACTAATAATAATAAGGAATTAATAGAAGATGGAGCAAAGTGAGGGATCTGCCTTTGAGGAGAGGTTTAAAGTTTACATGGATAGGATGTTTGGGGAAGTGTCTGTTTCTTTGGACAAGAAAATAGAGAGTACTGTGGAGAAAAAGTTAAGCGAGAAGAGTAGCAAGAGGAAGCCTGTTGAAGAGGAAGTATTCTGGTCTACCGAGGAGGTAGAGGTTGTGGCAGGTGGCTCTAATCAAGCTAACGTTAAGAGAAATGAGAAGAAAAATAATAAGGAAATGAAGAAAGGTCATGAACGTAAGGTTCATGGAGATGAGAGGGCTATAAAGGCCAAAGGGGTCGCTATAAAGGCGAGGAAAAGAAGCCACAGTGTTGTGGCATGTGATTCCTCCTCGACAAGTGGGGATGTGGAACTCACATGTTCTACAAGTTTTGAGGACAGTGACAAAGAGGAGCTTGTGCGAAAAAGGAGGAAAACGGATGTTAAACAGGTTAAAGTGGAGTTAGGGGATTTCGTGGATCCCATGGGTGAAGAGGTGTTCGACCCATTGTTGATACAACACCCTTTATCACCTCAATGGATGCCAGCTGAGCACGTGGCAAAATATATTTCCTACTGGATTAGGAGGGAAATTCCTAAAGAGGTGAGGACTAGGCTTAGATCGGAGTGCCCAAGGCCTAGTTTAGAAAACAAGGTGGCTTATACACCTGAACTTGATTCTAAGATGATGATTTTCTTGAACAAGTCAGGCCGAGACCCAAGGAGGGGTTTAGACAAGGGCCTAAAAGGGTGTCAGGACAGATTACTAGATATACTTGGACCTTTAACGAAGGTTTTCGATTTGTGTGAAGACGCACATACTGGCAATACAGGAGTGGATGTTGATGAAATGCGCCAATGGGCGCAGCGGGCTATCTGCCTTTTGGGCAATGCCAATGCAGCGTTGTGCATTGAGAGACGGAAAAGTATACTAATGAAGATTGATCCCAAGTTGGCGGAGCTGGCAAGTAAAGAGTTTGGTGAAAGAAGTGAGGGAATGCTCTTCGGGGAAGAGTTTGTTAAAGATTTGTCTAGGTACGTGGGAACATTCAACTCTTTGCAAAAAGCCCAAAAAGATATTAAGAAGGTTTTTGGGACGGCCGGGAGGATGCGGGGTCTATTCCCCGGCCGCGGGCAAGGAATCACTCGAGGTTCATTTACGAGAGGATTCAGACCCTACAATTATGGCTATGGAGTCGGCTCAAGGTTTGAGCAAGGCGGGTTCTACCCGCAAAGACAGAGATCGAGAGGCCATGGCACACATTCAGAAAGGAGAGGAAGAGCTTCCTCAGGTAAGACAAGGCAAAGACCCTGTTTCTACCCTTGTAAAAGTGGGCGGCAGACTAGCCCATTTTGCTATAAGGTGGAAGGAAATAACACAAGATCCATGGGTTTTGCAGACAGTACAGGGATATCAGATAGATTTCATAGCTGTTCCCGTTCAGGTAAGGTGTCCAAACTTATTGAGGTTTGCAAAAGACCAGGAGGAGGTAGTGTCACAGGAAGTGAGAGCTTTGAAAGAAAAAGGTGCAATAGAACTTGCAGAGAATGTTCCAGGGTGCTTTGTCAGCAACATATTTCTGGTAGAAAAAAAGGACAAACGTATGAGGCCGGTTATATATTTGAGAGAGCTGAACGACTGGGTGTGTTACAACCATTTCAAAATGGAGGGCATACACATGTTAAGAGGCTTATTAAGAGAGGGAGATTGGATGACGAGGTTGGACCTGAAGGATGCTTATCTGACGGTTCCAATGTGTGTCGAGCAGAGGGATTATCTCCAGTTCAGGTGGAACGGAAGGAGATGGAGATTCAAGAGTCTCCCATTCGGTCTGACGTCGGCTCCGTGGTGTTTTACGAAGGGGATGAGACCGGTTGTGGGTTGGTTGAGGTCAAGAGTTATTCGGATGATTGTATACCTGGACGATATTTTGATAATGGCAGAGAAGAAGTGTTTAGCTTTGGAGCAGACAGAGTTTGCGATAAAAGTTTTGGAGGATTTGGGTTTCGTGGTAAACAGGGAGAAATCGTGTGTGGTTCCAGCCCAGGAAATACAATTTTTAGGTTTCCAGATTCAGACCTTGGAATGTGTATTGAAGTTACAGATGGACAAGGTGAAGAAGATTCGCAGAGAGGTAAAGAGAGTGAAAGAGGCGGAATGGATAACATTGCGTCAGTTAGCAAGGTTGCTGGGTTTGCTGACCGCGTCAATTCAAGCGATTTTTCTAGCGCCTCTTCATTACAGAGCGCTACAGAGATTAAAGGCGTATCATTTGAGACAGGGAGCAAAGTATTCTCAGAAAGTGAGAATGAATCAGGAGACGCAGGAGGAGTTAGAGGGGTGGTTGATGAGTTTGGAGGCTTGGAATGGGAGAACGATTTTTGGGGGGAAACCAGAGATGGTGATAGAGTCGGATGCGAGTTTGCATGGTTGGGGAGCGAGTTGTGGAGCAATAATGACAGGAGGTCTTTGGTCCCTGGAGGAAAAGAAATTACATATAAATTGTTTGGAGCTTCTAGCCGGGTCCTTTGCAATAAGGAGTTTTCTAAAGGGGCAAGCGAAATGTTGCGTATTGTTGAAGATGGACAGCATTTCGGCGGTTCAGTATGTGAACAAGTTGGGTGGTCCACGTTCACGGGGTCTAGTGGAGTTAGCGAAGGAGTTTTGGAAGTTTTGCATGGACAGAGAAATTATGGTCCAGGCACAGTACATTCCAGGGAAGAGCAATGTGGAAGCAGACTGGAATTCGAGGTATTTGAGGGATGTGAGCATTTGGAGATTGGACAGGGAAGTGTTTCTGAGTCTTCAGGAGAGGTGGGGTCCATTGGAGGTGGACTTATTTGCGGACAGGTTGAATACGCAATTGAGAGAGTTTTACAGTTGGAGGCCAGATCCGGAGGCGAAAGGGATAGATGCCTTCTTGCAAGAGTGGGGAACGGGAAGGATGTACGCTTTCCCTCCGTTCTCGATGATACAGAGAGTGTTGCTGAAGGTGAGAAGAGAGAAGGCTATTATGGTGTTTATTGTCCCCTTTTGGCAGACACAGGTTTGGTTTCCAGACATTATGAATCTGCTGGTGGAGGATCCGGTGTTGATCCCGAGTTTCCCGGAGGTATTGATGGATGCCCAGGAGAACGTTCACAATCTAGTGATATCAGGGCAGTTGAGACTTCTGGGGTGTCTGATTTCAGGAGAGTATGGCAGGTGTCAGGATTATCTGTGGAGGCTTCAGAGCTCATCTGTGGATCATGGGCTCCGGGAACAACCAAGGCCTATAGGTCGGAATGGCGAAGGTGGTGTGATTGGTGTGTTGAGAGGAACTTGGATCCCGTTTCGGCTGTTGTAGTGGAGGTTGTGAATTATTTGTCTAGTTTGTTTAGAAGAGGATTTGCGTACATCTCGGTGAATTTGAGCAGGTCGGCAATTTCAGCTGGTCATGTGTTGATTGGAGGATTGCCGGTGGGACAACATGCTTTGGTTAAAAGAGTTGTAAAGAGTATTCGTTTGGAGCTGCCTACTAGAGCTAAGTACACTTTCCTTTGGGATGTGTCGGTCATCTTGAAGGAAATGGAGAGTTGGGGGCCCAATTCTGGTTTGAGTTTAAGGATGTTGTCTTGGAAGTTGGCTATGATTTTGTGTTTGGTTTCTGTTAGAAGAGTGTCAGACATTAGGGCATTAGAGGTGACGTCACGGAGTTACCAGCCGGAAGGAGTGTGTTTCGAGCTGAGGAGGAGAACTAAGACTATGTCAAGGACGATATTTTATCCGAGTTTAGAGGGGCATAGTAGCTTGTGTGTGGTTAGTTGTTTAAAGGAATATGAGAGAAGAACGCTGGGTTTGAGAAAGTGTGGTTGTTCGAAACTTCTGATTTCTTTTAGGAATCCGTTTAGGGCGGTATCAGCTCCTACTTTAGCAAGGTGGATCAAGGAGGTGATGAGGAAATCAGGGGTTGATGTGAGTGTATTCGGGGCGCATTCAGTTAGGGGAGCAGTGGCAAGTAAAGCTTTTATGAGGGGATCAAGCTTAAGTGGAATTTTGAAAGCGGCTGATTGGTCTACTGACAATACGTTTAAGAGATTTTACTTTAAACCTGTGGAAAATGTTTTGCAGAGAGTTTTGGATGAACTTTGAACATGCATAATATTGGCCTCCGGGCCTTGCCATAAAATGCAGATTTTCCACAGTTTTAATGGGAAGAAAATCATGATTTTATTAAAGGCACGGAGGCAAATATTATCCCTCCCTCATTTTGCCCTACCCTATTGACGTATTGTTATTTTTTCTTATGTAGGTCAGAGCTGAGAAGGGGTCGAAGACGTGGACTTCTGGAGCGATGGAGTTTGAATTTTGTTGGATGTCTCCAGATTATTATAAAAGAAGGAAGATGGCTGCCAGTGTTGGGTTCTTATGCATGTTCTATGTTCTAGACTTTGGTAGATGTTCTAATTCTAGCTATTTCTTGTTGCTGTTGTGTGAGGAGCAATAAAGGATTACTGCATAATATTAGCCTCCGTGCCTTTAATAAAATCATGATTTTCTTCCCCTTAAAACTGTGGAAAATCTGCATTTTTACCCCTCCGCTATCCAACACTTTCCCTAATGTGCACTCACTGGAGTTGGAATAGTACATTTTAATATTCCGCTATCCAACATTTCCCTACTGTTGTATTTATTGTATTGTAAAATGTACGTTTTAATATTTTTAAAATATTTTAATGTTTTAATTAATTATAGAATTGTTCTAATTTTAAATTATTGATATATGTATATAATTTATTTTTATATAATTTAAAAGTTTAACAATTAAATAAAGATAGTTAATAAATTGTTTTAAAGTAAATATATGTATATGTATAAATTATTATGTTTGTGTGTTTATATTTTTTAAATCAAGTTTATTTTTTATATTTAGTTAAAATTTATATTAAATTTAATTTATTTTGTTAAAGATAATATTAATATTATATATATATAATATATATTATTTTGTTTTATTTATATTTTTGAATCGATATTTTTACATCTATATTTTTGACTTCAATATTTTTGATTCGATATTTTTGTACTTACCAGGTTAAGTATACGGAGTCGATATTTTTGCATTCTACGTTTTTTTCGATATTTTTACATCAATGTTTTTAGCATCGATATTCTATCAGTGAACCGATATTTTCCTGTAAGGAGGTTGTATATGGAATAATTTTCAGAGATGCTGAGAAAAGCTACCTGCAAGGGTTTTCACCACTTGCTTTGTCTGGGCTTTGGCTTTTTCACAGTTTCTCTTAACTATTTTCATGGGACACTGTGACTCTTGACCAAGTTTTACCTTCGAGCAAATATGTTTGCATGGACCTGCAGTAGATCTAGAACCTCATCCTGTCAGGCTGAGGTCTGTCATGTCACCTTAGAATATTCAGTGAAACAAATTGCGTGAGACTGAATGTGAATGTCACAGTTCAGAATGAGGGTAGAAAGCCAGCAAAACATGGCTGACTAATTTAGCACTGGCAGAATTTCCGAGGGAGCTTCATGAAGGGAGACAATCTCAGGGTAGGCTTTATCAAAGCGTACCTGGGCCTTTCCCCACAATAGTTATGGAAAGAACCCAGACTCCTCTTCTCATGCCCTGACATGTTGAACAAATCTATCCTTTCAGTAGAGGCAGACTCTATAACGACAGAACCTCAGAGAAGCTGCCTGAATTCCTTTTTGGGGCAAGAAAGAGTCACTAAACCTGCTATGAAATTATAACTCAAAATTAAGAAGAGAGTTGTGCGGTGCAAGCTAGTCATCGAATGGCACCAATGACTATTTACAGAGAGCTGTTGGCGTGAATCACTCTCATATATAGACACTCTGCTGGGCACTCTGCTGCGGTTAGATTGTGGACTGGTAAATGTAACAGCCATTTCAGTTCATGGTTCTTTGACTATTAACAAGATAATCAATGCATCAGCATGTCCACCTGCTATATGGTTGTTATTTATGCATTCAGGGTTACATTTATAAAATAAATGCTGTCCTAATGGGCATTTTTTTAGTGAACCAGTTACCTGCAGGGGAAAATTATGGAAAACTGCGTAAGGCAAAAATTATTTAGAAACCTAGAATTTTGCAAACATTACCTGCAAAATGTAATTTTCTAACAGGCCTACCTATGTTGGCAAGAACAACCTGACTACTAACCTGAAAACATAAGTCAGTAATGTATGGATAGATTCCTAAAGTAAATAGACCCATTCCAAGAAGGAAGCATTGTATCCTCTAGGATTAGTTATAAAACTATTAGCCACAATGTGACAATGGAGAAGGTAGAATCTAGTGAAATAAAAGACAACATATGTTCAAAAGCATAGTGAAGGCATGAAACAGCCTCATAAGCCAAAGTTATGGATGCAAAAACAATGCATGAAATAAAAATGATGTAGGAAATGCACAGTGAAAGATAAGTGTAAAGTCTTTAAAAGTAAACTTTGAGACCACCTGTATGCCATGCTCCGGAAGTACTTTGGTGGATTCAAGAGTTTAGCGCAGTAAACCAAGTTGCTATGCTGCCTTACGTGAAAGAGAGCATAACGGACAGTGCCAGTGCCAGTGCCTGTCTACTAAGATGTGGTGCTGTTGCTCACTTCCTCGGGTTAAAGAGATAGAAGGAGAGTGGTAGCAAGAAAAAAGGAAGCAAGTGGGATAGGTGAGTTAGAGGGACAGAGGGCGAAAATGCAAGATTGGCGGTGCAGAGGGTGATGCAGTGAACAAATTGTGAATAGACTGAGAAGCTATGCATTGAGAGCAAGGCTGAGTCGAGAGAGATGAGGCAGAAATACAGGTGAGGTGAGAGCTGTGAGAGAGGTAGAGAAGGGTAAAGTATAGTGAGGTGGAGAGAAATACAGAAAAGTATGGGACAACGTTGAAGTTAAGAGGGAGGTGAATCAGTAGAATGTGAAATCGAAACAGAGCAGTGAGGTGCACAGAGAAGGATGAGATGGCAAGAAGATTGGGGTAGAGTGAGTGGGTTGAGAGGGAGAGATGGGCCCTGCAAGTTGTAGAGAGAGTGATGAGGTTGTGAGAGAGAGGTAGAGAAAGTAGTTAATGGGAGGTGTAGTGAGAGAGACGAGGTAGTCATACATGAGGTAGAGACGTGATACAGAGAGGGGAGAAGGTATTTAAAGGTGCATATATAGGTCACGAGGCAGACAGAGAGTTAAAGATCTATGTGAAAAGTAAAGACGAGAGGCAAAATAAGGAGAGAGACATCTCTCACAGGACTCTATAAATTTAAGTCCTTCCTGCAACAATTTATTTCAGGACTGCTATTCTAGAGAAATTTGAGGCCTGGAGCAAATTGAAGGACTCATTACAAATGTGAATAGTGAGTGACCCCACCACGGCTGCATGTAACATGGATGTGGTACCACAAGCGCCGTTACTCAGACATTAGGTATACTCTCAGTTATCCTCTGGGGCCCCATTCAGACTGAGGGGTCGATTCCGATCTCGGCCGGAAGCGCACCGAATACGATTCGTCTGGAAAAAATACGAGCCCAACGCGTTTTTCCCGACCGATTCGAACAGTCGTCCGAGCGAGCAAGTACGCTGCGCATTACTGCTAAAATTCCGAGCGAGCCGTACATACCCATTCCATCTCCAGTTCCCCGACCAAGCTGGATCCGGAAACGCCGATTCGAGTCGCACGGAAGTAAATACACAGCACCTTCTGGCCGGACAAGTACGAGGCGCAATCTGTACGCGCCGAACTGGTCGCTACATCCGGCACGTCAGAGCATCCGGGAGAGCAGCACATAAGCTCCGATTCGCGCCACAAGACGATCCACGGCTACGAGACGAACAAGCCAGCTACGAGTACGAGTCGAAGCCACGAGAAACCCGAACGAGACGAACCAACCATGAATCCCATCGCGCAGGTCCTACCAATAATCTACATCTATTACTGGAACTGGTACGGACGCGTACGGCGCAGACGGTAAGTCAAACACGCACTACACAAACAAACGACACGTACCCGACATATGTCACACACACATAGGGATGCAGAAATGACGTACACTAGCAACATCAGAACCATAGGGGCGGGATGGCTATCACCAATGCCATACACACCCATAGGGGCCTGGATGCCTACCACTACCACCACCCCTACTCATGGGGGCTGGATGCCTACCACTACCACCACCCCTACTCATGGGGGCCTGGATGCCTACCACCACCACCACCCCTACTCAGGGGGCTGGATGCCTGTAACTACCGCCACCCCTACTCAGGGGGGGCTGGATGCCTACCACCACCACCACCTCTACTCATGGGGGGCTGGATGCCTACCACTACCACCACCCCTACTCATGGGGGCCTGGATGCCTACCACCACCCCTACTCAGGGGGGGCTGGATGCCTGTCACTACCACCACCCTTACTCATGGGGGGATGGATGCCTACCACTACCACCACCCCTACACAGGGGGGGCTGGATGCCTACCACTACCACCACCCCTACTCAGGGGGGCTGGATGCCTGTCACTACCACCACCCCTACTCATGGGGTGCTGGATGCCTGTCACTACTACCATCCCCACTCATAGGGAAATTGATGCCTACCACTACCACCACCCCTACTCAGGGGGGCTGGATGCCTACCACTACCACCACCCCTACTCAGGGGGCTGGATGCCTGTCACTACCACCACCCCTACTCATGGGGTGCTGGATGCCTGTCACTACTACCATCCCCACTCATAGGGGAATTGATGCCTACCACTACCACCACCCCTACTCATGGGGGCTGGATGCCTACCACTACCACCACCCCTACTCATGGGGGCTGGATGCCTACCACTACCACCACCCCTACTCATGGGGGAATTGATGCCTACCACTACCACCACCCCTACTCATGGGGGGCTGTATGCCTACCACTACCACCACCCCTACTCATGGGGGGCTGGATGCCTACCACTACCACCACCACTACTCATGGGGGGCTGGATGCCTACCACTACCACCACCCCTACTCATGGGGTGCTGGATGCCTGTCACTACTACCATCCCCACTCATAGGGGAATTGATGCCTACCACTACCACCACCCCTACTCAGGGGGGGCTGGATGCCTACCACTACCACCACCCCTACTCAGGGGGGGCTGGATGCCTGTCACAACTATCATCCCCACTCATAGGACGGGTAATGCATGACACAACCAGCATACTCCAACATAAGGAAGGTCAGCAAAAGACATCCCCCCAACATCATGACAAGAGTGTGTAGTCTGTGTCAAATGCCTACAACACTGAACATGACATTGAACATACAATGTGACCCCCTATCACATGTGTCACACAAAAATGTGTGTGGCCTTCACAATGCAAGCAGACCATGACCACTGTGGGAATGGGGTCTAAACCCCATCATCACAGTGACCAAAAGAGTAAGTGTGGGGTCCATAGCTGAAGCACATTTTGAACATTGTGGCAATGGGGTCTAAACCTCCATCATCACAGTGACCAAAAGGTAAGTGTGGGGTCCATAGCTGAAGCAAATTTTGAACATTGTGGCAATGGGGTCCAAACCCCCATCATCACAGTGACCAAAAGGTAAGTGTGGGGTCCATAGCTGAAGCACATTTTGAACATTGTGGCAATGGGGTCCAAACCCCCATCATCACAGTGACCAAAAGGTAAGTGTTGCCATGGAAAAAACTGCAACTGCCAAACAGCATGGATGATTCCTGGTCACAGAACAACAAACACATCAGTGGCAAAGTAGTGGTTGTGTCCCATAGCAACATAGATTGGGTGAGGCAAACAGTGCAGTGCAAATAAAGCATACCTTTGGCCATGTGCAGACAAACATCACCCATGGGGACTGACATCATCTCCATTTATCAATTACACAATGCCAGAAGTGACCATCATAATGCAGACCCACATATCTGCACTAATGGACACACAAATGTAGATATCCTGGGGAGACTGTAGATGTGAGGTGAACAAATACCATACCATGGCAGCAATGGGACATACGAACCATGATTATTCTGCTGACTGATGACCTAGAGGTCCCAGAGACAGCATGGGAAATCCTCCAAACAACATACAGGCAATGGCACACCAAAGATATGCCAATGCAGTGGTGCAGATGCACAAACACAAACAGGCAGCCTCACAATGCATATCAAACACAACAGGTGATGGGGGGGTGTGCCAGTGTCCCCAGGCAACCACACAACACATGAGGAGGCCTGAATTCCAATTACACAGATGTGTATACAGTGCCATACAAAAGTAACTCATGGATCGGATTCCCTATGTGGGCAATCAGGCATTGTTAGATGAGAGGGAGCCCAAATCACACATGTCACACAAGCTTGTAGGAACAGCAACTAACACAGCAAGACACAGACCCACCACAGCACTACCCCCAGGGACCCCACATTGTGGTGACACTAGCCTGCATGATAATCCCACTGTGATGACAAAGGTAGATGTCGTTCACACTGTGAACCACAGCCATGTCTCCTGAGCAACAAACTACCATCACACCTACACAAGCACAAATCAATCAGCACGGCCTGTCAGCCAAGGCCAATATGGAAGTAGGGGTCTAGCCGTGCAACAACTCACATTTGCACACACTCAACACCACACACCTTGATCTCCACCAATGTGCAGCAGTGAAGCTCACATGGACAGGTGACATTGCACATGCACCCATGACAATCCCAGGGGTGGTGGTGGGAACTAAGGTGCAGAAACCCATCACACCTGGCCAGTCAACAAGACTCGTGAATGTCTGACACACTGCACAGTACGCCGTACATGGGCATGATGTGAACTCCACCCCAATCAATGGGATCCCGGCCACAGTCACACACCAATAAAGAAGCCAAGGTCACCCACAAAGAACACACGTAGACAACTTCCAACATTGCAGCTCTGACCCTGAGGAGTGGCAGCAGTCACACACACAACATGTCACAATCACAACATGTCACAATCACTGAAAGCTACCACAAACTGTAAATTACATGACTTGTGTAACCAACAAGTGCCAAGGGGAATCCTGACTGTGTCTCATCTGCGTTTGCCCACATCCCCAGCCCTGACAACAAAGACAACTAGGGATGACAACCTGATGAACATTAGTTTGCCATGCACCCACATCACGGAGAAACCAGGTACAAGATGCTGGATGAACACAGGACAACTCAGCAAGCATCACAAACAGGAACATCCGTAGGGACACAGCAGGTGTAGGAAAAGGGAAGGGAACACACACAGACATGCTTACACAAAACACAACACGGGCCCAGGCAATGTCACGGGATTACACACTGCCATGAGGGCACTCCACTCCTGTGGAAGGTCCACTGTGCCAAACCTTGTCTGTGCACCACTCAAACATGTCAGCAAAACACTCGGTCAGTGAGTCAACAATCACAACACACTGAAGGCTCTGCTCACATCAGCCTGGGTACGGGAGTGTCACGTCAGTCATCCTCATATACCCAAAACACGTGTCAAGCAAGTTGCACTGTATACACAGATGAGTCCTTCAACATTGATGTGCTAAACTGCATGTCCAGTGGAGATGGGCACACAGTCAGGAAATCGAAACATTGAACAGTGGTAAGCCCACCAGATGTGCATCAGTGTAAGCCACAGATGTCAATTTACAAATGCAAAACGTACATCCCTGTGTCAAATGCAGAACATTACACCCTCAGACTGCAGCAAAGGATGCTATGGATCCAGACTAGATTAGGACACATATCCCACGGACCACATGGAGTCCATCACAGCAACACTTCATTTACCTGATCTGAACACTATTACAACAGCAAATGCATGATGATACTCATCTACATCATGTACATCAAAAGAAAAACCACCAGTAAACAAAAAGAGGCTTTATTCAGCAAATGTTGAGAAAAATTTGAAGTCCAAAAGAAACTAAGGCCAATGGCCAGTCCACATACACAGTCCGAACAGGGTGATATGTGACAACTTGTCACCCATTGCTTGCCTGCACTGGTACGGACAGGGGACATCCCCCTCGGAGGGGCATACAAGGGGCAGGCCAGGCACCGCAGGGACAGGATCAGGGGATGCCAGAAGGAGGCAGTGAAGGGGTGGTGGGTGCAGGAGTGTCACCGGCAACTGCAGTGGAGGTGTCTGACTCAGTGGGGGCCGACACCACTGTAGGTAACAAGTCAGATGGTGTGGGTGCTGGCACCACTGCAGTGGGCCGGTCAGATGGAGTGGACTGGGTCCCCACTGCAGTGCCCAAGTCAGACGTGGTGGTTGTGGACTCCACTGCAGTGCATAACTCCAAGGGAGTGGAAGGGGGGCAGATGAGGTGGGCAGGACAGAGGGGGGACCCGGTCTCCACACCAGTGGCACAAACAGGCCGAGCGACTGGCTTGGGGGTGGAAGAGCAAGTGGTAGAGGGGGAGGGCCTAAGCATTTTGGGGATGCGGTATGGGTGTGTGGGGGAACCTGGGGCAGGGTGTGGCGGGGGAACCTGTGGAGTGGTGGCCTGGGGGATGGAGGAGAGAGACTGTGTGGTGGAGCTGCGTGGTGGTGGTGGTGGGGTCTTGCCCTTCCTGGTCCGGGGGGACTTCCGAATGGGGTCCTCAGTCTGCCTGTGTCTGGGGGAGGGTGTCCGGGTGTGAGGGGCACTCCCCTCTGTGTGTGGTGGTCGCCTCTTCCGCCTGTGCGTTGGGTCAGATGGATCTGTGGGGAAGAGGCCAAGCTCACAGAGGAAGAGCTTCTGGGAGGCGGGGTTGCAGGTGAGGCAAGGGAAGGGGTTTTGGAGGGAGAGGTATCTGAGGACTGCGCAGTGCTCGTGGATGCGTGTGTGTGTGTTCCTGGGCCCCATCCCCTGTGAGTGAGGTATCAGTCCCCTGACTGTGCGTGCGTGCGCGTCTGGATTTTGGCGTGTGTGTCTGTGTGCTGCTTGTGTCTGTGCTGGTGGGTGCCTGTGCCGGTGTGTGTGTGCTTGGGACAGGCAGGGTGCTGGGGATTGTGGATGGGGCAGAGGTAGGAGGGGTGAGGGACTGTTGCAGGAGGGACACTGCTGCCATCAGTGAGGAGGCCATGGACTGATTGGTCCGATGTAGGGCAGACATGCCAGATGACATGCCCTCCATGAATGACACCAGTTGTGTCAACAGACCTGTGTGTGCATGGAGGACACTCAGCACTGATGTCTGCCCTACATGGATCTGTTTAAGCAAGTCCACAGACTCCACACTCAGGGCAGCAGGGGAGACAGAGGCAGGGGGTGCGGTGCCTGGCATGAAGGAGACACGCTCCCCTACACGAGAGCCTCCACGGACATGTGGGATGGGAGCAGATGGGAGGGTGGAGATGGTGGTGGTGGTGGTGGTGGGGGCAGACTTGCTTGATTTTGTCTCTGGTCTGCTGACACCCGCCTCCACAAGGGAGTCCTCACTGGAAGTGCTGTGGTTCTCAGCCGAGGTGGTCGTAGCTGAGGTCTCCTCAGTGGGGCTCCCCTCACCCTCCGTGCCACTGGGTCCCTCGGTCTCCCCTGCAGTGGACCCAGTCTGGCTCTGCCGCTCCTCCTGGTCCGTGGAGCTGTCTCCTCCTGTGGCCGTGGATGTATCTGCAAAGAATCAGGATAAACAGAGCAACATTAGTCACCTGTACTGACCACACACGTCACAGTAAGTACAGCACATCACAGAGCAAGCCCTGCCATCATTTGCTAGACATTGCAATAAGTGCTGACACTGATTTGAAGAAGCCCATTGTCTACCTGACAGTCATTCATGCCACACATATCCTACCTGTCCATGCACCCATCTGTCTGGTGCCTGTTGTATGCGACTAATCATATGTGCACACATGCACCACATACACAGTTGTTGGACATCCAAGAGAACATGTGGAAATGTGTCACTCCAAACACATGCCATCTCCTGCCACTGACTCAGTACAGGTGTCAGGAAAAGTGATGGGCAGAGTCTCTGTCGATATGCGGGTTTTGCTTCCATCACCAGACACAATGATGTCCTCATGTCCTGATAGACAATGCGACAATGGTGTGCTTGCAGGACATATCACACTACTGCTGGATCACCCTTTGCGAGTTGAATGTCATGGCACAGGCCTGTCTGGCAAGTCAGTCATAACTGTCTCCTGTCACAGGGGCAGTGCATACACACAACACCAGTCTACACTGTGTCACAATCATGGAAGTTTTGGGTATGCAAGCCCTGTAGCTGACAGGTGCACATGTGCACCCCTGGCCACCCACATCATGAGGACTAAGATGATCCCACGTCAATCAAATGAGACATTTGAGTGACTGCAAACACAAATCCATACACATGGGCACTTCACCGTCTGATGAGAATGAACCAAAGCTGCCTGCACCTCAATGTTTCATACACCTTTGTGCACAGTCAAGGGATCAGAGACCTATGCATTAACCAATGTGCAGATCCTATAGTCACAACTCAGATGGCTGGTTACCCCAAATTGTTAAACACTCCAGGAGTCAAAAAAGCAAGGCCACACCATGGTGACACAGAGGCAGATACCTGAGTGCACTCTTCACAATGCCCAATATGTATGCTGACACACGGGAGTGGGAGAACAGAGTGCCTTCGATGTACGGAGTAGGCATTACAGTCCTGGTCCATGTGCAACATGGTATTACCCTGAACACTAGGCAGGTGGCTATGCATGTGTCACACACATGATGTACATACTTCTGAGGCTCCCCCCTTGGTCTCTGCTGCAGCATGGGTGTGTGGCACATACCCCAGACATGTGGTGAGTCAGAGCAGCAATTGGAACACATTGTGAAGCCATACCCAGAGTACATGTCAGATCACAGGCATTGTGTGAGCAATTGTACCACCCATGCAGCCCACAACAAAGTTCCTGTAACTGATGCTGTCCCCAACTTGAACCACAGGTAACTGCAAGTACACAGTACCCAAGTGACCTAAGTCACAGACTGTAAGGGCCACACCTGTGTATCAGATGAGGAGGGGGCACGACACAAGTGAGGAACATGAGTCCAGGACGACAAGACAGTTGTACTGTGGAAGTGGAACCAGGCTAAAGGAGTGCATAGAGCATGTTAGTCATAGTACACAGAAAAGGCTAGCACTTACCCCCTCCTTACTGCTGTCTGGCCTTCAGCTGCCCATCCAGGTCAGGGAAGACCACCGCCAGAATCCGGAGCATGTGGGGGGTCAGGGTCCAGTGTCCGCCCCTCCTGCGAGGAGGCGACAGCTTCAGCTGGACCCTTGCGATCCTCCCGGTCCAGCCACGAAGGTCCTGCCACCTCTTCTGGCAGTTGCAGATCCTGCGCCTGTAGACCCCCACAGATCTTACTGCCCGGACGATGGTCAGCCAGATGTCCTGCTTCTGGCGGGCATCAACCTGTGAGGATGACAAAGTGAAAAGGCCATTACTACACATGCAACATATCCGTGCATCACACAGTTGAATATACATGTCTCAATCACAGGGGCATATGATGTACACAGGTAGTGCAACTATGGCTATGAACAGTTGTCCAGCAGTTACTAAATGGTATCATTGCCTGGGAAGTAAAACCTTGTTGGAATGCACTGTTACTGCACTATACCTGTTCAGTGCATGTATCTACACACTGTGGGGGTGCCAACTAATCAGTGAGCATGCTAGCCACTGGTGTACACACTGTAAGTCTTGCTAGTCAGACAACATGCACAATTAGTAAGGCAGTGGACAGCACACTCATCTGCTCCCCTGGTTTCCGAAACAGCTTGCTGTACTGTGGAAGGAGGCTGTCCAGCAGGGCCTGGTTCTCCTCAGTGCTGAAGGCTGGGGCTCTCTCCACAGTACGTGCCATTGCAGTAGTCAGAGGATGCAGAGACAGCAGAAGTGGTGGTGGCAGATGTCGTCCTGGAGCATGTAGTGCAGGCAAGTGAGCTCTCAGGGGCAACAGCCAGCATTATATGTGTGCTGCAGAGGCAGATACTGTCCCATGTGTCCAAAGTGATAGGTCCAAGTCATTTGCATCTTCTGAATCTGGCCAATCCATGGAATTGCACCACTTATACACGCCCACAGCATCCTTCAAAAGTTCAACTTCATGACACCCATGAATTTGCAACATTGTTGTGGGTGGCCAACTGAATTCACTGCATCCGACTCGTAAAAGCTACGAAAACGCGTGCGTTACCATGTCAGTCCATAGCCAATGCGTGCGCACCGATCGGTCCATTGCTGTACAACGCGTATTTCGAAAAACAACACGCATCCGCCCACATCATATGCAATGGCCAATGTGTGCGCACCGATCGGTCCATTGCTGTACAACGCGTATTTCGGAAAACGACACGCATCCGTCCACATCATATGCAATGGCCAATGCGTGCGCACCGATCGGTCCATTGCTGTACAACGCGTATTTTGGAAAACGACACGCATCCGTCCACATCATATGCAATGGCAGGGTATGCCCAGACGTGGGTCCCTTGCTCACTTTGCCACTGGATTCAAGATAGCCTGGCTGATGACGGCTGTAAGCCAGAAACCGGTCCCAGGATGCTTGTTTCCGGTCCAGGGAAGACATGGCTTGGCAGTTCGGGCTGGACTGTTCCCATGAGGCACAGGGTCAGACTGATTTGCATATGGCCATGTCTGAACTGGGGAGGCGGAGTGAGCTAAAGAATGATGATGGACTAAACCCAGATCAGTTGACTGGGGGTGAGTGCTTGCAATGTTCAACACTCCGTCCATCATCCCCTTTGCTTTTGCTATGTTCGCCCTAAGTTGGCAGCGTATGCCCAGACGTGGGTCCCTTGCTCACTTTGCCACTGGATTCAAGATAGCCTGGCTGATGACGGCTGTAAGCCAGAAACTGGTCCCAGGATGCTTGTTTCCGGTCCAGAGAAGACATGGCTTGGCAGTTCGGGCTGGACTGTTCCCATGAGGCACAGGGTCAGACTGATTTGCATATGGCCATGTCTGAACTGGGGTGGCGGAGTGAACTAAAGAATGATGATGGATTAAACCCAGATCAGTTGACTGGGGGTGAGTGCTTGCAATGTTCAACACTCTGTCCATCATTCCCTTTGGTTTTGCTATGTTCGCCCTAAGTTGGCAGGGTATGCCCAGACTTGGGTCCCTTGCTCACTTTGCCACTGGATTCAAGATAGCCTGGCTGATGACGGCTGTAAGCCAGAAACCGGTCCCAGGATGCTTGTTTCTGGTCCAGGGAAGACATGGCTTGGCAGTTCGGGCTGTACTGTTCCCATGAGGCACAGGGTCAGACTGATTTGCGTATGGCCATGTCTGAACTGGGGTGGCGGAGTGAGCTAAAGAATGATGATGGATTAAACCCAGATCAGTTGACTGGGGGTGAGTGCTTGCAATGTTCAACACTCCGTCCATCATCCCCTTTGGTTTTGCTATGTTCGCCCTAAGTTGGCAGGGTATGCCCAGACGTGGGTCCCTTGCTCACTTTGCCACTGGATTCAAGATAGCCTGGCTGATGACGGCTGTAAGCCAGAAACCGGTCCCAGGGTGCTTGTTTCCGGTCCAGGGAAGACATGGCTTGGCAGTTCGGGCTGGTCTGTTCCCATGAGGCACAGGATCAGACTGATTTGCATATGGCCATGTCTGAACTGGGGTGGCGGAGTGAGCTAAAGAATGATGATGGATTAAACCCAGATCAGTTGACTGGGGGTGAGTGCTTGCAATGTTCAACACTCCGTCCATCATTCCCTTTGGTTTTGCTATGTTCGCCCTAAGTTGGCAGGGTAGGCCCAGACGTGGGTCCCTTGCTCACTTTGCCACTGGATTCAAGATAGCCTGGCTGATGACGGCTGTAAGCCAGAAACCGGTCCCTGGATGCTTGTTTCCGTTCCAGGGAAGACATGGCTTGGCAGTTCGGGCTGGACTGTTCCCATGAGGCACAGGGTCAGACTGATTTGCATATGGCCATGTCTGAACTGGGGTGGCGGAGTGAGCTAAAGAATGATGATGTATTAAACCCAGATCAGTTGACTGGGGGTGAGTGCTTGCAATGTTCAACACTCCGTCCATCATCCCCTTTGGTTTTGCTATGTTCGCCCTAAGTTGGCAGGGTATGCCCAGACGTGGGTCCCTTGCTCACTTTGCCACTGGATTCAAGATAGCCTGGCTGATGACGGCTGTAAGCCAGAAACCGGTCCCAGGATGCTTGTTTCCGGTCCAGGGAAGACATGGCTTGGCAGTTCGGGCTGTACTGTTCCCATGAGGCACAGGGTCAGACTGATTTGCGTATGGCAATGTCTGAACTGGGGTGGCGGAGTGAGCTAAAGAATGATGATGGATTAAACCCAGATCAGTTGACTGGGGGTGAGTGCTTGCAATGTTCAACACTCCGTCCATCATCCCCTTTGGTTTTGCTATGTTCGCCCTAAGTTGGCAGGGTATGCCCAGACGTGGGTCCCTTGCTCACTTTGCCACTGGATTCAAGATAGCCTGGCTGATGACGGTTGTAAGCCAGAAACCGGTCCCAGGGTGCTTGTTTCTGGTCCAGGGAAGACATGGCTTGGCAGTTCGGGCTGGACTGTTCCCATGAGGCACAGGATCAGACTGATTTGCATATGGCCATGTCTGAACTGGGGTGGCGGAGTGAGCTAAAGAATGATGATGGATTAAACCCAGATCAGTTGACTGGGGGTGAGTGCTTGCAATGTTCAACACTCCGTCCATCATTCCCTTTGGTTTTGCTATGTTCGCCCTAAGTTGGCAGGGTAGGCCCAGACCTGGGTCCCTTGCTCACTTTGCCACTGGATTCAAGATAGCCTGGCTGATGACGGCTGTAAGCCAGAAACCGGTCCCAGGATGCTTGTTTCCGTTCCAGGGAAGACATGGCTTGGCAGTTCGGGCTGGACTGTTCCCATGAGGCACAGGGTCAGACTGATTTGCATATGGCCATGTCTGAACTGGGGTGGCGGAGTGAGCTAAAGAATGATGATGTATTAAACCCAGATCAGTTGACTGGGGGTGAGTGCTTGCAATGTTCAACACTCCGTCCATCATCCCCTTTGGTTTTGCTGTGTTCGCCCTAAGTTGGCAGGGTATGCCCAGACGTGGGTCCCTTGCTCACTTTGCCACTGGATTCAAGATAGCCTGGCTGATGACGGCTGTAAGCCAGAAACCGGTCCCAGGATGCTTGTTTCCGGTCCAGGGAAGACATGGCTTGGCAGTTCGGGCTGGACTGTTCCCATGAGGCACAGGGTCAGACTGATTTGCATATGGCCATGTCTGAACTGGTGTGGCGGAGTGAGCTAAAGAATGATGATGGATTAAACCCAGATCAGTTGACTGGGGGTGAGTGCTTGCAATGTTCAACACTCCGCCCATCATCCCCTTTGGTTTTGCTATGTTCGCCCTAAGTTGGCAGGGTATGCCCAGACGTGGGTCCCTTGCTCACTTTGCCACTGGATTCAAGATAGCCTGGCTGATGACGGCTGTAAGCCAGAAACCGGTCCCAGGATGCTTGTTTCCGGTCCAGGGAAGACATGGCTTGGCAGTTCGGGCTGGTCTGTTCCCATGAGGCACAGGGGCAGACTGATTTGCATATGGCCATGTCTGAACTGGGGTGGCGGAGTGAGCTAAAGAATGATGATGGATTAAACCCAGATCAGTTGACTGGGGGTGAGTGCTTGCAATGTTCAACACTCCGTTCATCATCCCCTTTGGTTTTGCTATGTTCGCCCTAAGTTGGCAGGGTATGCCCAGACGTGGGTCCCTTGCTCACTTTGCCACTGGATTCAAGATAGCCTGGCTGATGATGGTTGTAAGCCAGAAACCGGTCCCAGGATGCTTGTTTCCGGTCCAGGGAAGACATGGCTTGGCAGTTCGGGCTGGACTGTTCCCATGAGGCACAGGGTCAGACTGATTTGCATATGGCCATGTCTGAACTGGGGTGGCGGAGTGAGCTAAAGAATGATGATGGATTAAACCCAGATCAGTTGACTGGGGGTGAGTGCTTGCAATGTTCAACACTCCGTCCATCATCCCCTTTGGTTTTGCTATGTTCGCCCTAAGTTGGCAGGGTATGTCCAGACGTGGGTCCCTTGCTCACTTTGCCACTGGATTCAAGATAGCCTGGCTGATGACGGCTGTAAGCCAGAAACCGGTCCCAGGATGCTTGTTTCCGGTCCAGGGAAAACATGGCTTGGCAGTTCGGGCTGGACTGTTCCCATGAGGCACAGGGTCAGACTGATTTTCATATGGCCATGTCTGAACTGCGGTGGCGGAGTGAGCTAAAGAATGATGATGAATTAAACCCAGATCAGTTGACTGGGGGTGAGTGCTTGCAATGTTCAACACTCCGTCCATCATCCCCTTTGGTTTTGCTATGTTCGCCCTAAGTTGGCAGGGTATGCCCAGACGTGAGTCCCTTGCTCACTTTGCCACTGGATTCAAGATAGCCTGGCTGATGACGGCTGTAAGCCAGAAACCGGTCCCGGGATGCTTGTTTCCGGTCCAGGGAAGACATGGCTTGGCAGTTCGGGCTGGACTGTTCCCATGAGGCACAGGGTCAGACTGATTTGCATATGGCCATGTCTGAACTGGGGTGGCGGAGTGAGCTAAAGAATGATGATGGATTAAACCCAGATCAGTTGACTGGGGGTGAGTGCTTGCAATGTTCAACACTCCGTCCATCATCATCCCCTTTGGTTTTGCTATGTTTGCCCTAAGTTGGCAGGGTATGCCCAGACGTTGGTCCCTTGCTCACTTTGCCACTGGATTCAAGATAGCCTGGCTGATGACGGCTGTAAGCCAGAAACCGGTCCCAGGGTGCTTGTTTCCGGTCCAGGGAAGACATGGCTTGGCAGTTCGGGCTGGACTGTTCCCATGAGGCACAGGATCAGACTGATTTGCATATGGCCATGTCTGAACTGGGGTGGCGGAGTGAGCTAAAGAATGATGATGGATTAAACCCAGATCAGTTGACTGGGGGTGAGTGCTTGCAATGTTCAACACTCCGTCCATCATTCCCTTTGGTTTTGCTATGTTCGCCCTAAGTTGGCAGGGTAGGCCCAGACGTGGGTCCCTTGCTCACTTTGCCACTGGATTCAAGATAGCCTGGCTGATGACGGCTGTAAGCCAGAAACCGGTCCCAGGATGCTTGTTTCCGGTCCAGGGAAGACATGGCTTGGCAGTTCGGGCTGGACTGTTCCCATGAGGCACAGGGTCAGACTGATTTGCATATGGCCATGTCTGAACTGGGGTGGCGGAGTGAGCTAAAGAATGATGATGGATTAAACCCAGATCAGTTGACTGGGGGTGAGTGCTTGCAATGTTCAACACTCCGCCCATCATCCCCTTTGGTTTTGCTATGTTCGCCCTAAGTTGGCAGGGTATGCCCAGACGTGGGTCCCTTGCTCACTTTGCCACTGGATTCAAGATAGCCTGGCTGATGACGGCTGTAAGCCAGAAACCGGTCCCAGGATGCTTGTTTCCGGTCCAGGGAAGACATGGCTTGGCAGTTCGGGCTGGTCTGTTCCCATGAGGCACAGGGGCAGACTGATTTGCATATGGCCATGTCTGAACTGGGGTGGCGGAGTGAGCTAAAGAATGATGATGGATTAAACCCAGATCAGTTGACTGGGGGTGAGTGCTTGCAATGTTCAACACTCCGTTCATCATCCCCTTTGGTTTTGCTATGTTCGCCCTAAATTGGCAGGGTATGCCCAGACGTGGGTCCCTTGCTCACTTTGCCACTGGATTCAAGATAGCCTGGCTGATGATGGTTGTAAGCCAGAAACCGGTCCCAGGATGCTTGTTTCCGGTCCAGGGAAGACATGGCTTGGCAGTTCGGGCTGGACTGTTCCCATGAGGCACAGGGTCAGACTGATTTGCATATGGCCATGTCTGAACTGGGGTGGCGGAGTGAGCTAAAGAATGATGATGGATTAAACCCAGATCAGTTGACTGGGGGTGAGTGCTTGCAATGTTCAACACTCCGTCCATCATCCCCTTTGGTTTTGCTATGTTCGCCCTAAGTTGGCAGGGTATGCCCAGACGTGGGTCCCTTGCTCACTTTGCCACTGGATTCAAGATAGCCTGGCTGATGACGGCTGTAAGCCAGAAACCGGTCCCAGGATGCTTGTTTCCGGTCCAGGGAAAACATGGCTTGGCAGTTCGGGCTGGACTGTTCCCATGAGGCACAGGGTCAGACTGATTTTCATATGGCCATGTCTGAACTGCGGTGGCGGAGTGAGCTAAAGAATGATGATGAATTAAACCCAGATCAGTTGACTGGGGGTGAGTGCTTGCAATGTTCAACACTCCGTCCATCATCCCCTTTGGTTTTGCTATGTTCGCCCTAAGTTGGCAGGGTATGCCCAGACGTGAGTCCCTTGCTCACTTTGCCACTGGATTCAAGATAGCCTGGCTGATGACGGCTGTAAGCCAGAAACCGGTCCCGGGATGCTTGTTTCCGGTCCAGGGAAGACATGGCTTGGCAGTTCGGGCTGGACTGTTCCCATGAGGCACAGGGTCAGACTGATTTGCATATGGCCATGTCTGAACTGGGGTGGCGGAGTGAGCTAAAGAATGATGATGGATTAAACCCAGATCAGTTGACTGGGGGTGAGTGCTTGCAATGTTCAACACTCCGTCCATCATCATCCCCTTTGGTTTTGCTATGTTTGCCCTAAGTTGGCAGGGTATGCCCAGACGTTGGTCCCTTGCTCACTTTGCCACTGGATTCAAGATAGCCTGGCTGATGACGGCTGTAAGCCAGAAACTGGTCCCAGGATGCTTGTTTCCGGTCCAGGGAAGACATGGCTTGGCAGTTCGGGCTGGACTGTTCCCATGAGGCACAGGGTCAGACTGATTTGCATATGGCCATGTCTGAACTAGGGTGGCGGAGTGAGCTAAAGAATGATGATGGATTAAACCCAGATCAGTTGACTGGGGGTGAGTGCTTGCAATGTTCAACACTCCGTCCATCATCCCATTTGGTTTTGCTATGTTCGCCCTAAGTTGGCAGGGTATGTCCAGACGTGGGTCCCTTGCTCACTTTGCCACTGAATTCAAGATAGCCTGGCTGATGATGGCTGTAAGCCAGAAACCGGTCCCAGGATGCTTGTTTCCGGTCCAGGGAAGACATGGCTTGGCAGTTCGGGCTGGACTGTTCCCATGAGGCACAGGGTCAGACTGATTTGCATATGGCCATGTCTGAACTGGGGTGGCGGAGTGAGCTAAAGAATGATGATGGATTAAACCCAGATCAGTTGACTGGGGGTGAGTGCTTGCAATGTTCAACACTCCGTCCATCATCCCCTTTGGTTTTACCACTTATACACGCCCACAGCATCCTTCAAAAGTTCAACTTCATGACACCCATGAATTTGCAACATTGTTGTGGGTGGCCAACTGAATTCACTGCATCCGACTCGTAAAAGCTTCGAAAACGCGTCCGTTACCATGTCAGTCCATAGCCAATGCGTGCGCACCGATCGGTCCATTGCTGTACAACGCGTATTTCGAAAAACAACACGCGTCCGTCCACATCATATGCAATGGCCAATGCGTGCGCACCGATCGGTCCATTGCTGTACAACGCGTATTTCGGAAAACGACACGCATCCGTCCACATCATATGCAATGGCCAATGCGTGCGCACCGATCGGTCCATTGCTGTACAACGCGTGATTTCGGAAAATGACACGCATCCGTCCACATCATATGCAATGGCCAATGCGTGCGCACCGATCGGTCCATTGCTATACAACGCGTATTTCAGAAAACGACACGCATCCGTCCACATCATATGCAATGGCCAATGCATGCGCACCGATCAGTCCATTGCTGTGCAACGCGTATTTCGAAAAACAACACGCATCCGTCCACATCATATGCAATGGCCAATGCGTGCGCACCGATCGGTCCATTGCTGTACAACGCTTATTTCGGAAAACGACACGCATCCGTCCACATCATATGCAATGGCCAATGCGTGCGCACCGATCGGTCCATTGCTGTACAACGCGTATTTCGGAAAATGACACGCATCCGTCCACATCATATGCAATGGCCAATGCGTGCGCACCGATCGGTCCATTGCTGTACAACGCGTATTTCGAAAAACAACACGCGTCCGTCCACATCATATGCAATGGCCAATGCGTGCGCACCGATCGGTCCATTGCTGTACAACGCGTATTTCGGAAAACGACACGCATCCGTCCACATCATATGCAATGGCCAATGCGTGCGCACCGATCGGTCCATTGCTGTACAACGCGTATTTCGGAAAATGACACGCATCCGTCCACATCATATGCAATGGCCAATGCGTGCGCACCGATCGGTCCATTGCTATACAACGCGTATTTCAGAAAACGACACGCATCCGTCCACATCATATGCAATGGCCAATGCATGCGCACCGATCAGTCCATTGCTGTGCAACGCGTATTTCGAAAAACAACACGCATCCGTCCACATCATATGCAATGGCCAATGCGTGCGCACCGATCGGTCCATTGCTGTACAACGCTTATTTCGGAAAACGACACGCATCCGTCCACATCATATGCAATGGCCAATGCGTGCGCACCGATCGGTCCATTGCTGTACAACGCGTATTTCGGAAAATGACACGCATCCGTCCACATCATATGCAATTGCCAATGCATGCGCACCGATCGGTCCATTGCTGTACAACGCGTATTTCGGAAAACGACACGCATCCGTCCACATCATATGCAATGGCCAATGCATGCGCACCGATCAGTCCATTGCTGTGCAACGCGTATTTCGAAAAACAACACGCATCCGTCCACATCAGATGCAATGGCCAATGCGTGCGCACCGATCGGTCCATTGCTGTACAACGCTTATTTCGGAAAACGACACGCATCCGTCCACATCATATGCAATGGCCAATGCGTGCGCACCGATCGGTCCATTGCTGTACAACGCGTATTTCGGAAAATGACACGCATCCGTCCACATCATATGCAATGGCCAATGCATGCGCACCGATCGGTCCATTGCTGTACAACGCGTATTTCGGAAAACGACACGCATCCGTCCACATCATTTGCAATGGCCAATGCGTGCGCACCGATCGGTCCATTGCTGTACAACGCGTATTTCGGAAAACAACACGCATCCGTCCACATCATATGCAATGGCCAATGCGTGCGCACCGATCGGTCCATTGCTGTACAACGCTTATTTCGAAAACGACACGCATCCGTCCACATCATATGCAATGGCCAATGCGTGCGCACCGATCGGTCCATTGCTGTACAACGCGTATTTCGGAAAATGACACGCATCCGTCCACATCATATGCAATTGCCAATGCATGCGCACCGATCGGTCCATTGCTGTACAACGCGTATTTCGGAAAACGACACGCATCCGTCCACATCATATGCAATGGCCAATGCATGCGCACCGATCAGTCCATTGCTGTGCAACGCGTATTTCGAAAAACAACACGCATCCGTCCACATCAGATGCAATGGCCAATGCGTGCGCACCGATCGGTCCATTGCTGTACAACGCTTATTTCGGAAAACGACACGCATCCGTCCACATCATATGCAATGGCCAATGCGTGCGCACCGATCGGTCCATTGCTGTACAACGCGTATTTCGGAAAATGACACGCATCCGTCCACATCATATGCAATGGCCAATGCATGCGCACCGATCGGTCCATTGCTGTACAACGCGTATTTCGGAAAACGACACGCATCCGTCCACATCATTTGCAATGGCCAATGCGTGCGCACTGATCGGTCCATTGCTGTACAACGCGTATTTCGGAAAACAACACGCATCCGTCCACATCATATGCAATGGCCAATGCGTGCGCACCGATCGGTCCATTGCTGTACAACGCGTATTTCGGAAAACGACACGCATCCGTCCACATCATATGCAATGGCCAATGTGTGCGCACCGATCGGTCCATTGCTGTACAACGCGTATTTCGGAAAACGACACGCATCCGTCCACATCATATGCAATGGCCAATGCGTGCGCACCGATCGGTCCATTGCTGTACAACGCGTATTTCAGAAAACAACACGCATCCGTCCACATCATATGCAATGGTCAATGCGTGCACACGGATCGGTCCATTGCTGTACGACGCGTCCCTGTACAAGTCACTCGCATATGTCACCATGGTTGTCACTGGTGAACGTATGCCAGCCACAATTACTTGCCAGGGACTCAGGGGCACACCTACAACACCACAGCCTGTCCACACTGTATCCTAAGGCATGTAAGGCTGCATTACCTGTGTGTGTATGGGGGTCAACATGTGGTTTGTTGGGTGGCACTTGGGGGCAGCCACTCCCAGGTTGTGCACGTGTTCATGGGGACAGAATCCTTTGTGTGTTGGGCACATGACCACTGTGATGTGCAACTATTCAGTTCAGAGCATGTGGCATGGTCACATCTCCAGGTTGTGTATGTGTATGTTATGTCACATACACCCTGAGTCCCATGTGGGATGGTATGTACGTCACAGGGTGACCCATTGCCACAATTGTGATGGCCCTCCACAGTCTGTGTGCATGTTGTGTTTCAGATGTCTCGGATTCCATGTGCACAATGGGAGACAGTCTCCACATCCACGTTGTTTGTGCATCGACTTTGATGTTGTGTGTGTGTGTGTGTCACAGACGTCCATGTCTGTCCTGCAGAGGCAACAGGGGCCACTACCTGTGGGAGTCATGGTTGTTTTGCTGGCGTGTACATGATACGCCATGTCATGCCAGTGTCCATGTGGCAATACAGGGTCCCTGGGAATCTACCTGTCAAAGAGCTGTGATGCCTGGGGCACATCTGTCCTCACTTGTCACTGTGGTGTGTGTCTGGAACGTGACAGCAGCACATGGGTACTGTGACACAGCCGAATGATTTCCCATAGCACAACCTGGAACTTGTTGTCAACACATGTTGAACTGAGATGTTAGAAGTTGGCCATGTAGGTGCCATATATGTCCATACAGAACGGTACACACATCAAGTACTTGTGTCTCGTAATGATGTATCATGTGATATTGAGTATGGTCAATGCCACATATGTGGGGTGACTGACAATCTTTCTTTGTTCACCTATGCACTGCAGGGCACCAGTTGTCCATAGACCATTCCCTGACCTTGCAACCATGGTTGAACGTGACTGCATCCGACGATACCGCTTCAACAGGCCGCTTATTGAGGAATTGGCGGTGCAGTTGGCCCCACATTTGCAACCTGGCTGGCCATACCCTGCAGCGCTGACCCCCAAGGTGAAGGTGATGGCAGCCCTACACTTCTTGGCCACTGGTACCTTTCAACACACTGTGGCGTCTGCTGGTGGGATGTCACAGACCATGTTCAGCCGTGTGCTACGCGATGTTTTGGAGGCGATGTTGAAATACTTGAACCAGTACATCTATTTCCCTAAACGTCAACAACTCACTGACGTCAAGAGTGACTTCTATGCCCTGGGGAGGATGCCACATGTCATCGGCTCCATTAATGGGAGACATGTGGCTTTGGTACCACCACAGGCACATGAACAGGCATACAGGAACAGGAAACATTACCATTCTATCAATGCCCTGGTGGTATGTCTTGCAGATATGAGCATCTCACATGTGTGTGCACGTTTCCCCGGTTCTGCACACGATGCCTACGTAATGAGGAGTAGTCGCATCCCGAGGATGATGTCACAGATGCAGAACCAGCGTGCCTGGCTTGTCGGTGTGTGCTGACTTTGTACCATTGTGTGTGTTCTGAAATGTTGTATTCCACCCTCTTTTCCAATTCAGGTAATGTGCAATTGTCTGTGTGTAGGTGACTCCGGATACCCCAACATGTCGTGGTTGCTGACACCCCTCAGGAACCCTGTGACACCAGCCCAGATGCGCTACAATGAGGCACATGGTCGGACCAGGAGAGTGATCGAGCGGACATTTGGTCTCCTGAAGAGCCGCTTTCGCTGCCTGGACAAGACAGGAGGGGCCCTCCCATATGCCCCTGCAAAGGTGTTCAAGATTGTCATTGTCTGCTGCATGCTACACAACCTGGCAGTGCGGAAGGAGTTGCCTCTCATCCTGGATGACGATGACCAACATCTGCCACCTGTGTGAGGATCCTGGCCTGGGCCACGATGCCAGTGATGATGATGATGATGAGGGGGATGTCCGCACACAGCTCATCACCAACTTCTTCAGCTGAATGTGAGTATACAGAGTTGGTATGTCAATGATTTGAGTTTGCATGATATGTGTTGGTGGTGCTCTGTTGCTGTTTGAGTGTGGCCATGTGCTACTTGACTGTATGCGTGCAGCGATGTGTCCTTACAGGTAGTCTGTACTCCCCAACAGTGTTGACATGCTAACTTGGTTTTGTGTAGGTATCTTGTGACATGTATTGGGCATGAGTATTGCAGTTCTGCCCTGTTCTTCAGTGCTTTTGACTGTGTGTCATGTCTGTCCTTCACAGGGTACTTTCAGAGTTTCTTGGTCAACTGTGATCCCCCGACACCATGATTCAACTTCCAGGGTGGAAGCAGTCGTTTCCCTGCAGGTGATGTGCCACACACCCCTGGACTTTATTTCCTCTACAGTTGGTGACTGTGTGGCCACTGCCACGTGGGATTACCTTGCATCTGTAGTGGAAACAACATGTTGCAAATGTGTAATAAACCTGTGCTTCACTTTGGGATGTGCGTTGTCTGTGGTCACACATCTGACTGACATTTGCTTACTTCACCTGTGGGCTAGTTAACACAGACTCTGAATAGGTGTGGTGTCTGTGCATTCCACTGTATTTCCTGGCAACATCAGTGTAGGCGATGAGTCAGATGGCCCTGGTGTGTATGTGTTGTGTAGCCCTAGTGGTGTGTCTCCCTCATATGTGTCACGTCGTCATGACTCACATGATGGTGTTGAACTTGTGTAGCAGTTAGCATGCACAGTGTCATTTAGCAGATCATCATCTCCATGACAAAAACAACGTTGGAATCACAACAGAGGCAAGTATGGTGTATTAGTGAGTTTATTTACATACATGTGTGAGGATAGTGCACAGGATGGTGGGTGCTGTACATTGGCATTGGAATCCAAAGTTCCCAGATGAGTTGGAAGTGTTGGTAGCAGAAATGTCCTGAGTAAAGTCCACAGTCATCTGATACATTGGTCCAACTTGAACTCCCCATGTCATGTGGGAGAGTTGGGTTGCATTCGACAGGGTGAACAGTTTGCACACAAAGGGGAATTTCCAGAACAGGTGTTGGGTTCCTGGGGGATGTACATGGCCATCGGCCTCTCAGTTTTCCTTCCTCGGATGACCCCTCTTCTTTCGGGGGGGACACTCACGTGCAGGCCGCTGCGGTGCAGAGGACTCTCCACCAGAGTCATCCTCCCTCCCTGTGGCAGTTGCAGTTGTTGCGGCACCAGATGTTGTGGGCACACAGGGAGGTGTGGCCATGTTGGTGCTAATCTGGCGGAGGCATGTCAATATGTCCCTCTGCACCGCTGTCAGTTCTTCCAATGTGTCCCACTTGGACTCCATGCGAGACATGTGTGTCTCCACACGGGACATGTGGGAGTCCAAGCGGGCATGATGGGTAGCCTGCTGCTGTTGAGTGTCCTTGAGGATCCCCACTACCTGGCTGACCTCTCCGGTGCTATTCTGGTACGCATCAGCAATGCGTACCAGTTGTGGGTCATCATGCAGTCCAGACCCCTCTGCAAACAGCGACCTCTGCCTACCACCCCTCCCACCACCCCTGGCCACACGTGCGGGACCTGCAGTGGCACACACAGGTGAGCCTAGGCCCCCTTGGGGGTTGGTACCTGGGTTGTTGTCTGTTGCTTCACGGTGGGCCGGGGTCCCTGTGCTGTTGTCATTGAGTGTCCTTGGTCTGTCCGTGTCGGCGGGGGTGGTCTGTGTGTTGGCAGATGTTGGAGGAGTGGGTGCAGGGGGTGCAGGGGGTGCAGATGGTGGTCCTGCTGGTGCTGCATGATGACTCACACCGGAGGGGCCAGGTAGGGCTTCGCCATCCGAGGAGGGCAGGGGCTGTTCCACACCAGAGAGCTCAGGGGCCCCCGGAGCCTGGGACAGGGACTCCTCATCATCTGCTGCTGTGTCCCCATCATCACCTGTTTTTGGAAGAGACACACAATGTATGTTATGTTTCTACAGGCATCAATGGTTCAAACACCTGACAGTTGTGACTGTACTTCTGGATGCGGGCCTGTATATTGCATTGTCCTAAGTTGTCACAGTCAGAGGTTGATATTGGTGTAGCACATTGTCCTGCCAACCTGAAGCATTTCAATGTGAATGTTGAGGTGTGTGCATGACCAGCATTGGTGGTATTTGGTTGACATCCGGCCCTCCTTCTCCCCCCAGCCCAGTTATCCCACCATGAAGCATGCCACCCTTGCAGTAGGTGCAGGTTAACTCTCAGGATGTCAGTCAGTGGTGTCCTGCTGTTGGTTGGTGCCCAGTTCCCAGCAGTACAAAAGGGGATGATGGACGGAACGTTTGAGCCAATCAAACACTCACCCCCAGTCAACTGATCTGGGTTTAATCCATCATCATTCTTTAGCTCACTCCACCACCCCAGTTCAGACATGGCCATATGCAAATCAGTCTGACCCTGTGCCTCATGGGAACAGTCCAGCCCGAACTGCCAAGCCATGTCTTCCCTGGACCGGAAACAAGCATCCTAGGACCGGTTTCTTGCATTCCAGCCGTCATCAGCCAGGCTTGCTTGAATCCAGTGGCTGGGGGTGAGTGTTTGATTGGCTCAAACGTTCCGTCCATCATCCCCTTTTGTATCGCTTTGGTCGCCCTAAGTTGGCGGGGGTATGCCCAGACGTGGGTCCCTTGCTCACTTTGCCACTGGATTCAAGCAAGCCTGGCTGATGACGGCTGAAATGCCAGAAACCGGTCCTAAGATGCTTGTTTCCGGTCCAGGGAAGACATGGCTTGGCAGTTCGGGCTGGACTGTTCCCATGAGGCACAGGGTCAGACTGATTTGCATATGGCCATGTCTGAACTGGGGTGGTGGAGTGAGCTAAAGAATGATGATGGATTAAACCCAGATCAGTTGACTGGGGGTGAGTGTTTGATTGGCTCAAACGTTCCGTCCATCATCCCCTTTTGTATCGCTTTGGTCGCCCTAAGTTGGCGGGGTATGCCCAGACGTGGGTCCCTTGCTCACTTTGCCACTGGATTCAAGCAAGCCTGGCTGATGACGGCTGAAATGCCAGAAACCGGTCCTAGGATGCTTGTTTCCGGTCCAGGGAAGACATGGCTTGGCAGTTCGGGCTGGACTGTTCCCATGAGGCACAGGGTCAGACTGATTTGCATATGGCCATGTCTGAACTGGGGTGATGGAGTGAGCTAAAGAATGATGATGGATTAAACCCAGATCAGTTGACTGGGGGTGAGTGTTTGATTGGCTCAAGCGTTCCGTCCATCATCCCCTTTTGTATCGCTTTGGTCGCCCTAAGTTGGCGGGGGTATGCCCAGAAGTGGGTCCCTTGCTCACTTTGCCACTGGATTCAAGCAAGCCTGGCTGATGACGGCTGAAATGCCAGAAACCGGTCCTAGGATGCTTGTTTCCGGTCCAGGGAAGACATGGCTTGGCAGTTCGGGCTGGACTGTTTCCATGAGGCACAGGGTCAGACTGATTTGCATATGGCCATGTCTGAACTGGGGTGGTGGAGTGAGCTAAAGAATGATGATGGATTAAACCCAGATCAGTTGACTGGGGGTGAGTGTTTGATTGGCTCTAACGTTCCGTCCATCATCCCCTTTTGTATCGCTTCAGTTCCCAGCAGGGCCTGGTACTCCCCACAACAGAGCACCATTGTCAGAATCTTTGAAGTGGCTTTTTACTCCCTGTGAGGTGTGCATGCTTCAGTGTGAGCTTGCTGGGCCATATGGGTGGGGGATGTTGAGCTGTGACTACCACTCCCATCATGCTATTGCCTACACCCCCCTTCCCAGCATGCCCATACTTCCTTCCTTTTGACTCTGCTTCCCTGTGGGGTAGTGTGCCTGTGCTGACAGGATGGCTGACAGTGTTGTCCTGGCGTTTGTTTGGCTACAAGTCCCAAAAGTGTCCCTTTGCTTCACACAGCATAACCCAGTGTGGTGGTTCTTTGTGGGATATTTAATTAGAGTGTGAGGCAATGCATTCTTCCAGGTGAGTTGTGTGGAGTTTGTGTTAAGGGTGTGTGTGAGAAAAGCTGCTGGTAACTATGGTCAGAGCTGTCAGTCTTCCTTCCCACCCAGCCAGATATCCCACCATGGAACGTGCTTCCATTGCAGGGAGTGCAAGTTGGCTTAGAGGATGTTAGGCAGTGGTGTCCTGCTGTTGGTTGGTGCCCAGTTCCCAGCAGGGCCTTGTGCTCCCCACAGCTGAGGCCAGTGTCAGACATCTTTGAGGTGGCTTTTCACTCCCTGTGAGGTGTGCATGCTTCAGTGTGAGCTTGCTGGGCCATGTGGGTGGGGGATGTTGAGCTGTGACTACCACTCCCATCATGCTATTGCCTACAACCCCCTTCCCAGCATGCCCATACTTCCTTCCTTTTGAGTGGACTTCACTGTGTGTGAGTGTGACAGCAATGGCAAGATGGCTGACAGTGTGGTCCTGTTGTTTGTTGGTGCCCAGTTCCCAGCAGGGCCTTGTGCTCCCCACAGCTGAGGCCAGTGTCAGACATCTTTGAGGTGGCTTTTCACTCCCTGTGAGGTGTGCATGCTTCAGTGTGAGCTTGCTGGGACATATGTGGGTGGGCGATGTTGAGCTGTGACTACCACTCCCATCATGCTATTGCCTACACCCCCCTTCCCAGCATGCCCATACTTCCTTCCTTTTGAGTGGACTTCACTGTGTGTGAGTGTGACAGCAATGGCAAGATGGCTGACAGTGTGGTCCTGTTGTTTGTTGGTGCCCAGTTCCCAGCAGAGCCTTGTGCTCCCCACAGCTGAGGCCAGTGTCAGACATCTTAGAAGTGGCTTTTCACTCCCTGTGAGGTGTGCATGCTTCAGTGTGAGCTTGCTGGGCCATGTGGGTGGGGGATGTTGAGCTGTGACTACCACTCACATCATGCTATTGCCTACACCCCCCTTCCCAGCATGCCCATACTTCCTTCCTTTTGAGTGGACTTCACTGTGTGTGAGTGTGACAGCAATGGCAAGATGGCTGACAGTGTGGTCCTGTTGTTTGTTGGTGCCCAGTTCCCAGCAGGGCCTTGTGCTCCCCACAGCTGAGGCCAGTGTCAGACATCTTTGAAGTGGCTTTTCACTCCCTGTGAGGTGTGCATGCTTCAGTGTGAGCTTGCTGGGCCATATGTGGGTGGGCGATGTTGAGCTGTGACTTCCACTCCCATCATGCTATTGCCTACACCCCCCTTCCCAGCTTGCCCATACTTCCTTTCTTTTGACTCTGCTTCCCTGTGGGGGTAGTGCATTTGGCGATGCAGCGCAAGCAACGAAATTCGTTTTATTTATTTATATGTCTACTTACCTCTAGACGGCCGTATTCCGTACTGTACTACCCCCCACCCTACCCCTCCCCCGCCCCACGTCACCGCCCGGCAGCACTCCCACCAGGGGCTGCTACTGTGAGTGACATATGAAAAAAAGGAAGGTTTGGCCTTGGCAAGTAGGTTAACTTGACAGGTCAAAATAGCAGTTTAAATCTGCACACACAGGCTCTGCAGTGGCAGGGCTGACACATGTTTAAAGGGCTACTGAAGTGGGTGCACAATAAGTGGTGCAGGTCCACTAGTAGCATTTAATTTACTGGCCCTGGGCACATATAGTGCACTTTACTAGGGACTTAAAAGTAAATTAAATATGCCAATTGTGGATAGGCCAATGTTACAATGTTAAGAGTACAAAGCACAAGCACTTTAGGACTGGTTACCAGTGGTGAAGTGCCCAGCATCCTAAAGCTAACAAAAACGAATTAAGCAAAAAGGGGAGGAGAAAGGTAAAAGGTTTGGGGTGACCCTGCAGAACGGGCTATTTTCAACACCTACTACCCCACATGGTATGGTATTTCACCTAAAGATCGACTGCAAAATATGGTCTGACCATAGCATTGTGTATAATTAGTTTTTCCTTTTATTTACAATAATATCTAAGTTTAAAATATTGCTAACTGTAATATTTGATTTATAAAGTTGTTATAATGAATTGTATTATGGTTTTATCAATTATTTGCGTTATTTTTAATCATGTTAAAAACAAATTACAATAATGTAGAATTGTTTTTTGTTTCTGGGGTTTATTGGGGATTAGATAGGTAGTGCTTTAAATAGCATGCATTAAAATTGATATAAATTGAATAATGTATTATTAATGCACAATTTTATTTGGCAATTATTTTTACAGGTCAAATTAAATTTAAGTAATAGAATGATTTGTTTATATATTTGTATATATGTATTTTTTCTAAACAAAAATTATTATTTTACATGTTTTATAATTTTACAATTATTTATTTAGTTTTAATATTTGGATGTGAGATTTATTAGGGAACAGGCTGGGTGGTCTTTTAAATAAAATAAATATGAACATTTATTAGTTAGGCTAAACAATATTCTTTTTAATTGCACATGGTACATTTTTTAAATATACTGAATCATATGATTATATTTTTTAATGTTAAAAATAAATATTTTTTAAATTATGGGTGTGAGTATATTAGGGTAATGGGTTGCTTGTGATTTTTAAAAAATATTATTAAATTATAGTGAATTAAAACTTAAAATATGTATCATTTAGAAATTGTACTTTTATTGTTATTATTTTAAATTTTCGTTTCGTGGGGGAGTTGAGGAATACTCTAAAAATGATTCTTGACTGAAAAAAAAATCCAAATGTTTACCTTTTACAGCTGGTGCTGAAACCTCTGAAATGCATTTTAATATGTATTTATATTATTTGTGTGTAGTGAACCTGACTGGCCCTCCCCCTCCATGTTTGTTGGAATTGAGTAAGAATAGAATGGTAACTGTGCCCTTCAACCCCTAAAATAAGCACTTTCTCTTCCGTTTGTTAAACTGGTGATAGAATAATAAATCTCACCCACCATCCCCACCCGAATTGTGATCTATGTTCATTGGATAAGTGTTGCTTATGCAGTCTTTGTCTCACAAGACTCTGACTCTGTTCCACACAATTTTCAAAGGCACCATCCGGTGCAGATTACCACCTGGTCTGCACAGCAGCAAAAGTGCATTTGCCATCTTTCTCCCTGACACGGCCCACAAGCTCTCCCTAAGGTACCTGTTGCTCAGTTCTAGCTCTATTTTGATAAGTAGGACTGTTCTATAAGTCACGGACCCTATATAAAGTTAATGAGACAGACAGGTGGAAGGATCCAGAACAACGAACTTTAACAGTTGACCTGTTAAAGAATGTACTATTCAAATAAAGGACAACCTAAACATAATTGGTATATTTTTTACACAACACTCTTTTTAAAAAAGCAAACATATTGAAGCCGGATAAAATATAAAGGACTTTTAAACAAGGGCTAAGTGTTAGGGCCTCAAAATAAAATGTATTCCAAATGGTCATTAAAGTAAAGCAGTGTCTTAAAACGAGTAGGCATTAGAATATAGGCATGGCTATCTGGCCACCTAATAGCAATAGTTTATTTGACAATGTTTCCTTTAGATTTAGGGGGCCATTTAAACCCAGATGAGTGGCCTGCTAGTTCTCTGGGCAGGAGGAGGCCCTCAACTCCAGTACCTTGACTGTTAGCTACCTGCTGCACTGAGAGATCCCCACATGCCTGACAGAAATCTCCATGATAAAAGTCCATCCACTCATATGGTGGATGCATTTTCATCACAACTGAATGCCATGTGATTTACCATGTTGAGGTGGCTCGCTCAACAGTTTGTTTTGCTTTTCAGACATAACCTCCAGTTTGTGTGTGTGTTTCTGATAAGAAAGATAATGTTCCTGAAGAGCAGAGAAGTCCTTGAGCACCCACAACATTTTCCACTTTTCCTGCCCAAGTTCACCATGCCTCACATGGTAATCACAGGCAGGAATGGATGCCTTGCCCTAGATAGGGCAGGACATTCTCCACTGTGACCTGGTGGCCTTGTGGTGAGCAGGCCGCCGAGTCAAGGGTATCTGATAACAAAGCTGAGGCTCCACCATTTGAAACACAGCTGGTCCAGGATCTCTTAGCAGGAGGGGGAACCACAGGTTTGTTAGAACAGGAGTCAGACCAATTTATGTTTGCACTCCTGCTCCACTTATCTCTAAATGATCCCCTTAATTATGAAGCATGGTTATGAGAGTTTGTGCACATCTTTGATGACTTTAACATCAGAAATGTAAGTTTCAAGCCTTGCCATGAACTGATCATAAGAATTTCTTAAAAATATCCAACTCCTGGGCAGAATCAAGGCTTGGACCAAGATAGGTGTGCTATAAAATTGCCCCAAAGAGACCCGTGTACAGGGGAGCCAAAGCAGCGGAGCCATAACCGGAGTTCCTGAAAACTGAAGAAGTGATGGGGAAGTCAAAGGCAGGAGCTGCTTCAAAGCGATGCACAGATGCCAAGATGGTGGCTGACATCGCTGAAGACCACAAATGAGGGACTGGGGAGGTTCTTATAAGCTGAGGCGCAAGGAGAAATGGACCCCAACATGCTATATCTGGACACCAATGCCATTATAATTGCAGTGTGGGGCAAAGCGGAAAGTGAAGGGAGTAGACTCGCCTGGGGATACCCCTTTCTGCATGTGAAATGAGGAGCAGGGGGACCGGGTCCTCAGAGAGAATCACAGGTGGGGAAGCAGATGGGCACTACATCCATTATTCGTTTTGCTTTTTTTAATCCCCCCACGCCCGCAACCCCCCTCGTCACAGGAAAATCCCCCATAAAGCTCACACAAAAGGTGTGGGGATTAACCACTCACGGGCACAGTTCCAGATGGTCTAGATGAGATTTACAGAGACAATAAGAATTGCATTAGAGATTTGCACAGCGGAATACACTGACACCTGATCAATATTAGGTAAGTGGAAGGGGTTAATACATGTTCCATGCACCAGTCCTTGTTGCAGAGTGGCTAAGCAAAACTACACTGAGTGGCTATGAATGAGCAATACAGATGGAGGACACAACACAGGATTCATACATTTAAACAGATGGAGTGGCTCATGGGACCCAAAAACATACACAAGACAGTAACAAACTTCTTTGAATCTACCAGGAGTAGATGAGAAGGAAACCTCAGAACAGAGGAGAGACCATGAGAACAAACCATATGTGAACCCATCAACGTGGCCCTGAGGAAAGACAGTCTTCTCTCCAACTTGCAGTCTGTTAAAAGTGAACTACATGAAGCGCTCAAGGTCGACCTTACCAGGGAACACACTGCCAGACCGAGGGTAAAAATAATGGCACTAAGAGCTGCTATTGTCTCAGCTGGTACCAGAGTCATTGAAGCGGAAGGGCAGTACAGATACTGAATGAGAAGAGCACAGCCCTCGAAGAACAATACGCCACTACACAAGCAAAAAATGAGGCAATTACTAGAAACTTTCAAGAAAGGTGCTGGGCCACAGTCGAGCTCGAATCAAACTAGGTAGGGTGTATAAATTTGGGTCGCGAAGAACTGGATAAATAAGCAGCTCATGTGACATTGTGGTGAATGATTACCAGATCTGGAGAAATTGTTAAAAGGAGCAGAAGAGAAAGACCAGGTAAGCCATAAGGGCTTTGATTGCTATCTATTCTAGGAAATCACCTATGCCACGCTTTTGAGACAGCAGTATTTTTGACCAAACAATATAAAATATGCTTCTGACGGCTTTTCCCCTTTGGCATTTAACTTTAATTCGAGACCAGGGCCCTGATTACGAGTTTGGCGGTCCAACCGTCAGACCGCCATTGCAGTGGTCGGGATAATGCCGCCAAGCCGGCGGCATCCCATCTGCCGTATTACGATAACACTGCCAGGCTGGTGGTGTTGTGTCAGTGGTGCAACGGTGGTGGCATGCTTCGGCTCATAGAAAGAGCCTGAAGCATATGCCGGTGCTGTGGATGCGCTGCTTGCACTTCGGTACACTGTGTACCATGCACCATGTCGTGCATGGCACACAGTGCACGTACAACAGTGCAAGCAGAGGTGGGTACAAGATGTGCCCCCATGCACAGCCCCCCTTGGGCAAATTTGCCCAGGGGCCCTGTTTGGGGCCCCTTCCCTACCATGCCACTGACCTTTTCATGGTGGGGACCCCACCATGAACAGGTCAGCGTAAAGGCAAGTTGTGATCAGCACGGCGGTGCTGTCATCGGTGCTGCCGCCATTGATCACCGCTTTCCCCACAGCTGCCCCATCGGGATCCAGGATCCTGGCAGTGGCGGCATCCTTGCACAGGACAGCCACTGCAGTTACAGCGGTCTTGGGACCGCCGTACTCCTAATTGGGCCCCAAATCTCATCAGACCTCAAACAGAGCAGGCGCGGCATGAATCCTGGGCATCCAACTAGAAGAATCACTGGTGAGCACAGCAGAACCAGCAGGCTGAATGATGACTGCCACGCCTAAAGAGAGCCCAGAGAATGGTACACAAGGGAAAATAGCCTGAAACCGGTCCTAGGATGCTTGATTCCGGTCCAGGGAAGACATGGCTTGGCAGTTCGGTCTGGACTGTTCCCATGAGGCACAGGGTCAAGACTGATTTGCATATGGCTATGTCTGAACTGGGGTGGCGTGGTGAAGCAAAATAACGATGGATTAAACCCAGATCTGTGACTGGGGGTGAATGTTTGCCAATGTGCAGCATTCCGTCTATCATCTTGTGTGTTTTGCATTTCGCCCTAAGTGTGAAGGGTATGCCCAGACGTGGGTCCCGTGCTCGCTACGCCACTGGAGTCAAGCTATCCTGGCTGATGAAGGCTGATAGCCTGAAACCGGTCCTAGGATGCTTGATGCCGGTCCAGGGAAGACATGGCTTGGCAGTTCGGTCTGGACTGTTCCCATGAGGCACAGGGTCAAGACTGATTTGCATATGGCTATGTCTGTACTGGGGTGGCGTGGTGAAGCAAAATAACGATGGATTAAACCCAGATCTGTGACTGGGGGTGAATGTTTGCCAATGTGCAGCATTCCGTCTATCATCTTGTGTGTTTTGCATTTCGCCCTAAGTGGGAAGGGTATGCCCAGACGTGGGTCCTGTGCTCGCTACGCCACTGGAGTCAAGCTATCCTGGCTGATGAAGGCTGATAGCCTGAAACCGGTCCTAGGATGCTTGATTCCGGTCCAGGGAAGACATGGCTTGGCAGTTCGGTCTGGACTGTTCCCATGAGGCACAGGGTCAAGACTGATTTGCATATGGCTATGTCTGAACTGGGGTGGCGTGGTGAAGCAAAATAACGATGGATTAAACCCAGATCTGTGACTGGGGGTGAATGTTTGCCAATGTGCAGCATTCCGTCTATCATCTTGTGTGTTTTGCATTTCGCCCTAAGTGGGAAGGGTATGCCCAGACGTGGGTCCCGTGCTCGCTACGCCACTGGAGTCAAGCTATCCTGGCTGATGAAGGCTGATAGCCTGAAACCGGTCCTAGGATGCTTGATTCCGGTCCAGGGAAGACATGGCTTGGCAGTTCGGTCTGGACTGTTCCCATGAGGCACAGGGTCAAGACTGATTTGCATATGGCTATGTCTGAACTGGGGTGGCGTGGTGAAGCAAAATAACGATGGATTAAACCCAGATCTGTGACTGGGGGTGAATGTTTGCCAATGTGCAGCATTCCGTCTATCATCTTGTGTGTTTTGCATTTCGCCCTAAGTGGGAAGGGTATGCCCAGACGTGGGTCCCGTGCTCGCTACGCCACTGGAGTCAAGCTATCCTGGCTGATGAAGGCTGATAGCCTGAAACCGGTCCTAGGATGCTTGATTCCGGTCCAGGGAAGACATGGCTTGGCAGTTCGGTCTGGACTGTTCCCATGAGGCACAGGGTCAAGACTGATTTGCATATGGCTATGTCTGAACTGGGGTGGCGTGGTGAAGCAAAATAACGATGGATTAAACCCAGATCTGTGACTGGGGGTGAATGTTTGCCAATGTGCAGCATTCCGTCTATCATCTTGTGTGTTTTGCATTTCGCCCTAAGTGGGAAGGGTATGCCCAGACGTGGGTCCCGTGCTCGCTACGCCACTGGAGTCAAGCTATCCTGGCTGATGAAGGCTGATAGCCTGAAACCGGTCCTAGGATGCTTGATTCCGGTCCAGGGAAGACATGGCTTGGCAGTTCGGTCTGGACTGTTCCCATGAGGCACAGGGTCAAGACTGATTTGCATATGGCTATGTCTGAACTGGGGTGGCGTGGTGAAGCAAAATAACGATGGATTAAACCCAGATCTGTGACTGGGGGTGAATGTTTGCCAATGTGCAGCATTCCGTCTATAATCTTGTGTGTTTTGCATTTCGCCCTAAGTGGGAAGGGTATGCCCAGACGTGGGTCCCGTGCTCGCTACGCCACTGGAGTCAAGCTATCCTGGCTGATGAAGGCTGATAGCCTGAAACCGGTCCTAGGATGCTTGATTCCGGTCCAGGGAAGACATGGCTTGGCAGTTCGGTCTGGACTGTTCCCATGAGGCACAGGGTCAAGACTGATTTGCATATGGCTATGTCTGAACTGGGGTGGCGTGGTGAAGCAAAATAACGATGGATTAAACCCAGATCTGTGACTGGGGGTGAATGTTTGCCAATGTGCAGCATTCCGTCTATCATCTTGTGTGTTTTGCATTTCGCCCTAAGTGGGAAGGGTATGCCCAGACGTGGTTCCCGTGCTCGCTACGCCACTGGAGTCAAGCTATCCTGGCTGATGAAGGCTGATAGCCTGAAACCGGTCCTAGGATGCTTGATTCCGGTCCAGGGAAGACATGGCTTGGCAGTTCGGTCTGGACTGTTCCCATGAGGCACAGGGTCAAGACTGATTTGCATATGGCTATGTCTGAACTGGGGTGGCGTGGTGAAGCAAAATAACGATGGATTAAACCCAGATCTGTGACTGGGGGTGAATGTTTGCCAATGTGCAGCATTCCGTCTATCATCTTGTGTGTTTTGCATTTCGCCCTAAGTGGGAAGGGTATGCCCAGACGTGGGTCCCGTGCTCGCTACGCCACTGGAGTCAAGCTATCCTGGCTGATGAAGGCTGATAGCCTGAAACCGGTCCTAGGATGCTTGATTCCGGTCCAGGGAAGACATGGCTTGGCAGTTCGGTCTGGACTGTTCCCATGAGGCACAGGGTCAAGACTGATTTGCATATGGCTTGTCCATTGGGGTGGTCAAGGAGGTCATTACAAGAGGAAGTGGCCCTCTGCAGCACCATAAGATGTTTCTGACTTTTTGTTTTTCGAGTATTGTTGCAATGTTATGTTTATTTGGGAAAGTGGGAGGTGGGAATCAAGTGATTGACCCACACCAGGTACACCACAGCTCCCAGCTACAGAAACGTTGCACAGCTATGCACCAGTTGCTAAGACATCAGCGAATAAATTATATTTTTACTGCATCAGATACAAATTTGCCACTTCTTATGAGAAGATACATTTTACAGACGTTTTACAGTGAGCTGAAATGTAGAGTTTTCACAGCAAAATGTGAAATTTATGATATCTGAGCTGGTAGTCAAAATGATATAGAGATTTTGACATGGAACCCAGAATAATGCAAAAGTCAAAGGAAAATTTAGGGCATATTTATTCGATCATCAGAGAAGAGCTCTTTTAGTACCTCAAAAAGATAGACATAGGTTTTATTTGACTCTCTATTGTGAAAAATACCAGTAAGGTTTTGTTAAGTGACCAAACCATGCCAAATTGATCTTCAGTGATAAGTAATTTTACTTTGTTTGATGTAGACCTGAACCATGCATGTGTTAGGTGCATCAGAATCAAGCAATACTGGAGCCTCCCTATGATATATATCGTTGCAGAGATGGACACCCTTTAGAATAATTAGGTGCCTTTCATAGTTGTTAAGGCTTATCAACTGATTAGTCTGAAGACCAGCTAGATATCCTTGTAGAAGTAGGGGGGCGGAGCTTGCCTGGCCTCAAGCTGGCCGATTGGTAAACGAGCTCCGTGCAAACTGTCATAACTATCCTGAAGGAATCCTTGTTACCAACTGAGGATCATTAAAATATTGAGGCGCCTCTGATCGCGCTGTGCGCCAGAAACTAAATATTTTTGAGACCGTTTAGCTCACCGGAATACGGTGCACGGAGACAAAGCTGAACTGGGCGGAGCTGCAGCCTATCTGTTGCTGAGCAGGGTGCAGCTGGACCTGCGTCGCAGAATCGAGCCGGGACGACTGGTGATCTGCTTTGGCCGAAGGCGTCGCCGACCGTGCCGAGGGTGGTGAGTGAGTGGCGCGGCCGGATACTGTTACAGGAGGCCTGTGAGCGGCGCTGAGCTGAGTGTCCGATTGGGCCAGTGCGGCTGGGACGCGTGTGGAGGTTCCGAGAGGGAAAGAGCGGCCCCGACTCAGACCTCGCATACGGCCTGTTTGTGGCACATCTCTGCAGACCATGGATGACTTCCCCAGGCTGCTGGCTAACTTGCGCTCCCACAGGGCCCTCCGGCCCATAGGACGCTGCACAGTTGAATCTGACTGCTGTGAGGGCCTGGACTTGCAGGTTGGTTCACTACGGCGGGTGACTCCACTGCGGAAAAGCAGATGCAGGCCAGAGGCGGAGGTGCGGTGACCTAGAGACAAACTGGGACACAGTTCTCATTTGCTTAGCTAGACGTAAACAGAGCTGGGACAAGAGATAATTGCTGGATCAGCAGAGGGGGTACTGGCGTGGTGAGGTGCTTGTGCAGCTAATTTATGAGGCTGAAGGAGAGTGCCGACTGCTGCTAAGGTATCCCCCCAGTAAACCCCCCAACAGACATAGAGGTTGGAAGAACAGTGCGGAAAATACACAACGCCTTTCTTTGTGAGCAGAAGAGGGCGCTCTGACAGCGGCTGTGGGTGGTGCACGCACTAAGATCCTCCAGAATCAAAATGGGGAAACCAGATAAAAACACAATGTAGGTCGCAATTAGAACAACTCAAATCAGTAAGAAACAGAGAAGAAGACGCCACAAATGAGACAGAAGAGCGAGGGGCTTCGGGCTCGGAGCTGGGAAACGATCTGCGCAATATATTGGAAACAATGCACCAAAGCCTCTCAACTATCGATGGAAAAATAGACTCGATCTCATACCGCATTGGACCGCATGACGGAGCGAATAGACAAACATGCGGAAAGAATTAACGTGGTGGAGCGCAGAGTCTCAGAAGTTGAGGACCAACAGGTGCAAACCGCAAATGCTCGGAAGCAGATTGGGAAGCTATTGGACACACTACAGTTCAAGACTGAGGATTTGGAGGCACTGTTATATCCCGCATAGATGCCCTAATGTAGATCCGTTCGTACATGCCCTAAAATGGACGTATTCATATTTACCCTAATATGGTCATATTCGTACTTGCCCTATTATGGTCATAGCCGCATATGCCCAATTATGGTCACAACTGTACATGTCCTATTATGGTACGATTCCTTATATAGGCATGATCTTTCACCTACATTGGTCCCAGCTAGTACACAACGAGCTCTGAGGGCTGAACTTTATCTATCCTGTGGTTTTGAATGCAGCAGGGTTCTTCCAATCACAGGCCCACACTGTACTCATTAATTATGCATGGCTTTCTAAGAATACACCACCGGCATAATGTATGTACAAAGTTCACTCCTGACGTCTTCCTCATGTTCAATACAAACCATACTGAGGACCGAGACTCTTTAGGGTATAAATACACCACATCTTGCCCCGGTAAACCAGAGGGAACCGAGACTTCCATGCTGACACACTGACCAGAGACGCTGAGGCTCCTGCATGCAGTCGCTCAAGCTGACAGTGGTCTGACACAACCCGGACGGGGTGTCCAACTCGAGACCAGGACGGGGTCCCACACTCTCTCTATTCAGGTATGGGGGTTCGACTAAATCCTAGGAGGATTCTTGGCTCTTACCTTCTAAGACCTACACACATATGCTAGGTACACACAGGTACATCTAGGTAGGCATCGTAGGAGTACGTGCACTTGCATAATGCTTTCATATTCATGTATGTACTCATGATTATCGCAATATGGTAGAACTGTTCTATCCCTTTGCTTTTATCGTACTGCTGATCATATATCTCTGCTATTGTCTGCTGGTTACCGCAGCACATATATTTTACACTAGAATAACAACTGTTCAATAAATACTTATTGAAACGCCCAGCTGTTTATTCTGTGTAACTCTCTGAGACAAACCGAATAAGTGAGCACGAGTGACTGAGCGAAAGGTAGTACATTGTTTCCACGATTCTGAGGGAATCAGGGTTGTCATGTTCTAAGGTTGCCAGAAACGAATCTCTCCCCGATAAGAGGAGACACTAGTGGCACTGCGAGCTAGCTAATGCAAAACCAGGCTAACATATACGGTGGGGGTGCTCAGAGTTAGTCTGCCACCAAGCCCGCAGTATATGTTATCCAAACGCGCAGGTCCTGCAGGGGTACTATAGGAGCTACACGACAGCACGCTCTCGGCGTAACAATCTGCGTATAGTTGGTTTGCCGGAGTCCACCCCCACGGGCAACATGGAGCTATTTGTGGAGAAATTGCTCATAACTCTGCTGGCTAAGACACCTTTTCCGAAATTTTTGTTGTCGAGCGGGCGCATCGCACTTTGGCGCCTAGGCCACCACCTGGGGCTCCCCCGCATCCACTCATAGCCAGAATATTAAACTACCGAGATAGGGACTTAGCCCTGCAGAAAGCAAGAGAGTTGAAGTCGCTTTGCTATGAGGGAACCGAAATATTACTTTACCCGGACTTCACTATAAGAGTGCAAGAGGCGAGACAAAAATGTGCTCCAGTGAAGCGGAAGCTACAAGACTTAAAAATTGAATATGCAATGCTTTATCTGGCTCGTCTGAAGGTCACATTTGACGGCAAAGCGAAGAAATACTCGGATCCCAACAATCTACAGCAGGCTCTCAAACATATAACTAAGACCAAGCAGGGCAGACAGACACTTGTCTGTCTGCCGTGGACGAAGCCGTGGAGCCGAGCCCTAGTGCACTGGATCAAAATGACTGATTAAGTTGAGGCTCCCTCTCGGACAGTGCACGAGTTGTTAGAGCTGAAAGCCAGCAGACAGCCAGTGGTAAACAGTGTTACGTGTATAATCTCGCAAGTAAGGTGGAATTATAGACCCTCTAAGCATAAGACTATGACATATTACTGTTAAGCATCGAGGGCATTGAAGTATTTGAACACATGTTGTCCTGGCACTCAGGATAAAGATCTGGAGGAGCTATGAATGTACACGAGGCGTTACAGTATTCTAATATATTAGATAAAGTCATAGTTAAGGTAATAGATTAGATATAAGGAAATTGACGGGTGTGTGTACCAGGGCTTTAGTAAGCTGTCGGGCACCTTCCTCCCCGATGTGTATCACACATTTAAAGGGGAAGTTAAGAGGGGTTGCTTTACAGGGGGGTTAAGGGCGGGTACAACAAAAGCATGCTGAAGTTTGAGGGCATGCTGTGGGGGGGGTATAGTAGATGTGAAAGTATGTGACAAAAGTAGTCCAGTGAGCACGATCAGGAAAAAGTTTGAGAAGCAGCAAAGGTACAGTGAAAGTGATTATACACTATGAGCAGAAACAATGACAGTAATCATCCTAATGATGCACGAGAGACAATGCTAAATTTCTTAACGTGGAATGTTAGAGGCTTGAACGATACACGTAAAATATGAGAAGTGGTATCATATTTGCACAGACACCAAATAGATGTAGCGATACTACAGGAGTCCCACCTCACACCTCAAACAGGGTTTCTCACGAAGAAAAGAATGAAGGGGGATTGTGTAGCAGCTGGTTTCACGTCACACGCACAAGGAGTATTAATATGGGTTAAACAGGGCTCTAATATCAAACTACAGACATTAGAAGTGGACCCGGGAGGTAGATACATTGTAGCTGATTGCCGTAAAGGCGCCTTCTGTGTAAGGCTGGTGGGCATATATGGACCTAACTATAATGACCCACAATTTTACAGAGCACTGCATAGCAAAATTGCTACGTACATGGTGATGCCCACACTCTGGGGGGGGGCGATTTTAATTGTGTGCAATCCCCTGGCCTAGATAGGTCAAGAGGCCCAGTCCGACTATGCTCAGCAGCAGCTAAGGCCATGGCTGCAATAGCGGAGGCAGAAGATCTACTTGATGTATGATGCTATCGCCACCCCCAGGGGAGGGAGTATACTCATTATTCATCAGCGTACGATATACATACGCGCATTGACTACTGGTATACCACACAAGATCTAATCCCGCACATCGTAAAGTGCAAACACTTGGCCCGTACATATTCAGATCACTCCCCCGTTCGATTACAGATAATACTAGACGAGATAATATGCAGGGCCCGGATGTAGCGTTTCCCACAGTATTCGCTATTGGACACAGCGTTTAGGGAAGAGCTCAGGAAATAGATCACTATTTTAATAGCAACATTGGCAGCATCCCCAAGATGGCCACTATCTGGGAAGCGTTTAAAGTCTATATAAGCGGAGTGGTCATATCCAAACACTCTGGAGTGCTTCGCTCCATTAGGGGAAGATTACATAGATTGGAAGCGGAAATAGCTGACCTAGAGAAGGAAACGCTGAAAGCCTTCACTCCAGAGGTGCTGTGCCGCATTAGAAACAAGATAGATGAATATAACGAAGAAGCACTAGCAGAGGTGAATCACTTGGGCAAATATGCGACTGCTAGGGTATATGGGGGAGGCGAAAGACCCAGTGCCATCCTGGCAGCACTGACTCGGCCAGCAAAAGGTGCAAACGAAGTATTTGAAATAGTTGATGGCCAAGGAGCGCTGGTCCATGATGCAATAAAAATAGCGGATATATTTCGAGAATATTATATAGAACTCTACACATCTTGCCCCTCGAGCTCAGAGGAAACGACAGAAGAATACTTAGCACACATTAAAATGAGTTGGTTGGCAGACACTCACAGGGAGAGGCTGCTGGCCCATGTACATCCAACTGAGATTATTGCTGCGCTTAAAGATATGCCCAGCCAGAAAGCTCCTGGCTCGGATGGGCTCATGGTTGCCTTTTAGAAGGAACACCAGGACCAACTAATACCGCACCTGGTAAACCTATTTGGAGAAATGGCCAGAGATGGTGTTATGCCCCCTACTATGAGAGAAGCAATACTAATCACATTGTTAAAGCCAGGTAAGCCAGCTGAAAAGTGTTCATCGTATAGCCCCCTGTCTTTGCTGGACACTGATACGAATTTATATGCAAAGGTGTTGGCAAACAGACTTGCCCCTCTGCTTCCTTTAGTCGTGGCTCCTGAATGATCAGGATTTGTCCCGGACCGGTCACTCACTAGCAATTTGCGCATAATTTTTAGCACAATTAATCGCCTTGATCCAACAATCAGAGCCGCGGCAGTATTCCTGGATGCCGAAAAGGCTTTCGATTCGTGGAGTGGGGGTTCTTGTTGGCAGTGCTTAGACGAATTGTGGCTGGGGAGGTGTTCATTCAACTTGTTAAGGTATTATACGCTGAACCTACTGCGCGGATATAGGTGAATGGGCTGTTCTCTTTCCCCATAAATATTACTAGAGGTACCAGACAGGGATGCCCACTCTCTCCCCTGTTGTATGCCCTAACAGCTAAGCCACTGGCCTGCGACCTAAAGGAATACCATGGCCACCGTGGATTACGATTCCCTCTATACACATTAATAATATCTGCGTATGCAGATGATACTTTATTATATGTGCGTAATCCCGAACGAAACTTAACTCCTATCTTACAGGAGGTGGAACAATTTGGTAATCATTCAGGCCTTAGAATAAACTGGAGCAAGTCGTTAGTGTATCCACTAACTGCAAATACCACCCAACACCAGGTGGACTATCCAATAACGTGGACTTCAGATCCCATATGATATTTGGGCATGCAGATTCACGCAGACCTGGAAGTGGTGGTTCGGGGGAACTACTGCCGGGCCATACAGAAACTCACAGAAGTGATTGAGAGATGGATCAGGCTACTTTGTCATTATTAGGGCGCATATCGCTCATGAAAATGATCGTTGTCCCAAGGCTGTTGTTTTATTTCGTACACATTCTAATTACATTACCAAAGACATTCTTCCAAACATTACGCACCCTAATGATTAGGCTTGCTTGGGCCGGAAAGCAACCGCAAGTGCAACGGGAAACATTGACTAAATCATATTCAGCAGGGGGACTCAATGCACCAGACTTTGAAATATACTACAGTGCAGTGCAACAAATGCATGCTCTGCATTGGATACATGGCCCCACGATGCCCTGCACTTATATATAGAAAGAGAAGAAGTGATCCCGATGACACTCCCACAATACCTTATGGAGAAGGCACACAGGAAATACCATGTCGTAGATCCTGTAGGTACTACACGATTCCAGTTTCATAGAGTGGCGGGACTGCAGAAGACCGTCCACTACAGGCTGAAAGGGACAACCAACCTACGCATCCTGACCATCATCGCCTAACAGGCCTACGGCAACAACACAGCGGACAACCAACATCCCACCCCACACAAATCTGATGGCGTGGCTGCACCTGTTGGCCCCTGGGACCCCCCCATCCAACACCCACCAGAGTCGGAGGAGTCTCACAGCCAGCCACATCCAAGTCCCCCACACCTGTCCTGGACATCACCATCACCCTAGTACCCCATTCCCCATTCGTACAACACAATGCGCAGGATCCACTGGAGACCAAGCAAGGACCATACGTCATAGCAGGATGCACGCCCGTGTCGGGGGCAATACACAGCATAAATGTACTACCTGTGCCCCCTGGTGACACAGCACACAATCACCGCAACAGGAAGCACACGTCTCACACCAATGTGCAGGCAACAACAGAACACCGTGGAACACCCAACAATGTCGCCTTCAAATACACAGCCAGTGTGCATGATACCTTCATCCTCCGACAGCCCATCATCAACCAGCGTCCCCAGGATGGCAACAAGGGAAATGCACAGCCCCTTGGCAATATACAAATGAACACCCCACACACCTCAACTCCACAACCATGCAATTCACAACCCTGGCAATGCACACGTCACAAAATCACATACAACAGGCACAACAATATGCCCACCCACCAGACACGACAGAACAACTAACAATGTCCACATGGGCAAGCCCTGAACATGAGCCAGCAGCGGCATGGCACCTCAGCCACATAATAGCCGAATGTGGGGAGAGGTGGCAACCAGGCATGTGTGAAGAATGCAGTAGAACCATGATTGGGAAAGTACACAATGCCAAGAGTTACGGAGATGTGCTGGACACATCGCAGTATGCAGAACACACCCATAACCATGGCGACATACACCGCTTGCGTATGGAGTGTAGCGGACAGTGGACGCCACCATGTCACCCCAGCCAGTGGGGGACCTCGCGGAAATGTTGCCTGTTATGCCCCCCCCTAAGCATCAGCGGAGTGGGATGGCCCGGCGTACGCCATGCCAGAGTAGGGGTGTGAATAAAAAGCACGTAGGCCTGGGCGTGGTCCTCTTCCGGAAAGACCCACGTCTATGCCAGGGCGGCGCCTCCCACCTCGCCACAAGGCCAACGCCATCCTCATGAGTGGAGTTGCCTGCGATGCCGTGTGCCTGCCGGACCCCGGCACGCTGGACCACGAACCCGTCAGGCCAGCCCCTGCGCAGCCAGGCCACACTGATCACCTTCCGACACCGGCGTGTGTCAAGGAGGGCCCACCACATGCCGGCGCAAGCCCCAAGCCCGAGGCCTGAGACCTTGGCAGCCACCTCAGACCATCACGGCCTCCACTAAACTGGCCCACTTTATTCCTTTTTCGTTGACATACTCCACTGCCGCCCCCGGCCTACTCTTCGGACCAGTAGGTCCCATATGTGAAACTGTGTCCTGAGTCATGAATGGCAGTGACCCCAAACCCGGGCCAGCGGCCACAGCACCAGACCCCCCGATCAGTGAGGCATAGTTCCATGTGGGCATCTTGCGACATGTGGTGCCACTAACCCTGTTCAACGCCAGCCTGCTACACGTGGTGCCATTAACCCTGTTCAACGCCAGCCTGCTACACGTGGTGCCACTAACCCTGTTCAACGCCAGCCTGCTACACGTGGTACCACTAACCCTGTTCATCGCCAGCCTGCTACACGTGGTGCCACTAACCCTGTTCAACGCCAGCCTGCTACACGTGTTGCCACTAACCCTGTTCAACGCCAGCCTGCTACACGTGGTGCCACTAACCCTGTTCAACGCCAGCCTGCTACACGTGGTGCAACTAACCCTGTTCAACACCAGCCGGCTACACGTGGTGCCACTGAACCTGAACTACGCAAGCCGGTGGGGCCATCCAACCTATGCCGGCGACACTCGGTGAATGGGCCGTGATGACCACTGCCTCAGGCCTACACCACGGTCAGGTAGGTCACACATTTGGAACTGAGTCTTGATTACACCATGGCAGTGACCGGATGTCTACTGCAGGGGTGATATCACTAAACTCCCTGCTATCAGTGAAGCAAACGAATGCATCACAAGCACACAACACGTGTCTGTGGGCCCATGCTGACCCCTGCCTCAGGCCTACACCACGGTCAGGTAGGTCACACATTTGGAACTGAGTCTTGATTACACCATGGCAGTGAACATTAGTTATGTCAGAGAACAATTCACAATACACCCTCCGATGTGGTGGCAACAAGTCTGTGCATGGCATCACAACCACACATGTCTGTGGGCCTACGCGGACCACTGCCCTCGGCCTACGTTGCGCACGAGTGGGTTCACAGATTTGGAACTGAACATCGGTAATTCAAAAGGCAGAATACATTTCTTCACACGCACGGAGGGGCGTAAGAGGATGACACGTTGCAGTCCGGAGGGAACAGGATCAGCGTCACGGAGGTGATTGAACACTACCGACAACTGCCACTGTGTCACTAACTCTGTGCCTCGTGAGCCAACGACCCGTGGCTGTGGGCCACTGCTGACTGCTGCCTCCGGCCTACACTGCAGTCCAGTAGGTCACAGGGCCTTGATTTGGCATTCTTGGAGTTCACATCTGTGTACCGGCATCATCGCAGACTGCATCCCCTCACAGCACCTGTGCCACTATGTTTGTTCCCCGACATTCATGGACACTCACTGGTCGTACATTGGTGGCGTTTGAGTCTATGGACTAGGGGCTAGTTTTCATCCTCATGTAGCTGATCCCGAATTGTTGGTGCAAACGAGGGTTGCGCTTTCCACTCCTCCATTTGCTGCTTCCAGATGACATCAGACCTTCCGCATCATGCCCTGGAGGACACCTTCCACTGTCCCCCGCAACCCTCCGCAACATACACCTCGGACATTGATGGGGACCCGCTCAGGTCGCATGGCCCATCTGACTGCACCGCAAGTCACCGTCCCGTGGCTGGGTGCCTGTGCCGGCCGCAGTGCATCCGGGGCCACTAACTCTGTGCTGCTCAGGCCTGGGACCCCTTCTTCTGAGACATTGAATGGCCTCTGTAGTGATGGTCTTGGGGTCGTCAACGCCATGTGTCTGTGGCCCTGCGCTGACGCCTCCTCCGGCCCCAACTGCGGGCCACCAGGGCCCACACATGGCATCGAGCCTTGACCGGCCAGGACGTCGCATCACCGCAGGAGGCACACGCCACCACCGCAAGGACCACCTTCAACCGCCATCTGCCAGAGTCGAAAGGGTGGTCCTGACAGACCTACGGAGTTGCTCAGACCTGTCGTGGATGCCATCATCGGCCTGATACCCTGCTCAGCATTCCAGGTGCCAGTGACTCAGTGCACCGCAAGCCATTGTCCGTTACTGATTGAGTTTTGTGCTGTTGTGAGGTTGCGCAGCTATGTCACCTCATGCAGTGGGGAAGACCTGGGACCATGAGGAGGAGGATGTGTCAAATGTGCGGACGGGAGAAGGCACAGACAATGAGAGGGCAGGTGGCAAGAGCCCCAAGGCAGGAATGCAGACTGGTGGCGGTAGTCAAGCTACACACCCGGATCTAATACTGAGTATTGCGCTGTGGACTGCGGATGCAACTGTCACCTCAGGCAGTGTGGGAGACCTGGGACGTTGATGAGGAAGTTGATGCAGGTGTAACACACCCCACTGCATCTGCATCAGGGCTAACCCGAAGGGACATAATCCTAGCAATTTCTTCACATGAGCGCGCTCTTCTCTAGTGCCCCTACCTCAGTGCACTGCAACTCACGGAACGTCCAGACTGAATATTGGGTGACCTCTGGCCTTACTCCGGATCCCTCCATGTTGCTCTGCATTTGACTCTGTTATGCTGGTGTTTTCTGTTTCCATGACACTGGTGTCCACTTTCCAGGTTGTTGGCAGCACCAAGCACTCCGTGCGGGCTGGCTTATACTCACCCCACACACATAAAGCACAGGCGTCACTGTACATGTGGCCCTGCCAATAAAGGGGCCGGGCGCACGTCCCCGTAGCCAGTTCAACATGATATGTGCATGTGTCCCTGTGGTCTTGTTGTATCCATGGGGGCCCTGGGCCCTACGACATTACATTGTGCTGTGTACAGTGGACGCAGACATGTCACCGCAGGCAGCGGGCTAGAACCTGGACATGTGGCTTTGTGGTCACCCACTCAATTCGTAAGGGGAGTGGACTGTGCCGTCGTACGCAGAGCCAACGTGGGTGTGTGACTGATATGTGCGTGCCCCTGGGTGTGGTTCTGTCCTGGGTATGTGCATCTGCATGTGTCTCTATGGCAGTGCGGGTCTCCTTTGTGGGGTGTAGGGGGTCCCTGAAGGGTATTGGACACCCACGTATGTGTTCTAGTTCGCATTCCATGGGCTGGGCAACACCCGCACCTGTTGGGCCACCTCCTTTTGGCGTTCTGCCACCTGGCATTGGGGTGCCATGTGTGGGTGGGTGAAGTGTTGTGAGGCAGCCGTGATTGCGGGTGCTTCATGCTGTGTGGTCTATTGCAGGGTCTGGGTTATCCTCTGAGTAGCTTGTCTGCCCTGGTCCTGTTAGTGGGTTGTGTGGGATGTCCATGGGCTGTTGTAGGGCGTCGGTGTCTGGGCTGTGGTGTTCGTCTCGGGCATCACTGATGGGTTGTCTGTTCTGACCTGCTGGAGGTGTTGTTTGTCCCTCTGCATTGTGAAGGGGAGGTGCATGTTGGCATTGTGTTGGCGCCTTGTTCTTATCATCATGCAGACTGTGTGACAATGTACATTGTGACTGTTTGGGCGGTGGTGGCTATTTGAGTTGGGACAGTGTACATTTGGCCTACATGGCTGATGTGGGGTTGTAGGGGTAGATGTGCATCTCACAGTTCCCTGCTCTGTCCAATGTGATTTTTCTGTTTCTGCGCCTGGGTGGACCCAGTTGTGTCCCCTGTTCTCAGTGTGGGTGTTGCACTTTGTGCCACATTGTCATGGTATGTGCTGTGATTGCTATGTGTGTGTGCTGCAGTGTGCCACGGGGATGGGGGACATGTCCCTGGGTAATTGTGGGTGTGCAGTGTGTTACACCTCATTGTGCATGTGTGGCATTGTGCCCATCACCCCCGTCCCCCAGTCCCTGTTGGATCCTCACCCTGTTGTTGTTGTGTCAGGTCCTGTGGAGCTATGTCCGTACTCCCTACTCCTTGCACCCTCTCCACACTGATGACTGTGGCCTGGGTTTCCTCCTGCTCCTCCTGTGGTGCTGGACTGCCTCCTCCTGTCGCTGTTGCTGCCTTCCTGTTGGCAGCGGGTTTATACCTGGTTTAGGTTGTCACATCCTGCCTGCGCCTTTGGCCTCCTGGATTGGCCTCCTGGGCACTCCGACTGCATTCCAGGTGGTCTGCTTGTGGGTCAGTTGCTGGTAGTGTTCTGTCGCCTCCGTGGCCTTGGTCTTGTTTTCCTGCGGTCTGCACCCCGTCTTCCTCTCCCTTTTCTCCTTGGCCTTCCCCGAACCCGTTGTTCCTTGCTGGTGGTCTGTGGGGGTTGTGTGGTTCGCGTTGCCCTCTGCGCTGGGTCAGGGTGCATCCATGTTGCTACGTGCTTTGGCTTGTTTCTGGTGTGTTGTGTCTGTGGTTTTTATGGTGCAATTTCCCGCCAGACGCGTAGGATTTGCAGGCCTGAGGCTGCTTTTCGCTACTTTTTGTACCGCGATTGGCCTCATCGCATGATTTCTCGCATTCGCGTTTCGCATTGTTTCGGCGTGGCATTGATTTTCACGCTGACATTTGACGCGTTATCTGGTGACTATCGCATGGTACCGCCTTGTTGTGAATTCCACGTTGACACGGGGTTATTTTCCCGTGATAGGCTGCGTTATTGAAAGTTGCATTACGCTACTCTTGCGGTAGTTATCACACGTTCTTGTGAATATACCCCATAATTGTTATATTCCCCAAAACTGAATGAAAATAAGGTTTAAAAAAAAAAAAAGATATCCTTGTAGAAGTAGAGGTTCATGGTGATATATGGTTCTGACCTACAGACCATGAATTCTAATACCTGCACTGCAAACCCGATAAATTAAGTGCCATTAAACTGAGTGATAGTAACATGTTATTTTTGGCACTTGGAAAACTGCAGTAATAAATGATATACAAAAAACAAACACTTATTACCTCAAAGAACTGTATTATTGTGTCTAAAACTTTCTTCCTCACAAAGATTGGATGGCCTGTTTTCGGTTTTACAGAGCGGTCTTATCCCAACAGAGAGGTCATGAACAATAGGTGCAAATTGTGCACCAACTATTTGGAAGCTCTTGGTAACTTTACAATGTGACCTATGTACTGGTATGTCGTGTCACAAAATCTCTAGTTGCGGTGGTCACATAATGACCTGCCTAATGAAAATTAATTAGACAAATTCCTATGTGCAACCTCATTTAATGAAACCAGGATGGTAGCCTGAAAGGATCAACAGACCAGCATCCATGTGTTTGCGCTCACAAATAAGATTTTGTTTGAACAGCCGTTATTGCCTAAAGGAGCTGATGCTGCTTTGAAAATTGATTCCTGCTTGGGAAGATATCTCTGCGATATAATTATTGGTTTGAACACTTTCTACATCTTCCTCCTTCAGAAAGTGGTACTTGGTGCAGACCTATTTGCATAGCTTTTCCAAAGGGGAGTAGTCAAGACGACGGGAATCAAGCGGAAAATTCCAGAGTGCCTTTCAGTAATCTAGGAGTCACACCCTTATGCTTGGCCAATGTCCCTTTTAACAAAGTATCTACAGGGCTCAGGATGCACTGGATGGTTGGGGTTGCTCATTTTATCATCGGTGAGATCTCTCTGAAATAAGGTTTCCTGTGTTTATTCACAATATTTGGTTTCAGAATAAAGTTGTTTCAACAGAATTAAACAATATAATGTAGGACAGCAAGAGGGTGAACTTATAAAAGCCACACTGTCTGTTCAGCAGAATAATCAACAAGCAGGCACTCAAATGTTTTACAGTGCTGACAGGTTTGGATCAGCAGAGGTGTCATGAACCCCCTGCTTTACCATCTACAGTAGGTAGGGTTTCAGGCGCAGCTCGTGTCAGGGAAAAGAGGTGGGGCAGTGGGGGTCAGGGGGGTGGAAAGTGGGAAGAGAGAGACAAATATAAAAATGAAATAAGAACTTACCTTCTGTCCTCCACCATTGCGTCGCGCTCGTCTGCTCCTCTCCTCTTCCGAAGGCACAGGCTCCCAACCTGCCATGCGGCCAATCCTGAAGCTGCGTTCACACATGAGAGCAGCTTCAGGATGACCTGAGTGCCCTCGATTTGCGCTCCAGATCAGACTGGGAGTCTGTGCCTGCTCTCTCCAACCCAGCTGCATTGCTGGGTTGGAGAGAACTTTAACTGCTCATGACGGTTTGGCCAGTCTGAGACGGCCGGCCAAACAGTCATGTGCAATGAAGGGGGTGCACATATCACTCTCCTCAGTGCCTGTCGTCACTGTGGCCCTGCCACCAAGACTCAGCACAAGAAAAATAAAATGATAATAAAATGGGTTATTTTTCATGTTTTGGAGGGTGCGACGCTCCCCCACCATAGCGGAGGAGCAGGCCCCTGGTAGTTTTTTATCAGCCTCTTTGGCTGCAACTCGGCAGACAAAAACTCCAAATTAGCCAAAGAAAGATGGGTTAATAGGAAATAGAAAGAACAATTGAAGCTTATAAGGAAGGATGAGTAAAAGGCTGCATGGGTGGGTGAAAGGATGGGTGAAAGGGTGGGTGGATGAAAGGATGTGTGGGTGGGTGAAAGGATGGGTGAAAGGGTGGATGGGTGGAAGGATGTGTGGGTGAGAGAAAGGACAGGTGGAAAAAAGAATGAGTGAAAGGATGTACGGGTGGGCGAAAGAATGGGGATGAGCAGGTAGATAAAAGGATGTGTAGTGAGTGAAAAGATGGGTGAAAGGGTGAATGAGTTAAAGGGATGCATAGGTGGGTAAAAGGATGGATGAATTGGTGGGTGGATAAAAGGATGCATGGGTGAATGAAAGGATGAGTGAAAGGGTGGATGGGTGAAAGAATTTGTGAGTGGGAAAAAGGATGGGTGAAAGAATGCATGTGTGGTAGAAAGGGTGGATGTGTGAAATGGATGGGTGAAAGGATGCATGAGTGAGTGAAAGGATGGGTGAAAGGATGCATGGGTGAGTGAATGGATGGGTGAAAGGGTGGATGGGTAAAAGGATGGGTGAAAGGGTAGATGGTGTAGTGTCGCGATGCATGAATAGACGACACCGACACGGTTCTGTGGTGGGAGCTTTATTCTTCATACGACTTACTTCTTTCTTAACCCTGCTCCTTTCGGCCTCCCTGACTCCTCCAGGATGTATGGGAGGGTGAAAGGATGAGTGGATGGGTGAAAGGATACGTGGGCAGGTGAAAAGATGAGTGAAAGGGCGAATGGGTTAAGGGATGAGTGGGTGAGTGAAAGGATGGGTAAAGGAGTGGATGGGTGAAAGGATGCATCGGTGAAAGGATGGGTGAATGGATGCATGGGCAGATTAAATGATGCATGGGTGGGTGAATGGGTGAAAAGGTGTGTGGGTGGGGAATGGGTGAAACTATGCCTAGGTGAAAGGATGCATGGGTGGATGAAAGGTTGCATGGGTGGGTGAATAAAAGGATACGTGGATGGGTCAAAGGATGGATGGTCAGATGGGTCAAAGGATGGATGCATGAAAGAATGGGTGAAAGGGTGGATGGATAGAATGGTGAAAGACTGAATGATGGATGTAATAATGAATGGATGACAGGAGCTAAAGGTAAAATGGTGGATTTCAGTGGGTGGATGGAAGGGTGAAAAGAAACATGGATAGATGTTTGGATTGAAGAGACAAGGGAGGTCTTATAAGGAGTGTCACCCTCACTTGCTTCGCTTTCTTGTTTCCATCAGAGCTTTGGTTCAGCGTGGGGGGTATTTTAATTTTCTGGCTACTCCTTTGTGGATCAGCACCTAGAAACACCAAAAAGAGGGATTACGGAGTGCTACCCCCAAACAATTGTTGATGGCATAACCTATTTGGACATGAAAAATGGGTGAAAAATAATTTGCACAGCATAGGCATCTAAATATTCCTTCATCTTTTAGACTTAACCGTCCAACGTTTGAACTTTCTGCCTGTGCTGTATCTCAGGACAGGACGTTTTAAGGAAATATAGTTTGCCTTAAAGCATACTTTTCATTTTGCAGGGTTTAAGTATGTGCTTTGTCTCTGGACTGTTGCCTTATTCTCTAGGGTGTGTGAGGATATTTCATATATTTTAAATAGATTAATTCAAAGCATTTTTTAAAACAAATTATACCTTCAGATATTTGTATTGCTCATCTGTAATTAACTTGTTGTCAATAAGGTTATAAGACAGACTGATTTTGTACACTACAACTTTAAATTATTGTTAGACCTGGCATCCTTGGCGTGGGTCTCCCCTCCATTTTTTCACTATGCCTCCTCTGTTGTTGACATGTTTTTGCTGGTTTAGATGCTTTGGGCACATTGCCACTGCTATTCAGTGCCAAAGTGCAAGTGCTCCCTATGATAAATTGATGTATGGATTAGTGACTCCATGAATGGTTTATTTTATTTACTGTCAGACCCTAGTACAGTGCACCGCGTGTGCCCACGGCCTGTAAATCAAATGCTGCTGGTGGGCTTGCAGCACTGGTTGTGCCACCCACCGGAGCAGCTTCGAAAGCGTGTCTCAGGCCTGCCATTGCAGAGCCTGTGTGCAGTCTGGTACTGCCATGTCGACTTGGTAAGTGCACCCACTTACCAGTCCCCAAACCTTCTCTTTTCTGCATGTTAGTCACCCCTAAGGTAGGCCTGCGGGCAGGGTGCATTGTATGTAAGAGGTAGGACATGCCCTGGTGTGTGTGGCATGTCCTGATAGTGAATTACAGCCAATTTCATTTTTCACTATTGCAAGGCTACCTGTCCCCATAGGTCAGAATGGGCAGTTTGATTATAACATCTTATAATCCTAACTGACCCAGGAAACATGGTAGAAAAACGAATTTAGTATGCCTGAACTCAGAATGATAAAATACATCTTTTAGTGAAGTTGGTTTTAACATTCTGTGTTTGAAAATACCACTTTTAGAAAGCAGGTATTTTCTTGCCTAACCATCCAGCCTGCCTCTGCCAGCTTGTGTATTGTATGTCTGGGTTTGTGAGTGACAGGGGCTGGGGGACTCCAGGAGACAGGGTGAGTCAGCACAGGGTTAAATAGACCTATCTGCATGTAGAGTGGTAGGAGGAGTAGCACCTGGGCCTGAATAGGGCTGTGCCTGCCTTCCACAATGCTGGCTCCACCTCCTGTGGTGCGTCTGATGTCCCTGGCCCACACTGACAAAGGAAGAAGGTGTGCACTGGCAGAATGCACCCAGAACTGGTTTGGACTAGGTACAGGACCCTCTGCCTTCAGAGGACAAAGGATTTATGGGTATAAATACTGGGGCCCAGACCCCAAGACTTTAGATCACTTCTGGGAAACAAGAAGAACCTTTGCTGAGGAGAGGAACCAGAGAAACTGAAGGAGGAGACTATCCCTATGCTGTGTGCTGTTTGAGGTATTGGCCTGCAGTGGTTGCCTGATTGCCAAAGAAAGGAGAAAGGAACTTTGTGCTTACTTTCATCATCTTGCAGAAAATCTCCAAGGGCTTGAAGATTGAGCTTGCCTCCTGCTGAAGTCTCAGGGATACAAGACTTCACCAACCAGCTCCCCTGAATTCCCTTGCTGGGAATTTGAAGTGCCTACTGTTGTGTTGGGCCTTCTGAGAGACTGCATGTCTCTGGGAGCTGGAAGCGCGACTCACGAAGAAGAAGTGTGTCGCCACCACAGCAGCTGTCGTCGCATCGCCAAGAAAGCGTGCCGCCGCTGTCGCCATCGCATTGCCGAAGCGCCTCGCATCACCGGAGAAGAGTGTCGCCGTCGCAGCAGACGCAGCCGCATCATCGGAGAAGCGTGTTGCAGGGCCTGTCGCGGCTCAGAAGATTCACCGAGTCGCCGCACGGCCATCGGGCATGCACGCATCGCCCCCTTCGTTGTCACATTGAGAAGAAGACGCCATTTTGTTTCATTGCACCGGGTCGTCATCGCATCGAGGCTCTGCTGGTCGCATCGCCACAGAAGCGCAGTAAGAAACCGACGCATCCCCTCCCCACGCAGTGAAGAACCGACGCATCACCTCCTCTCCGGTAAGGAACCGACGCATCACCGTCCCCTATGCAGCAGTAGGGAACCGACGCATCACCTCCCCCGGAGCAAGGAACTGACGCATCACCGTTCTTGCGTGTAAGGAACCGACGCATCACCTTCCCTGCAACTCTTTTGTTTGTATCGCGTTACGCATCCAAAGGTACATTGAAGGTAGAGTGTCGCATTTACCACCTGCATTTGAACTGAACTATTTTCCACCATTGACAGTCATATTTTTCATAGTGTATTGTGGATTTTTGTCGTTTTGGGTCTTGTGTTAAGTCTATATAAAAATACTTACTTTTATAATACAACCTGTGTGGTGTCCATCTGTAGTGTTGTCACTGTGTTACTGTATGTGTTCACAAATGCTTTACACACTGCCTCTGAGATAAGCCTGTCTGCTCGTGCCAAGCTACCAAGGGGGTGAGCAGGGGTTATTTTAGTAGTGTATCCCCCTTACCCTGACTAGAAGCAAGGGTCCCTATTTGGACAAAGGTACCTACCTCTGCCAACTAGAGGCCCCCAGTTCTAACATTGGTAGTCAGCGGTGAGGATTCTGGACTTGCATTTGTGACTCATATACAGTAATTGGTGTACACTACTAGTGAGTGCAGACCAAACGCAACCACATACATTTCTAGTAGATTGTTTTTTCCTGGGATTTCTATTTTTGCCAAGAACTGCCAAGTTTAGTCACCATGAGCAAAACAGCATCCATCGCATCTGTGGATTTAGATTTTGAGGAAGAAAAGCTGGAAAGTTACACTGTAAAACAGCTGAAATACTTCTGCAGGAAATTGAAAGTTGCTATGACCGGTCTCTCCAAGAAGGATGAGTTCCAAAAGGCGCTGAGGGCCTGGGTGGAAGCAAGGAGCACCCCTGAGCATGTGGAAGAGCATGAGGAGGGGGCTGAGGATGCAGGAGGGCAGCTAGATGGGCTATTGGGTCCAGGGGGGAGGAAAGCACCTTCCCCAGCAGGTAGCAGTGTTTCTTCCAAGGGCCTGTCCCCAGGAGAGCTGGAGGACAGGGAGAGAAGTAGGATGCATGAAATGGAGCTGACCAAGCTTAAGATGGGTGGGCAGTTAGAATTGGAAATTAAGAAATTGGCCCTAGAGGAAAAGAGGATGCAAAAGGAGCATGAGAGAAGTTTGAGGGAGTTGGAGTTGAAAGCTAGGAGCTTAGAGATTACTCCCTCTGGTGGCAGCACACCGTCCATGCCTGTTGAAGCAAGGGTGTATATATACCTAAAGATGTGGTGAAAGAGTTTTATAAGAATGATGGCATTGGGCAATGGTTTAAAGCCTATGAGGTAGCTATGACCTCACACCGGGTCCCTGAGAAGGATTGGGGAGCGGGGTTGTGGGGGCGGTTCCTTAGTGAGGGGCGGGATACCTTATTAGACTTGCCCTCTGAAGTCCACAATTCTTATGGTTATATGAAAGAAGCATTGATGTCCAGGTATGGGTTGACTCCTGAACTGTATAGGCAGAGGTTCAGGAGTTGCAAAAAGTTGGAGGGCAGTACCTGGGTAGAATATGAGACTTTTTTTTGCAGAGCATTGGATGGTTGGGTGAAGGGTATCAAAGTGAATGATTTTGAAGTGCTCTTTGATTTGATTGCATGGGAGCACTTGTCAGGAAATTGTTTTCCAGAGCTACGCCAGCACCTTATTGATAGTAGGCTGACTAACCCTAGGAAGCTTGCTGAGGAGGCGGACCGCTGGGTGAGCACCCGGGTCCACAAGGGTCACGTGGGAGACTCCGCCAAAGGTGGGCAGGGTCCCCAGCAGAGGAGTGGGGGGGACAAGGGTAAACAGAGGGAGTTCCAGAAAGGGCCCCAAAGTAATCCCCAAGGGAACCAAGTGAAGGGTTCTCAGCCTTCCCCTGAAAAGATGCCAAGGGGCCCGACAGATAAGCCTGTTCACAGGGGGCCCAAGACTTGCTTTAAGTGTGGTCAAGTGGGCCACTGCTCCTGGGAGACTAGATGTCCCTTGTATGGAAAATCAGCACCCACTGGTGCACCACCCCGGCAGGTAGCTAATGTAGCCCTGGGGGAGGAGATGGGTGCCCAAGGTGGGTGGGGTCCCGTAGCAATGTCCTTGGTCTCTTTAGGAGACAGTGAGATGGTCCACAGGGCCCAACTGCCTGATAACACTAAGAAATACATGCAGTGGGTGACCATCAATGGCCAAAGGGTGGAGGCTCTGAGAGACACCGGAGCCAGTGTGACAGCTGTCAGTTGTCTGCTGGTGTCTGAAGAGCAGGTGATCCCCAATGCATTCTGCCCAGTAGTTGCCGTGGAGAACTCAGAGAGCCACTGCAGAGTGGCTCAGGTTCCCTTTGAGTGGGGGGGGGGTCTCAGGTACCTTTCAAGTAGCTGTGAGGCCAGCCATGCCTGTAGACTGTCTGTTGGGCAACGATTTAGAAAGTTCACCTTGGGCAGAGGTGGAGAGAAGGTCTCATTTAGAGATGTTGGGTCTGCCTGAGTGGGCGTGCGTGACCACTCGGTCTATGGCAGCCAGTAGAGGTGTTCAAGAGGACCTGGAGCCTGAGAGGGTGGCCCAGGTGCCTGCCTTGAAGAGAAGAGGCAGGGGGCACTGGAAACCGGCCCCCGTAGTTCCCACAGTCCAGGAGGAAGCAGAACCTGAGGGGGATGCTCTGGAACCTACAGGGGAGCAAGGGGCCAAACTGGGGGACCTGCCTGAGCTGACCCATTGGCAGCAAGAAGGAGGACCCTCCAGGGAGGAGTTCTATGAGGAGCAGAACAAGTGCCCTTCTCTTGTGGGTTTGCGGCAACAGGCCACAAACCAGGCAGCAGGTGATCAGTCTGGATCACATTGGATCTACTGGGAGAATGGTCTCCTGTATAGCGAGCCTAAGGTTGCTGAGCCTGGGTCAGCCCGTGTGCTGGTGGTACCCCAGCGCTTCAGAGCCTTTCTACTGGGTTTGGCTCATGATGTGCCTTTAGAAGGACATCTGGGGCAGGGCAAGACCTTTGAAAGGCTTGTCACCCACTTTTATTGGCCCCAGATGCGCAAGAGTTCAGACACTCATTGCAGGACATGTCAGACTTGCCAGGCAAGTGGAAAAAGTGGGAGGAAGCACAAGGCTCCCGTCCAGCCATTCCCTGTGGTCAGCACCCCTTTTGAACGGGTGGGTATTGACATTGTAGGGCCACTGGACCCCAAGACAGCCATGGGCAACAGGTTCATCCTGGTCTTGGTGGACCATGCCACCCGGTACCCGGAAGCCATCCCTCCTCGGACAGTTACGGTCCCGTGGTGGGACGTGCACTGATGGGGATTTTCTCCCGAGTGGGGTTCCCCAAGGAGGTAGTGAGGGACCGTGGTACAAACTTCATATCCAAGTATATGAAGTCCCTGTGGCAGGAGAGCGGTGTTATCTATAAGTTCACCACTCCTTACCACCCCAAGGAAATGGGCTGGTTGAGAGATTCAACCGGACCCTGAAGGGCATGATTATGGGTCTGGAAGAACCCATGAGGCGTAAGTGGGACGTCCTCTTGCCATGCCTTCTCTTTGCTTACCGTGAGGTGCCACAGAAGTCCTTAGGGTTCAGTCCCTTTGAACTGTTCTATGGTCACCCAGTAAGAGGACCTCTGAGTTTGGTGAAAGAAGGCTGGGAGAAAGCTCCCAGTAAACCTCCCCAGGATGTATTTAGCTACATGCTGGCCTTTAGAAACCAAACTAGGCGATTCAGACAACTCGCTAAGGTGAATCTGGAAGCCAGCCAGGAGGAGATGAAACGGTGTTATGATCAGAATGCCACTCTGATCGAGTTTCAGCCTGGGCAGAAAGTGTGGGTCATGGCCCCCGTGGAGCCTTGCGCGCTCCAGGATAAGTGGACCGGGCCATTTGAGGTGGTGGAGCGCAAGAGTAACGTCACCTACCTGGTGGACTTGCGATCTCCCAGGAACCCTTTGCGGGTTCTACATGTCAACCGCCTTAAGCCCCATTTTGAGAGGTCCGAAGTGGGCATGCTCCTAGCAACAGATGATGGAATGGAAGAGGAGACAGAACCTCTTCCTGACCTCCTGTCTGCAACAGAGCAAGATGGGTCAGTGGAGGGTGTGAACCTCTCTAACTCCCTGACACCTGAGCAGCAGGAAGACTGTTGCCAACTGTTGGGACAGTTTCCTGACCTGTTTTCCCTGACTCCTAGTGTCACTGATTGGTGCGTCCATGATATGGACACTGGGTACAGTCCTCCTGTCAAGCACAAGGCTTACAGAGTGACTGACAGGGTGAGAGCTTGCATCAAGGATGAGGTCTCCAAGATGTTTGTATTGGGGGTGATTGAGTCCTCTCACAGCCCTTTGTTGTAATTTGGCAGCACTTAAGTTAAGCATTAGCTGAAGACAGCCTGTATTCAGAGGCTAAATTGTCCACTTTGTGGAATCCATTTTGTATTTCTGGCAGCCATTTTGGTTGCCATGTGCTGCCATGTGCTCACCATGTGCTCTGTCCTACCTTCCTGTTAACTGCTCTTGAAATCTGCCTAGAGACAAGTTATATTTAGTTCTCTTTTGCTTTGCACATGCTCAGTTGAGCTTGCAGCTGTTCCGAGTTTATAAATGTCAGGATGTGTCTACTAGAAGTAGAAACTGTTAGCTCCACCCACTTGTCGACTGTGCATTTCTTGTATGACCTTATATGTATCTAAAACCAGCATTTGTGTTTGTACCGCCTTCATTTGAGCCCCTGTGTGGGTATAAAAGGACCACGGTCCTTCCATTCAGTGTGCTACTTCATGCATTACCGAAGGGTGGTGTGTAAATGTAGCTCCACCTCATGAGGTTTAATAAACTCTGTCTTTTCTATTCCCAGTTTCTGTGCCAACTTCTTCTTAGCGGTCTGAGGACTCTGTGCAGAGAAGGGTGAACCCCTAAGCACTGGTAGGCCTTGCTGAGGCTCACTACTACAAATTGGCGCTTCTAACGCGGGACTCATCAGCGACTCGGATGCCCGAAGGACTGGTCGAGACGAAGGATTGGAATCTCGCTCTTGGACGCGATCGCTGCCTGAGGAGACCTGAGTCTTGGCACCCATGGCGTTTTTCCTTTCTTTCTGATCTGACCATCCCGGCGGCGCCAGTCCTCGACTGAGATCTCTTCTGTTGATTCGCCGTGCAGTGACCATTTGGTCGATTTGAGAACTTGGCAGTTGGAACCTGGACACCATTTGATTGGTAAGAGCCGTTTTGCGGCACTTGCTGTTGGTTTGATGCCTTTGATTGGTAAGGTAGTTTTAGTAACACTTACTGTGGCTTTGTTTGTATGATTGGCCAATTTTGGAATTTGTTTTGTAAATTATATATGCATTGCAATACATATAGGCAGGTAATGAGGAGATTTTTCTCTATTTGAAATTGTTTGAACAGCGCAACGTACGAAGATTACCTTAAGCGCTACTTTGATTATAATACTGCATATTCTGCACTATTTTTTGGCATGCCTGCTTCTAGCACACTTCGCAGAAAGTGTTGCTGTTTTGGAGGTACCAATAGGGATTTAGTAAGTACTCAGTTGACTCCCCTCAGAGGGGATACCTAAATAGGTTTGGATATAGTAAAAAGATATTTCTTTCTTGGTGACTAAGTACCCCATGAAACTAAATATGTACATAAAACGGATCCTGATCTGTGCACTTAGTAACATTCATAAGTGGGGATATGCAGAGCGCTTTTTGAGTGTTCTACCAGCCAAAACTGGCGAATTTGGTGTATTTTGGCTTCTTGAACATGGAAGTCTTTTGGACTACTTTTGAGAGCTCTTCTTGTAAATATGACTTACAATTAGTATTTACAAATAGTTTGGTTTTGCGTACAATCTGTAGGCTGTCTCTTGGTTTTGCCCTAAATGTTGATTTGTGGGTTAAATGTGTGTTTAAATGTCTATGTGGTTTGTGGTTTGACATTGGTGATATTTGTGTGAGTAAATAGCGATTGCGCTCTTTGTGTAAGAATGGCTAGCCTTAAGCGCGCTGTATTGTGTGTTATGAGTGTATGACCCCCTTCTGAAAATGTCTGGAATGAGCTAAAATTGGTTTTTGTTGTCATTCTGTTATGCAAATGTCATTTAAAAAAAACTACGGGGCATATTAGCAAGACCGGCGATAAAATTATCGCCGTTTTAGCGGCAGGAAACTGCCGCTAAAGCGGCGATAATGGGCTTGATAATATGCGTTATGGAATTCCAATAGAAGCCCAGGTTAGATGTGCAGGACATCTAATCTGGGCTTCTATTGAATTCTATAACGCATATTAGCAAGCCCATTATCGCCGTTTTAGCGGCAGTTTCCTGCCGCTAAAACGGCGATAATTTTATCGCTCGGTCTTGCTAATATGCCCTACATTTTTTAAATTCAGGGAATGAATAATGTAACATATGCTAAATAGCTGCACGCTACCATTAAAATTGATAAAGTAAGAAACTATAGATATGTGCAAATTGCCACACTGGTACAGATAAATCAGAATTTACATTCAATAGGAATAAAATAGGCCTCATAGAAAGGTAGGAAAAAAACGAATTTGTGTGCTTTCACACAATTAGGACTAAAATGCAAAATGTTACAGCATTTTCCTTAGATACATTGTATTAGACATTAAAAGGCATTCACATCATCTGAGTGAATTTGGTCGTTGCTGAACTAAATACACATTATAGAAAGATAGATTTGACTGCATTGAAATGCCTCAGTTTTTAAATAGACTGTGACATGCTTTCTTTCAGCACCAGAGAAAAAAAGCTTTCCAACAGCTGTGTTTAAACTGACTAACTGAAAAGAAGCTGTTTGACACAGCAAATGGGGATTTAACTCTGTCAGGGTATTACAAATAACAAAGGTTTTTTTCCTGAGAAAGGCGTGAAAATTCGACTCCTGCTGACAAACAACAGCTGCATAAATAGCATATGGCTATTCCTGATCACGGCCACAGACAGGAATGCTGAGTCAGCAAAATTTTAAGTCAGTGTAAAACTGGTATAAAGGCCTGCATTATTTTAAAAGTTTCAAAAAAAACAGTTTCATTATTTTGGATAACAGAGAAAAGATTAAAAGGGATTTCCTTTCTTAATGCCTTTTTAACAAGTACATCTGTGGTTCTGATGTTAAATGATTACTGTCCTTTAAAAGTGGCGCAGACTTTTCATGTTTCAAGTAAGGCTTCTGTGCTTAGGGTTATAAATGAATGCGTTTAAATATGATAGGCTAGGAATGAAGCTTGCTTTTCAAATGTGGAATCATCAAAATGGTTGGTTTTATTAAAAAAAAAAAATTTAATTATATGAAAAAATATATATTATTAAAAATAAATGCTTTAAATTCGTTTTTTCATCTTTATAAAGCCTAATCATCATACTGTGAATTCCTAGCATCAAAGTTGAATTTAAGCAGTGCTGTACCGCAATAGGAGGAAACTTAAATGTGAAATGTCACTTTACCCAGCCGTACAAAACTCATTTTTATAAGGGTATACCTTATACATTTCTGATCCCCCATCTCTGGGATATCTAGAGGACACCCTGGGGATCCCTAATATGCCAAAATATTGTAGGTTATTCATTTTTAAGTGCCCCTACCACCAAAGTCGAATTTGGGAAAAAGTCACTATTTAAAAGCAATTCTGCCACTCAGGGCAATTTTTAAACTGATCTCAGGCTTCAATAATGTATACATGCAAGTACAGACCAAACAGCTGACCTTTAACCTGCTAGAATGCACACCATACATTGTACACAGATAGAGACAAGTATTGAAACAAAAAAACACAGCAGAAGTTATTCTCCTACCTTTAAATTATTGGCAAACACACCGGACAGGACTGCCTTTCGGCTGTGATTCTCCAGAGTTGCTTTGAATTGCAAAGACTGCATGGAACGCCTTGCACAAAAATGGACAGCTGGTGAAAGGGTTAAAGGTCGAGTTCTACATTTAGAAGCCTACCAGGGCCCAGAGCAAGGTTTGCTTTGACGTTTTGACCTCTGAAACTTTTTGAAAGACGAGGTGACAGCGCAGAGAAAGGAAGAGAAGCTTTGATTCCTATTTTTGGCAAACGCAAGTTTTGCGCAGTCATCTGAAAAGACGGAAAAGCCTTGAGTAAAGCATAGCTCTGCCATGTATATAAAAATAATGGTTTTAGCTTAAAGACTACTGTGCAAGGGCTGAGATAAGGAGGCAATGGATTTTAGTTTGCATTCATGCGCCCTCATGTTAATCTAGTACAATTGCTCAAGGAATTGGTAAATTGGTTATTAACGCTTTCTAAAGTACTCAATGTGCTTGTGTTAGGCTGAATAAGAGAATAGCCACTTTCTAAGATATCTCCTACAAGTTTGTTTGTGCCCAGTTGCTACACATAGGGGTTGAAAGTGTTGACAGCAGTGAAACCTGTTTCAGGTTTTCCTACTGTCAAAATGGGGGAAGGAGGTTAGCTCCTGGGCAAATTAAGGGTAGGCAAATTTATGTTTTCTCTCTTCTTTTTCTCACTCTTTCTTGAGTCTGTTTAAGCTGTCTAGGAAATGGCCATGAGACAGTTATTGGCTATTCTGTAATACTGTTTTAAAATTGTTAGAATTAATAAAATGATTAAAATATATGCTATGTTACTGCCCATCCTGTATGAAAGAATGAGTAGAACAGATTGATGTTCCCTTATTTGACCTTTAAAGGGGAACTGTATAGTGGGGGTTTCTGTTCAAAAATCTCAGGTGGCAATACCATTATTGTTTATGTTATTCTCATGTTCTATACAGTTTTGCAAGGGCATTGCTAGTCTTTTATTAGCTAGTCTGTGTAATTGAGCTGACAGCCCTTATTAGAGCTGGAGATAGGGTTTTTTCCTTTTGAAAATGATGTTGCATAGTCCGGATCGTGAAAAGTAGAATGCAGGAAAGACGCTCATGTGATCCTTAGCAAACATTTTGAAGGAAAATATTGTTTTATAGGAGTTTGTTTGTCACAACATGTTCTGCTGGAGAAATTTATGTACCCACTATGTTGAAGTTTATTTCTTTTTGTATTAAGAATCCCTGTTAAATTAGCAGTTTTAGATTTTTCCGCTGCGCCTATAACATGAAAGCATGGTCCTAAGTATAAAATGAAGGTGCTTTTATGTAAGAGAAATTATTTTAGAAGTGTCTGCAGTCCTGTAAAAGTAATGCAAGGTTCATAAGTAGAAATGTAGGAAAAGTTCCTTTTTCTTGAGGTTCTTCAGATGAATAATATAGGAATGCACAAATATAAGGATTTGGAGTATGTCTGTATTGTTTTTCTCTTTTTCCTCAGAATTTAGTAAATGAACACAGACTTACTTGGTTGCTTGGGATTGGGTGACGTATTACTCTTGTCAGTTCACCAAAAAGTTCCTTTTATACTTGCCAATAGGTCTAGGGTGGTTTTTTTTTATTCTCAGATAGATGAAGTGGTTCTTGGGTGCCTTGCTAATATATGGGGCACCCCAAGACTAAGGAAGTATTCTGAGACTATCCTCTCTGTTGATAGATTATTTCTGTGCCTTGTCTAAAGACCCTTTTGTTCTGCCCACCAATAGATATTTGCTGCCCTACAACCATTGCCAGATGGGCCCGGACATCAGATCCAGCCTGGGAGTCAGCACCAGTCCAGCTTGGAGTCAAGATAAAGGGAACCAGCACAGGCGTTGCTGGCAACTAGGACCTCAGTGAAGGCCGGAAGCACTGGGACGTGAAGTGTGTACCCCTGCCACTGTCTTGGGCAAAAGACAGGGTCACAAATCAGGATGAAGAAATCTTTCTGTGGATCCAGTTTTTGATGCCCAGCTGAGAGACTCACAGACCGATAAGGACGGCAAGGAGGCTTTTACTTGAGGTGACCCCCTTTGAAACAAGGGTTGCTTCACATATCCCAGCATCAGGCCTTTTGAGTCCTAGTCCCCAAGTGAATGCAAGTCTGCGCCTTTGTTTGTTGATCAAGGGATGCCTGAGCATATTGGCTACAATCAGTGACCCCAACAGAAGAGCAGTGCGCCAGCGGAACAATACAGGAGTTAGGGAAGGACTTGAGTTTAGGGTACAGGTGCTGTGCCCTTGGTGCCTGTTAGATTAAAGTGAATAAAACTGGTGCACTGCCTGAGACACTGGACAGGATCGTTGAGGGTATTTGCCCTGGGGGGTGATTGCCCTATTCTGAAAGAAAGACTTTTTCTTCTCAAACTGGGCCGTGATTCTTGAGTTGCGAGTTGTGCAGCTCCACCGTGGGAACAACAAGAGCCTGCCTGTGAGGCTCAAACGGACACAGGGAGAAGACTCCCCTCTGGATGGTTGTACAGCGGCTACAATTTCCCAAGGACTCTTTTTTTGTTAGTAATGTACCCCTTTGATCGTCCCATTTTTGAGGGGATCAACTTAATAAAGTGTGTTATCAAAATAAAGAAGGTTATCCACAAGCCAAAGGGACTAAATGGGAATGGGAAAAGTGACAATATTTCAACACCATATGTCTTCACAAATGTGAGAATAATAGAGAACATTGGACCTTTTGTGATTTCTGTGACAAAAGCTAAAGCAGATTTGTGTATTTGTAGTGTTGGAAGAATTCCAGTGGGGAGGAGTGAGTGTACTGTAATCCTGACCATTAAAGGTGCCAATAACAGCACTTTCACAGCCTCGCATAACACGTATTTTGTGTGTGGAAATAACGGATATTATCAATTACCTGTTGGGTGGTCAGGAATCTGCTATGTATCTTTTCTGTTGCCCCCTGTGTTTCTGGCACCTGCATTGTATCACCGTGATTTTAAACTGTACAATGATATTTCCAAAAACAGAAATAAGAGGACCAAAGCACGATGAAGTTGACCAAACCGACACTACCCTACAACAATATGTTGATTTCAACTTGGGCTTATTTTTCTTTGTGGGTGCTGCATTAAATAGCAGGAAGATTAGGCGACTAACTCGTGTTGTGGAAGCTGTTACCAATCAGACAGCTATTTCACTTGGGAACATTACAGAGGAACTACAGATTGCAAGGATTGTAGCACTCCAGAATAGGATGGTGCTAGACGTGATTTTGGCTGATCGAGGTGGTGCATGTCGCATCATCGGTAGCAGCTGTTGCGTATTCATACCGGATCACTCACCTTCAGTATATGACGCAATATCAAAACTGCATAAGATTGCTGCAGAAATTCATCCAGAGACTGGTACTTGGACTTTTACTGGATGGTTTTGGACTCTTGTTTCTGCTTGGGGCTGGAAGCTACTGACTATCCTGTATGTAATGATTGATACTTGTTACATGCTGTGTATGTATCCAATGTGGTCCAATGCTTTGCTCCATTTGCATCTCTGCTTGTATACCTGCCAAAGGGAACGTTGCTGAAACAAAGGCCCAACAAATGTTGAATAAAGAGGTGGCCGAAATAATGTTAATAGATGTACGGGATGAATATCTAGATTACCCCAGATAAACGAATGTCTTCAGCCAATGCTGAAAGGGTCGTCTGTTGTAATTTGGCAGCACTTAAGTTAAGCATTAGCTGAAGACAGCCTGTAGTCAGAGGCTAAATTGTCCACTTTGTGGAATCCATTTTGTATTTCTGGCAGCCATTTTGGTTGCCATGTGCTGCCATGTGCTCACCATGTGCTCTGTCCTACCTTCCTGTTAACTGCTCTTGAAATCTGCCTAGAGACAAGTTATATTTAGTTCTCTTTTGCTTTGCACATGCTCAGTTGAGCTTGCAGCTGTTCCGAGTTTATAAATGTCAGGATGTGTCTACTAGAAGTAGAAACTGTTAGCTCCACCCACTTGTCGACTGTGCATTTCTTGTATGACCTTATATGTATCTAAAACCAGCATTTGTGTTTGTACCGCCTTCATTTGAGCCCCTGTGTGGGTATAAAAGGACCACGGTCCTTCCATTCAGTGTGCTACTTCATGCATTACCGAAGGGTGGTGTGTAAATGTAGCTCCACCTCATGAGGTTTAATAAACTCTGTCTTTTCTATTCCCAGTTTCTGTGCCAACTTCTTCTTAGCGGTCTGAGGACTCTGTGCAGAGAAGGGTGAACCCCTAAGCACTGGTAGGCCTTGCTGAGGCTCACTACTACACCTTGGGCAAGCCCAGTGGTCTTGGTCCCAAAGGCTGCCGCGTCTGGTGCCACGCCCGAACTCCGGTTCTGTGTGGACTACCGAGGACTCAATTCAGTCACCAGGACTGACGCGCAGCCCATCGCCATAGCTGATGAGCTCATTGATCGGTTAGGGGCTGCCCGGTACCTCAGCACGTTTGACTTAACGTCTGGGTACTGGCAGATCGCCTTGACTGATGGGGCCAAAGAGAGGTCAGCATTCTCCACACCAGATGGGCACTGCCAATTCCGGGTTATGCCCTTTGGGATGAAGAATGCCCCTGCCACCTTTCAGAGGTTGGTCAAGCAGGTGTTGGTTGGACTGGAAGATTTCAGTGCCGCCTACCTGGATGACATCGCAGTGTTCAGCGCCAGTTGGGAAGAACATCTGCGCCACCTCTGGGAAGTGTTGATGGCGCTGCGGAGGGCAGGCCTCACGATCAAGGCGAGTAAGTGCCAGATCGGGCAGGGTTCCGTGGTGGAATTAGGACACCAGGTTGGGAGCGGCCAGGTGGCGCCCCTACAGTCCAAGATTGATACCATTCTGGCTTGGGAACCCCCAAGACCCAGACAGAGGTGAGAGCCTTTCTAGGACTCACCGGGTATTACAGGAGATTTGTCAAGGGGTATGGCAGCATTGTTGCACCCTTGACAGAGCTGACTTCCAGGAAGCAGCCCAAGAGAGTGATTTGGACTGACACCTGTCAGAGAGCTTTTGACGCCTTGAAGACTGCCATGTGCACGGCCCCCGTGCTTCAGGCGCCCAACTTCTCAAAATAATTTGTTGTTCAAACAGACGCTTCAGAGCATGGTATAGGGGCTGTTCTGGCACAGTTAAACGAGGAGGGCCTAGACCAACCTGTAGCCTTCATCAGTAGGAGGTTACTTCCACGGGAACAGAGGTGGAGTGCTATTGAGCGTGAGGCATTTGCTGTGGTCTGGACGCTGAAGAAGTTGAGACCATACCTGTTTGGGACTCACTTCATGGTTCAGACAGACCACAGGCCCCTCAGATGGTTGATGCAGATGAGGGGTGAGAATCCAAAGCTGTTGAGGTGGTCCATTTCCCTACAGGGGATGGACATTACGGTGGAACACCGCCCTGGTACAGAACACGCCAATGCTGATGGTCTGTCCAGATTCTTCCGCCTTAGTGATGAGAACTCCCTAGAGGTAGGATAGTTCTTCCCACATTTCAGCTGGAGGGGACACATGTTAGACCTGGCATCCTTGGCGTGGGTCTCCCCTCCATTTTTTCACTATGCCTCCTCTGTTGTTGACATGTTTTTGCTGGTTTAGATGCTTTGGGCACTTTGCCACTGCTATTCAGTGCCAAAGTACAAGTGCTCCCTATGATAAATTGATGTATGGATTAGTGACTCCATGATTGGCTTATTTGATTTACTGTGAGACCCTAGTACAGTGCACCGCGTGTGCCCACGGCCTGTAAATCAAATGCTGCTGGTGGGCTTGCAGCACTGGTTGTGCCACCCACCGGAGCAGCTTGGAAAGCGTGTCTCAGGCCTGCCATTGCAGAGCCTGTGTGCAGTCTGGTACTGCCATGTCGACTTGGTAAGTGCACCCACTTACCAGTCCCCAAACCATCCCTTTTCTGCATGTTAGTCACCCCTAAGGTAGACCTGCGGGCAGGGTGCATTGTATGTAAGAGGTAGGACATGCCCTGGTGTGTGTGGCATGTCCTGATAGTGAATTACAGCCAATTTCGTTTTCACTATTGCAAGGTTACCTGTCCCCATAGGCCAGAATGGGCAGTTTGATTATAACATCTTATAATCCTAACTGACCCAGGGAACATGGTAGAAAAACGAATTTAGTATGCCTGAACTCAGAATGATAAAATACATCTTTTAGTGAAGTTTGTTTTAACATTCTGTGTTTGAAAATACCACTTTTAGAAAGCAGGTATTTTCTTGCCTAACCATCCAGCCTGCCTCTGCTAGCTTGTGTATTGTATGTCTGGGTTTGTGAGTGACAGGGGCTGGGGGACTCCATGAGACAGGGTGAGTCAGCACAGGGCTGAATAGACCTATCTGCATGTAGAGTGGTGGGAGGAGTAGCTCCTGGGCCTGAATAGGGCTGTGCCTGCCTTCCACAATGCTGGCTCCACCTCCTGTGGTGAATCTGATGTCCCTGGCCCACACTGACAAAGGAAGAAGGTGTGCACTGGCAGAATGCACCCAGAACTGGTTTGGACTAGGTACAGGACCCTCTGCCTTCAGAGGACAAAGGATTTATGGGTATAAATACTGGGGTCCAGACCCCAAGACTTTAGATCACTTCTGGGAAACAAGAAGAACCTTTGCTGAGGAGAGGAACCAGAGAAACTGAAGGAGGAGACTATCCCTATGTTGTGTGCTGTTTGAGGGATTGGCCTGCAGTGGTTGCCTGATTGCCAAAGAAAGGAGAAAGGAACTTTGTGCTTACTTTCATCATCTTGCAGAAAATCTCCAAGGGCTTGAAGATTGAGCTTGCCTCCTGCTGAAGTCTCAGGGATACAAGACTTCACCAACCAGCTCCCCTGAATTCCCTTGCTGGGAATTTGAAGTGCCTACTGTTGTGTTGGGCGTTCTGAGAGACTGCGTGTCGCTGGGAGCTGGAATCGCGACTCACGAAGAAGAAGTGTGTCGCCGCCGCAGCAGCTGTCGTCGCATCGCCGAGAAAGCGTGCCGCCGCTGTCGCCATCGCATCGCCGAAGCGCCTCGCATCACCGGAGAAGAGTGTTGCCGTTGCAGCAGACGCCGTCGCATCATCGGAGAAACGTGTCGCAGGACCTGTCGCGGCTCAGAAGATTCACCGAGTTGGCGCACGGCCGTCGGGCGTGCACACATCGCCCCCTTCGTTGTCGCATTGAGAAGAAGACGCCATTTTGTTTCATTGCACCGGGTCGTCATCGCATCGAGGCGCTGCTGGTCGCATCGCCACAGAAGCGCAGTAAGAAACCGACGCATCACCTCCCCACGCAGTGAAGAACCGAGGCATCACCTCCTCTCCGGTAAGGAACCGACGCATCACCGTCCCCTACGCAGCAGTAGGGAACAGACGCATCACCTCCCCCGGAGCAAGGAACCGACGCATCACCGTTCTTGCGTGTAAGGAACCAACGCATCACCTTCCCTGCAACTCTTTTGTTTGTATCGCGTTACGCATTCAAAAGTACATTGAACGTAGAGTGTCGCATTTACCACCTGCATTTGAACTGAACTATTTTCTACCATTGACAGTCATATTTTTCATAGTGTATTGTGGATTTTTGTCATTTTGGGTCTTGTGTCTATATAAAAATACTTATTTTTATAATACAACCTGTGTGGTGTCCAACTGTAGTGTTGTCACTGTATTACTGTATGTGTTCACAAATGCTTTACACACTGCCTCTGAGATAAGCCTGCCTGCTCGTGCCAAGCTTCCAAGGGGGTGAGCAGGGGTTATTTTAGTAGTGTATCCCCCTTACCCTGACTAGAAGCAAGGGTCCCTATTTGGACAAAGGTACCTACCTCTGCCAACTAGAGACCCCAGTTCTAACAATTATCATACAGTATATATGGGTGTCAGAGATACCTGCCCCTTGAGCCAGGGGAGTAACACAAGCCCCTGCGGTGCAGGGGGCCCACAAATCCCTCAAGGGTGCCCCATTGTAACCCAAGGTCAATGATTATCTGTGAGATATGGGAAACACAAGGGCCCCTCTTCACATTGTGCAGTGGGACCCATCACTTTATGTTGCACCACTGCCTTGATCAATCCCCAATGAACCGTTGTTTACCTAAGTACTCCACGCTGGAATGCCATGGCTCATTTCATCATGTGCATGTGGATGCATGCATACCTATATGGGTGTTGTTTTTATGTTGACAAGCATCTGATTTGCCTCTGGGGTAGCGTACTTCAGGCTCCACCCTTAGACATCACAGAGATACAATTATATATTAATTAGTGACATTATATTTACTGTGGGCCTTAACTTCATTAACATATGTGAAGCATTTAAATGTATTAGGAGACTGAAATCATTGAAGGTCTTAGAGATTTATACACATGTGCACTAATGTCCAGATTAAACATGTAAGCATGTATTCTTTATTTACGTTTTTAAACTTATACTTCAAGTTATATTTGTATATGTAAACATGTAGTCTTTTATGCATATTTTACATTTATTCGAATTGCACATGTGCATGTATGGTCATGTATTCGAAGTGCATATTAAATGCTTAGTTAAACTTAGCCTGACTACAGGCCTCAAGTGAGATGCATTTTGCTTTGTCAGCATGTTTTCTATTTCTTTGCAGGTGTTTTATCACGTTTCTGGTTAGCTAGAAAAAGGCTTATTGTTTGTATTAGACCGCTGATATACAGGCCTGGAGGGAAGAACTTGGCAGTGAACATGATCAATTATTGGTCGAAAGTGGCTTCTGTTCATCATAAAAGATGTTCAAGGTTGAGAACTACAGTGCAAGTTCGATGCAATCGGAAACTGCAGATGCACTCGAGCAACAATTTTGTTGGCTCTTGGTGGTGTGAAAGGAGATAAGGACGGTTCTGCATCTACTAATACTTTCAAATTGGTGATCCCACAGTTAAAAGCAGCACAGATTCCCTTAACACTTAGAAAGATAAAGACATCTCTGCTTGCCCTATTCTTGCAAGTTTGAAGCTTTATGCTGAACACTTATTTCCTTTTTCTAAGACTTCTACTGGTGTCTGATCATGCTGCCACCTTCTATTCTCCTGAAATAGAAAACCTCAGTAGATGATCCTATATTTGACATATGTTTAGAAGAGAGAAGGGAAATTTCATTATGGAACACATGTTTGCTTTAATGTGTTTCTGTATCATTGTGGCTATCAAAATTCAGTATCTCATTCTATTGCACCTCGACCTACTGAGCTATTTCAGCTTACCTATTGTATTTCTGTACTTATTGAATTTACTTTTGGTTAGCATATATAATGGATTGATTGGTAATCTAAAATAAAACCCTTTAACCACATTTGGCGATTCCTGTTCCTTGTTGTGGAGTCACATTGGCTTCACAGGTTGGAAATTTATTGTTGATGTCTTCTCCCTTTCAATGCTTCACGTCACCCAACAAAGGTCCATCCAACCAAAGGGGAAAAAGCTTTAACAATGACTAAAAGATTACGTTATAAGGTCCAGTGCTCCTTTACCTGCATCTGCATGCATGCCCACAGCCACAATCAAAATTCGGACCCGTTGCTTTTGCCAATTTCAGATTTCTGTTTAAATGATATACTGTACTACTTAGTTTTATGGGTACTGTGCCCTCGCATTTTCTGCTATAGACTAAAGTAATTGTCCATCCCTTTCTATTTTGAATCAGGTTGAACCAACTTACTCAATGTGCTAGTTTGTCTTTGTCTTTTTTGGAAAATGTAATTGACCTTCAACTAAACATTTTCTTAGTTCATGCTGGGAGTAGTGTTTTCACCAGAAGCTTAGCAGTGCCACCCTCAAGGTTTGCATTACTTTTATAACATAGACCTGATACAAAATCCTTTTCAGGATTTACAAACCAACGCAAATTGGTATTTGCAAGAAAATTGTATTGGTTTGCAAGAAACAATATCGCAAATTAGCGTGAAGTGCTGCTTTGCGTTACTCTGCGTCAAGAGGGTGGTACATGGGCGTTCTTGTATAATGACTCATGGTTTTTGACGCTACTTGAAAGCAGTCATTAAAAAGGAGATATTATTTTATTTCTTCTAACTTTTCCCACTTTGCATGTATGCTGCACTCTACAGCACACGTGCAAAGTAGGAAAAGTTTTAAAGTTAGTCTAAGCATAGTATTTTGTACTGGAAGGGTACTTTTCCAGTACAAAACCTATTCTAGACTCACACAAACACATTTGCACCAAGATGCAAAGATGTGTGCTTGGCGCTCAGCAGACTCATTTTGCACCAGCACTACAGAGATAGGAGGCGAGTTCCAAATCTCAGTAGATATGGCGCTTCCCTGCTCTCTCCCTGAAACGCATGGCAGTGCAGCAACTTTGGGTGCTGCACTGCATTGTGTGAGAAGCATGTAAATCTGGGCCATAGTGTTAGTGTGATGCTGTCTTTCACTGCCAAATGGTGGACTGGCCTGACCTGAAGAGTGGAGCAGAGATCACCCCGCAGATGGGTGCAATGACTCTTCACATGTCCCTGCAGAAGGATACCTGAGAGGGGTCATTGGTGCCCTGTGGTCCCACTCAAAATGCACCTCCAGGGGCTCACTGACTGTATGCCACTTCCTAGGTGGAGCAATATAACTGTGCATGGCAGCGAATACTTTTATCCTGCACCCACATTGGTAATACAGCACATGCACAGGAACAAAACTGTTCTCTGATTTGCATGGGGCAATGCTTCATATGTGACCCCTCACTCTCTGTTTCGGGCAGAAAATGGGAAAGTGATCTCATTGGTTTGTGGCTTAAGATTTTTCATTCATTGATCATGGTGCTGCATGTGTTTGTTGTGCATTTACTTGAGGATGTGCCTATCCCTGGTTATGCACACAGGGTTTCTTTATGAGTGTCAGCTTCTCCATGCAAATGCCATGTGCATATGTTTTCAATGGCGCTTCATTCCTCATCGATAAGCGCCTCGTTTGTATGATGTGAGTTTTGCATTTTGTTTCATTGATTGTTGTGTGGATGGGAGCACCAGAAAGGTCCCCTGTGTATAGCACAGTTGCGGCCTGTGCAGGTATGCGTTGGGGCGCGGCAGGGGCGACTCGGCGATGCGGCGGATGCAAGGTAGGTGGTTTTATTTATTTCTTTTATTTTCCCTATTCCGTCGTTTGTCACTTCCACCCCCCACACCTCTGCCCCGCCCCACCGTGCTTACCTGCACGGGCCGAGACTGGTATGACATAAACATCCTGGTGTTAGGTTGTCACATATCTGGCTCCTGATGATACATTTCATTTTCCTCTTCTTTGGAGATCCGTTCCGTATAGGTTGCAGGGTCATCCATCCATTCACACCTTACTTTAGCACCAGTAGCAAAAGATAAGACACACAATCAGTCATATCAACACGTGTGCACCTGTGCTTGATGATGTGTAGTACAGTGACACCAGGATGATTCTCCAGTATAGCAGTGAGCAGGCCAAATATCAGTCAAGGCAGTCGAATATCATGTCAACAGTAAGTTGCTTATCGAATGAGGAATTCTTTTCTTTCATCTTCCTTTCTAGCTGGTGGTTGATTGGTTTATGTTCATCCATAACTCTAGGTTCAACAGGATACTGTTTTTACCTGCAACTCGATTGTCAAAGTGGTATGTTGTACGGTGAGCAATGGACATATGTGCTATGGTGCACAGTGCATAAGGGTTATGCGGTGTAACCAACATCACACCATATCCAGCAGTCTTTGCACATACCAGCAGTTAGCTCAGGACGCAGTGATCATTTTCATGACATAATGCTTACATTGGCAGCACCAGGGTCGTTAGACTTAATATGCCACATGATGTTCTTGGCATAGCATTGGGACTTCAAATTGATGAAGTGTCAGATTTTGCAACTTCTGTGTACTTGTCAAGTGACTGCACAAGGATACAGGTCTGTGCTGCCAATGTTTGCAGCCACCATCGGGCAACATGATTTTTGGCAAAGTGTTTTTCTCGTTTGTCATAACTGCTAATTTGTAGGCTGGCAGCTACTCTACACATTCTAGAGTATTTTTCTACATGCAAAACAGTAACGTAGCAACACATTTTCGGAAAACCTAAGGCTTGACATGGCAGGTAGACATTTATACGAATGTAATAGCAAAAAAGAGAAAGAGATGCTGTTGCGCTCAGGCATTATATATACTTGCTTTACTTTGAATTGTATTTGCCCCAAATATTCTAGCCCTGGATAAATTGCAAAAAATATGTAGTCAAATAAAAAAATATTTCAACCACTTGTAAAAGTACCTGATATGGGAGACATGGTGTACAGAAATGATCAACTATTGAAGCCCCAGCACACATTTCTCGTCCCAGATTTAGGGGAAAATATATTAGTCGGTATTGGTAATGGTACAGATTTAGAGAAGATATAGACGATGATCGATTTGTCCAAGGAAAGGGCCGTTGCAACACAAAATAAATAAGATGCAACTCTAGATGAGTGAATTTCAACTTTTCGGAATGTTATGTACATCTTTTTTCTTTGAAATGGAGCTACATTCAGTACAGTGTCAGGTAAATTGACTGGCCATGAAATTGGATAGTGGTCGTAAACAAAAGTGAAAAGATTGTGTAGCTCTGAAGCTCATTCACCCCTTCCTGTTTCCTAGAGATACCAGTCACTAGCCTGATATCTAGCCAACTGGACTGGAAGCTTGTACCCTGGGATGATTAAAGGAAATATTGTGCACCACAACAGCCACTAGGTCATGAAAAGTAATTCCTATAAACCTCCCTTCGCTTCAATATTGTTAACAATGACATCAAAGTAGCCTACATTAACTATTGCTGAAAAACAGGACTGCATGTCACAGACCCTGACACCCATACACCTATTAGCAAGAAGCATTTCATGGCTAAAGTGATGTCAAGGGCACCCAACCTGCTGGTGAATGAGTTCCGAAGAGAAGGCCTTGCTTGCAGATGCCCAAACAGTTTTTCATCCTCCATGATAGAATGGAATGGAATTTGATTTCCAATAACTTCAAAATAAAAGCAGATGCGGACAGAATGGTCACTTCCATCCTCCAGGGCCTGTCTTCAGCCTTTGATCCAGTACATCACCCAAGCTTCTACTACAGGACCATGCATAGCATATCCCCATTCCTCTGGGAACAAGACCTAATCATTTCCGTCCCCCCCCATCTGGCCTCTACTGCCACCCCTCCTCCGAATGCCAGCTGAGCTCCACTGTTTGCCCCCTCCAGTTTAACATATACTTCATCCCCTTCCTCAGCTGATCCAGGCACATGTCCTGATGTGCTACAACTATGCTGATGAGACCCCAGTAAAATCAAAGCTCTAAAACATGCCAGATGAATATACCTTAATGCCTGGACTTTGCCTCCTCATAAGTGAAGACTTTATGGCCCATAACAAAAGAAATAGGTACTTACCTACAAGCCATGGTGAAAATGTCAATCAACGTTCGTTCTTTGCCTGGAGATTCCTCAGTTACAGAGATCAACTTTGCAGATACCTCATTCTTTTTACAAATTCCCACACTATGAAAATCCTTGCCACCAGGAAAACCCAGGACCAAGACAGGAGCACTGCCATTCGGTAGATGCTAGGGGTAAGGGTGGGACTGCAATTTCTGTTGCTCAATGTGAAGATGTTTTTATGCAGGCCCTGCCTTTCTGTCTGTCCCTGATTACTGAGTGGATCAGGAAGTGTAGAGGTCTGACGTTTCAATGTGCCCTTCTTTCAGATATTCTCACTTGGAGCTAGCCCTATTGCTACCTGATGTAAGAATCATCATCTTTCGCAAAGGCTTTATCTGAGGAGTAGCTAGAAAATGACATATGAAAGGGAATCATCAGTGGATCCACATCTCCTGTCTGGAAAGTGTGTTTAAATGTGGGATTCAAACAACCCCAGTTCGAAGTTGTCCTTCACCTTGACTTCGCAGAGTACTTTGAAGAGCTAGAGTTTGACCAGGACTGGTGTCTGCATGACAGCCAGTTTCCCAGAGGTGAGGGGACATCACCTGAAGTCTGTGCAATTTGCTGGAAAAGGTGAAAATCGGCTGAATGCCTAGAAGCCTGCCTACCTGCTCAAAGAGGGAGGGAAAGGGCTGGCCCCACAAGAGGCCAGCTTTGTTCTAATACGCAGAACACCCAGAGTTTGCTAACTGCCCTTGGAATTAAAACAAGACTTTTGAGGGTTCCTCTGGTCTTCCACTGCGGCCCCCACAGTGGAACACGTACATAAATCAAGCCTGAAAAGTAACCACATGCTGTCTACTCACCCACAATGCTGCAAGGAATTGTGCTGCTGCTGCCAAACTCCAGGTGAGTCCAATGGATGCCTGTTCGCAGCCTGGAAGCTACACCTGCCAGAGGAGCACCCTGCATGATCCCATCTAGGAGACCTTAACTGCCCACAACAAGCACAAGTCAGATCACAGCCCAGAGGCTACAACTGCCAAATTTGGCACATAACGAAGCAGGCCTGCTGTGCTGCTCTCATGCCAAGGTCCAAGTCCCGAATGTAGTCGCAGCTGCAGTCCTGTGTCAGCAGAGTTACTGCTAAAAGTGCAAGTCAGGATAATGCTGAAAGTGCTGCATGTCTGCAGGAACCTGGGTATGTAACATGGCCACTCAAGCGAGCTAGCTGTGCAGACCATGTGCTGCAGCAGGAACATTGACTGCTGCTACTTATGCAATCCATTTTGGGTAAGAACAGTTGAACTGAACAACTAAATACTCTGCATGAGTAGAGACCAAGTGTATTGTACCTGTGCCTAATCTATGCATATACCTATGCCTATGCTTGGGTAAAAGTCCTAGAGAATGTCCTCGAATGAGGAGAGAGCAACATAGAACGTGTAACATACTTACATATTGTAGTTAGAATTACAATCCCATAGCTGAGCCCCATTGAACTGTGTACGATTAAAATCTGCTGTGCCATTAAAGGATTTCATTTACTAAAATAAGCTGTGGGATTGACAATGCATTATTGTATCTGTTGTTTGACTGTTGAACTTTGAGCTTAGAGAGGTGTGGAAATGGTGTACTTCACCCCTTTGCAGAGCCAGAGTAGGACAGACCCCAGGACACCAATTCTAAACGACCTCAATCACTATGGTTGGGGCTCAGTAGCCTCTGACTTCACTGTGTCACACCCCAAACATGACTGACACACATTTCAATGTTCGAAGATGCAGTTAAACAACCAGAAGATTTAAAGGCAAGAGAACTTACAAAATGGGCTGATAGGTCGTTCTCAATCAACATTGGGGAAGTCTTTGTTTTTCAGGCCAATGAAGGCCTTGCATCTGCGTTTCTGTATCGATTTGCGGTGACTGAAAAACATTACATTGTATATCTGCTGCCTCTGCACGGGGGAATGCTGGAGTCAGTAACTACAGAAGCACCTATCATGTACTATATCTAAACCAGGAAGAATAGTGGAACATCTTTTTCAAAATACCATTTTGTCCAATTTGGATAAAGAGCAACGTGCTGCAGGCTCTGCAGTGCCCTGGCTAATCTTCAAAGATTCATTGACATTACTTTTTGGATTTAGTCAATCTGCCATTGAATTCTTATATAATATTTAGATTTGTTTTACACGGAATCACTGAGTGTTTTTACCACACTGGAATCCAAATCCTTGAAATCTAAATGTAACAGCAACAAAGGTTTCACACAGTGTCTTACAGAAGAAACAAGCATTTGCAATGCAATAGGTCTTGCAATTGTGTTTGTTAGAGCTATTGACATTGTAAATGACAATGTGTGTCCCTTATGTTTTTTTTTTGTGCTATTTTTCGTCTTACCTGTAAAAACGGGCACACTTTAAAGTTCATACTGGAGAGGTTGCGCCTGAAGTCCTGCAGGAGCATAATTCGCCTTGGTCTGCTGCTTGCTGCCGCCTTTAGGCACCATCACAATAGGGAGAAGCTTTAGGGAGAGAAAGAGTGACCTGCTTGGGCTTCCGTCAGATGCAGGCAATGTGAGGACTGGACCAGGAAACGGAAACGGAAGCCAAAGAGTTAAACGGCAGGGGCGCTAATCACTCCAGCACCAGTTGGAGGACCGTCCCCAGCTGTAAACAATGAATAATATTTTACACGGCTGAAAAGGCTGAAAAATACATAAAATAAAGCGTGGCTTGCTGCGCTGCTTTTTAAAAAATATATTGGACACTTGCATGCAATTGTGCGATCTGTGCCGCAGCTGCTATTGTTAAATGTGAAGCGCGGCGTGCCTCTAAAATTAAACATATTGCTTTGAGTGGCTGAAAAAATACATAAAATAAAGTGCGGCATGCCACGCTGCTTTTAAAAAAAGCTTGGCATGGCGGGCTGCTTATAAAAACAGCACGTTGTGCTGCGCTGCTTATAAAATCATATATTGCGTTGTGTGAAGTCGCAAGATCGAGTTAGGTGAGCTGCACATTAGAAAAAAAAGGCGTGGCAGCCATTATTGCATCTGAAGCAAAAAAACATATGGCGTGCTGCACTGGTTAGGTTGCAGGCAGGAGAAAGTCATTTAAGAAAATAGTGCACACAGACTGTAATTAAAATATCCAGAGTAACAACACATGTAACAGGGGCAGTCCTCATGGGAGGTTACAACAGGAGAAAAGGAGGTACTAAGGAGGGACTAATAAGCCTATTGACGAATCAGAAGCCACCATTTACAAAAGACAGTAACAGGAGCCAATTGAAAAGATGGGTGGAAAATGGGCGGAGCTTAAAGTGCATACCTGAATACAGCATGTCTCGAAAAGACAGCTCAAGTGCTGCCTAGGCGAGACCTAAAAACATGGCTGTGCCACTTCAAATTAATTGGGAAGAAGGTTTATAATGCAAGTGATGGAGCTCAATATTGGTACCAATTTCCTAATTATGAGCATTTCATTAGAACATCCAAAAGGCAATAATGATGATGATTACTTGGTACGTATAAAGTGCAAACTTTCATCATACATCCTGGCGCTAATACACCAAACACTCAGCTTGTGGCAGAATGCATTTCAACACTAGCAAACCTGGTGGTGTGTGATAACACAATGTGTATTGTGCTCGATTTCTGTCTGTGATTAAGGTTGATAAACTGCTTATTTGAAGCAAACACTCCTGTCCTTGTAAAATTTTATTGAAGACCAGGGTAGCTTTAGTCCTGTATTTGGAAATCCCTAACAGCTCCTTGCTATCTTTCTCTGTCCTTGTAGGTAGTGCTTCCTTTACTCGAAAAGCCGCCTCTCTGCCCTTTCTGTTCGGAAAAGTTTCTGCCCATCTCTCTTTTGCAGCATGTCTCGAAATTATTGCAGAGGTCATACCCAAATTTGGTTCACAGTTTTGTGGAAGATAATCTTTTGCTTTAATCTTTCAAAGGCTTGATTCTATTGCTGGCTTCACAACTAAGGGGCCGATTCCGATCTCGGTCGGAGGCGCACCCAATACTATTCGGTCGGGAAAAAGCCATGCGAAAGCCAGTTTCCCGACCGATCCGTACAGCACACCGAGCGAGCAAGTACGATGCGCACAACAGCAAAAATTCCGGCCGAGCCGTACTCACCCAAACCAGGTCCTGTTCTCCGACCGAGGCGAATCCGGAAACGCCGAATCGAGTCGCACGGAAGGGAAAATGCAGCCCCGTCCGGCCGGACAAGTACGATGCGCTTTCCGTACGCGCCCGAACCCGTCGCTACGCAGGGCACGTCAAAGCATCCGGAGAGGCGCACATAAGCTCCGAATCGCGCCACAACACGATCCACGGCTACGAGGCGAACACAGCACCGGCGAGGACGGCGCGAAGCGACGAGGGACGAAGCGAAGCGGCGAGGACGAAGCCAAGCGACGAGGGCGACGCGAGCAACGAGAAGGACGAACGACACGAACCAACCATGAATCCCTTCGTCCCGATCATACCAATATTCTACATCTACTACCGGAACAGGCACGGACACGTACGGCGCAGAAGGTAAGTCAGACACCAACCACAAAACACATACAACACGTACACGACACATCACACACATACACTGGGAATCTGAATATACTTACACCAGCAACAGCAGCACCATAGGGGCGGGATGCCCATCACCAATGCCACATATGCACACAGGGGCCTGAATGCGCGCCACCACCCCAACCCAGGGGGGCTGGATGCCTACCACTACTACCACCCTTAGCCAGGGGGCAGGATGCCTACCACTACTACCACCCTCACCCACGGGGGCAGGATGCCTACCACTACTACCACCCTTAGCCAGGGGGCAGGATGCCCACCACTACTACCACCCTCACCCAGGGGGGCAGGATGCCCACCACTACTACCACCCTTAGCCAGGGGGCAGGATGCCTACCACTACTACCACCCTTAGCCAGGGGGCAGGATGCCCACCACTACTACCACCCTCACCCAGGGGGCAGGATGCCCACCACTACTACCACCCTTAGCCAGGGGGCAGGATGCCTACCACTACTACCACCCTTAGCCAGGGGGCAGGATGCCTACCACTACTACCACCCTCACCCACGGGGGGCAGGATGCCTACCACTACTACCACCCTCACCCAGGGGGCAGGATGCCCACCACTACTACCACCCTTAGCCAGGGGGCAGGATGCCCACCACTACTACCACCCTCACCCAGGGGGGCAGGATGCCCACCACTACTACCACCCTTAGCCAGGGGGCAGGATGCCTACCACTACTACCACCCTTAGCCAGGGGGCAGGATGCCCACCACTACTACCACCCTTAGCCAGGGGGCAGGATGCCCACCACTACTACCACCCTCACCCAGGGGGGCAGGATGCCCACCACTACTACCACCCTTAGCCAGGGGGCAGGATGCCCACCACTACTACCACCCTCACCCAGGGGGCTGGATGCCTACCACTACTACCACCCTCACCCAGGGGGGCAGGATGCCCACCACTACTACCACCCTTAGCCAGGGGGCAGGATGCCTACCACTACTACCACCCTCACCCACGGGGGCAGGATGCCTACCACTACTACCACCCTCACCCAGGGGGGCAGGATGCCCACCACCACTACCACCCTTAGCCAGGGGGCAGGATGCCCACCACTACTACCACCCTCACCCAGGGGGCAGGATGCCCACCACTACTACCACCCTTAGCCAGGGGGCAGGATGCCTACCACTACTACCACCCTCACCCAGGGGGGCAGGATGCCCACCACTACTACCACCCTTAGCCAGGGGGCAGGATGCCTACCACTACTACCACCCTCACCCACGGGGGCAGGATGCCTACCACTACTACCACCCTCACCCAGGGGGGCAGGATGCCCACCACTACTACCACCCTTAGCCAGGGGGCAGGATGCCCACCACTACTACCACCCTCACCCAGGGGGGCAGGATGCCCACCACTACTGCCACCCTTAGCCAGGGGGCAGGATGCCTACCACTACTACCACCCTCAGCCAGGGGGCTGGATGCCTACCACTACTACCACCCTTAGCCAGGGGGCAGGATGCCCACCACTACTACCACCCTCACCCAGGGGGGCAGGATGCCCACCACTACTACCACCCTTAGCCAGGGGGCAGGATGCCCACCACTACTACCACCCTCACCCAGGGGGCAGGATGCCCACCACTACTACCACCCTTAGCCAGGGGGCTGGAAGCCTACCACTACTACCACCCTTAGCCAGGGGGCTGGATGCCTACCACTACTACCACCCCCACTCATAGGATGGACAATGCATGACACAACAAGCACACCACAACCTAGGGAATGCAAGATTAAGACATCCCCCACCACCATGACAAGCGTGTGAGCAGGCTGTGTCAAATGCCTACAACACCGAACATGACTTTGAACATACAATGTGACCCCCTAGCACATGTGCCACACATATATGTGTGTGGCACCCACAATGCTAAGCAGCCCATGACCATTGTGGCAATGGGGCCTAAACCCCCATCATCACAGTGACCAAAAGGCAAGTGTGGGGTCCATAGCTGAAGCACATTTTGACCATTGTGGCAATGGGGTCTAAACCCCATCATCACAGTGACCAAAAGGCAAGTGTGGGGTCCATAGCTGAAGCACATTTTGACCATTGTGGCAATGGGGTCTAAACCCCCATCATCACAGTGACCAAAAGGTAAGTGTGGGGTCCATAGCTGAAGCACATTTTGACCATTGTGGCAATGGGGTCTACACCCTCATCATCACAGTGACCAAAAGGTAATTGTTGACAAAGAAAGAGCTGCAACTGCCAAACTGCATGGATCATTCCTGGTCACAGAACCAAAAACTCATCTGTGGCAAAGTAGTGTATGTGTCCCATTGCAACATAAATTGGGGGAGCCAAATACTGCAGTGCAAATGAAACATTCCTTTGGCCATGTGCAGACAAACAACACCCATGGGGGCTGAGACCGTCAACAGTCATCAATGACACAATGACAGAAGTGACCATCAGAATGCAGAACCACATATTTGCACCAATGGGCACACAAATGCAGATACCCTGTGGAGACAGCAGATGTGAGGTGAACAGATACCATACCATGGCAGCAATGGGACACACAAACCATGATCACTGTGCTGACCGATGACCTAGGAGTCCCAGGGACAGCAGGGAAACACACCAAACAACATACAGCCAATGGCACACCCAAGATATGCCAATGCAGTGGTGCAGATGCACAAACACAAACAGGCAGACCAACACTGTCATCATACACAGCAGGTGAGGGGTGGGGGTGCCAGTGTCCCCAGGCAACAACACAACACATGAGGAGAGCTGAATACCAATCATACAGATGTGCATACACTGCCACACTAAGCTAACTCATGGATCCAAATCCCCTATGTGGGCAAGCAGGCATTGACAGGTGAGAGGGAGCACAAAACACACATGTCACACAGGCACGTAGGAACAACAACTGACACAGCAAGTCACAGACACACCACAGCACCACCCCCAGGGCCCCCACAATGTGGTGACCCTGGGCTGAATAAAAATACCACTGTGATGACAAAGCTAAATGTCGTTCACACTGTGAACCACAGTCAGGTGTCCTGAGCAACTAACTACCATCACACCTACACAAGCACAAATCAATCAGCATGGCCAGTAAGCCAAGGCCAACATGGAGGCAGGGGCCTAGCCGGGCAACAACTCTCATCTGCACACACTCAAGACCACACCCCTCGACCTCCAACAATGTGCAGCAGTGAAGTACACATGCACTGGTGACATTGCACATGCACCCATGACTATTCCAGGGTGGTGGGTGGGAACCAAGGTGTAGAAACACATCACACATGGACACTCAACAAGACTCCTGAATGTCTGACACACTGCACACTACGCTGTACATGGACATGACGGCAATACCACACCGACCAATGGGATCCCAGCCACAGTCACACACCAATGAAGAAGCCAAGGTCACCCACAAAGAACACACATAGACAACAACCAACATTGCAGCCCGGACCCTAAGGAGTGCCAGCAGTCACACACACAACGTGTCACAATCACTGAAAGATAACACAAACTGGAAATCACATGACAGGGGCAAACAACAAGTGCCAAAGGAAACCTGACTGTGACCCATCTGCGTCAGCACACAAACTCTGCCCTGACAGCAAACACACCTATGGGTGACACCCTGATGACCAGTAATGTGCCATGCACCCACATCACAGAGAACACAGGGAGAAGACTTTGGGGAACATAGCTCAAGTCAGCAAGCATCACAAACAGGTACAACACTAGGGATCACAGCATGCGCAGATGAATGGAAGTGAACACACAGACATGCACATACAACACACACCTTGGGCGCAGGCAATGTCACACGTGTACACACTGCCATGAGGGGACTCCACTCCTGTGTGAGGAAAGCTGTGCCATATGTTGCCTCAGTAGGGCCCCATCATGTCAGCTGAGCACTTGGTCACACAATCAACAATTAGCACCAAATGAGGGCTCCCATCACATCAGCCTGGTCATGGATGTGCCAACGGAATCATCAGCACAGATCCAACACACTTGTATAGCAATGTTGCACTGACTACACGGATGAGTCCCTCCCCATTGATGCCCAAACCTGCATGTCCACTGGAGATGGCAACACGGTCAGGGAAGTAGACAAATGCAACGATGGCAGGCACAACAGATGTGCAGGGGTGGAAGCCACAGATATGAAATTGCCAATGTAAGTAGGAAACCCATTGCCAAATACTGAACACATGACACCCTCAGATGCTGCTATTGATGACATGGATACACCACATGATAGGACACATTCCCCCTGGACCACATGGGTTCCTGCACAGTAACACTTCATAATCATGAGACCAGATATCACCATCACTGCAGCAAGGGCATGGTTAGCTGCACCAACAACATGTACATCTGAAGCATGAGCACTAGAGAAAAGAAAGTTGCTTTATTCAGCATATGTGTTGTTTGATAACGACGTCCAGAAGAAATTAGAGCAAAGGCCAATGGCCAGTCCATTGTCAAAGTTCAAACAGGGTGACACTGGCAGATGTCACCCTACGCATGCCTGCACAATACCAGGGACAATCCACTAGGAGGGGCAACCGGGGGCAGGCCAGGCACCGCAGGGACAGGATCAGGGCTCACCAGGGGGAGTCAGGGAAGGGGTGGTGGGTGCTGGAGAGCCACTGACAACTGCAGTGGAGGTGTCTGACATGGTGTGTGCCGGCACAACTGGGGGCATGACACAGATGTCGTGGGTGCCGGCACAACTGCAGTGGACCCTGCAGATGGGGTGGACAGGTCCGCCACTGCAGTGCCCAAGTCAGACAGGGCGGTAGTGGACTCCACTGCAGTGCCTACCTCCAGGGGAGGAGAATGGGGAACAGGCAAGGTGGGTTGGACAGAGGGGAGGACACCCTCACCACATCAGTGGCACAGACAAGCGCAGCGGGGGTGTGGTGCTGGGAGAGCAAGTGGCAGGGGAGAAGGCCGGAGCATCTTGGGGATGGTATATCTGTGGGTGGGGGAACCTGGGGCAGGGTGTGGTGGGGGCACCTGTGCAGTGGGGGCCTGAGGGATGGAGGACGGAGACCTTGTGCCTGAGCTGCAGGGCGGTGGCGGGGTCTTGCTCTTAGCACTCCGGGGGACTTGCGGGTGGGGGCCTCAGTCCGTCTGCGCCTGGGGGAGGGTGTCCGGGGGCGAGGGGCACTCTGCTCCGTGTGGGTGGGCTTCCTCTTCCCCCGGGATGCTGGAGCAGCTTCATCGGTGGGGAAGAGGCCGAGGTCACAGAGGAAGAGCTGCTGTGACTTTGGGGTTGCAGGTGAGGCAAGGGAGGGTGCTTTGGAGGGAGAGGGAACTGAGGACTGCGCAGTGCATGTGGATGCGTGTGTGTGTTCCAGGGCCCCATCCCCTGTGAGTCTGGCTTCAGTCCCCTGAATGTGCGTGCGTGTGCGTTTTGTCATTGGCGTGTGTGTCAGTGTGCTGGATGTGTGTGTGCTGGTGTGTGCCTGTGCCAGTGTGTGTGTGCCTGGGATGGGTAAGGTGCTGGGGAGTGTGGATGGAGCAGAGGCAGGAGGGGTGAGGGACCGTTTGAGGAGGGACACTGCTGCCGTCAGGAGGAGTCCATGGACCTATTGCCCCTCTGTAGGTCAGACATGCCCGATGAGATGCCCTCCATGAACGACACCAGCTGAGTCAACAGCGCGGTGTGCGCATGGAGGACACTCAGCATGGCTGTCTGCCCTACATGGAGCTGGCGAAGGAGGTACACAGACTCCTCACTCAGGGCAGCAGGGGACACAGGGGCAGGGGGTGCGGTGCCTGGCCCAAAGGAAACACGCTCCCGGACATGGGAGCCTCCACGGACCTGGGGAATGGGAGCCGATGGGAGGGCGGTGGTGGTGCTGGTGGTGGCGGGGACAGCAACACTAGCTGGGGTGTGGTGGCTGCTGACACCCGCCTCCACAAGGGAGTCATCCTCCGAGTTGCTCTGGTCCTCAGCTGAGGTGGATGCTGCTGAGGACTCCTCGGTGTGGCTCCCCTCGCCCTCCGTGCCACTGGGTCCCTCCGACCACTCCTCGGCTGCTGACCCAGTCTGGCTCTCCGGCTCCTCCTGGTCCGTGGAGCTGTCCCCTTCCGTGGCCGTGGATGTATCTGCAAACAATGGGGAAACAGACAGATATCAGTCACCTGCACATAACGCACACACCACTGTGAGCACAGCACATCACAGAGCAAGCCCTGGCATCATTAGTTGTACATTGCTAAAAGTGCACTAATTGAACAGGAGAAGTCAATTGTCAGTCTGATGCCAAGCATGGCACTCACATCCCACATGGCCTTGCACCCATCTGTCTGGTGTCTGTTGGATTGCAACACCCCAGTGTTGACACATGCACCAAGTACACAGTAGTTGGACAGTGCAGAGGACACGGTGTGGACACATCACAGCTCTTGCCACTGAGTCAGTACAGGTTTCCGGATGTAAGGGATGCCCAGAGTCAAATAGGAAATGCATGTGATGCATACCAGCGACAGACACCATGATGCACCCATGTCCTGATAGCCAGCGCCACTATGGTGTGCATGTAGCACATGTCACTCCCCTGCAGGCTCACCAATCAGTAGACACATGCCATGGCGGAGGCATGACTGCAAAGTCATACATCACTGGCTCAGTGATGTATGACTTTGCAGCCAGACAACAACACTCTGCACTGTGTCACAATAGTAGGTCATGGGGAATGCAAGTCCTGGAGCTGCACAAGTGCACATGTACATCCCCCCCACAACACATCCTCTTAACCCTCATCTGTCCAGGTCATACCTATTGGACATATGGGAGACCTGTGACACTACCCTCTGAACCTGAGCCCTCACACTCTGCTGTGCATGGGGAACAGCTGCCTGAACTTCACATTTACATGCCCCAGTCTGCATGGGCAGCTGATCAGACACCTATGTGTCACACAAGTATCGTCTCCTATGGTCACATCTCCAGTGGCATGCTGAGCCCCTACCAAGAAACTCCACAGCAGTCCTGGCGACTAATCCACAGCACACTGACACAGAGGCAGACACCTGAGGGGTCAAATCACTGTGCACAATGTGTCCTCTGATACACGGGAGTGGGAGTACAGAGTGTATTGTATGGCCTGGAGTAGGCATGACTGTCCAGCCCCACATGAATGAGGGATGAGCCCTGGACTGTAGGCAGCTGGCTAAGTATGTGTGACACACGTCATATACATACTCCTGGGGCCCAAACATTGTTCCCACCCGCAGCATGGGTGTGTGCCAGGTACCCCAGCCACATGTGGTGGATCAGCTCAGCAATTGGACCACAGATCAAAGTAACACGCTGAATACATGTCAGAATACAGGCATTGTGTAAGCAATGGACCCACCCATGATGCCCACCACAGAGTCAGGGAAACAGATGCTGTCTCCCACCTTGAGTCAAGCAAACTGCAAGGACACAGTCCTAAGTGACAGAATTCCCTGCATGTAAGGGCCACACCTGGGTATCAGATGAGGAGTGGGCAGTGCACAATAGAGGGACATGGCTCCTGGACAACATGACTGCTGTACTGTGGCAGTTCAACCTGGCCCGAGGAGGGCACATAGCATGTTAGACAGAGTACACAGTGCAGTCTTTGACTCACCCCTCCTTGCTGCTCTCTGGCCTTCAGCTGCCCATCCAGGTCTGGAAAGACCACCGCCAGGATCCTGAGCATGTGGGGGGTCAGGGTCCGTGTTCCGCCCCTCCTGCGAGGAGGCGACAGCTTCAGCTGGACCCGTGCAATCCTCCGGGTCCAGCCCCGAAGGTCCTGCCACCTCTTTTGGCAGTTGCGGATCCGGCGCTTGTAGACCCCCACGGACCGGACAGCCCGGACGATGTCCTTCCAGATCTCATGCTTCCGATGGGCAGAAGCCTGTCAGGATGACAAAGTGATAAGGCCATTACTACACATGCAACATATCCGTGCATGACACAGTTGCATATACATGTCGCAATCACAGGGGCACATGGTGTACCCAGGCAGTGCACGGCTGCCCATGGACAGTTTTCCAGAAGTCACTACATGGTATCATTGCATGGGGAGTAAAACCCTGTTCAGAAGCACTGTCACTGCACCATACCTGTCCAGTGCAAGTCACTACACACTATGGGGGTGACAACTACTCAGTGAGCCTGCTAGCCAGTGGTGTGCTGACTCTCAGCCTTGCTAGTCAGACAAAATGCACATTCAGAAAGGCAGTGCACAGAACACTCACCTGCTCCCCTGGTGTCCCATACAGCTTGCTGTACTGTGGAAGTAGGCTGTCCAGCAGGGCCTGGTTCTCTTCAAGGCTGAAGGCTGGGGCTCTCTCCACAGTACGTGCCATTGCAGGGTCCAGAGGGGCAGAGACAGCAGCAGTGCAGTGGCAGATGTCGTCCTGGAGCATGTAGTGCAGGCAAGTGGGCTCTCAGGGGAACATGCAGCAATATATATGTGCTGGAGAGGCAGATACTGTCCCTTGTGTCCAAAGTGATAGGTCCAAGTCGTTTGCATCTTCTGAATCTGGCCAATCCATGGAATAGCAGCACCAAAACACGCCCACAGCATCCTTCAAAATTTCAACTTCATGACATACATGATTTTGCAACATTGTTGTGGGTGACCAACTGATTTTCCAGCAACCGACTCGTTCGAATATTCGAAAACGCGTCCGTTGCCAGGCAAGCCCATTGTCAATGGGTGCGCACCGATCGGTCCATTGAGGTACAACGCGCACAGGGGTACAACGCGTACCCGCACACATTGAATGCAATGGGCCGGCCGGAGGCACCGATCGGTCCATTGCAGTACAACGCGCACAGGGGTACAACGCGTACCCGCACACATTGAAAGCAATGGGCCGGCCGGAGACACCGATCGGTCCATTGCTGTTCAACGCATCACTGTACATGTGACTGGCATATGTCAGCATGCCTGTCTCAGATGGACATATGCCAGCCACAGATAGCTCCCAGGGAGTGAGGGGCACACCTACATCACGACAGCCTGTCCAAACCTTATCATAAGGCATGTAAGGCTGCATTTCCTATTGTGTGTATGTTGGTGTACATGTTGTCCTGTGGGTGTCACCTGTGGGCAGCCACCCCCAGGCTGTGCACGTGTTAATGGGGACAGGATCCTGGGTGTTACGTGTACGTGACCACTGTGATGTGCAACTGTTCATATCTGTGCATGTGCCATGGTCACATTTCACAGTGGTGTTTGTGTATGTCATGTCACATACCCCGTGAGTCCCATGTGGGACGGTATGTTTGAGCCAGGGTGTCCCAGTGGCACAATAGTGATGGCCCTCCACAGTCTTTGTGCATGTAGTGTGTACAATGTCTCTGATTTCATGTGCACAATGGGAGACAGTCTCCACATCCACGTTGTGTGTGCATGGACTCTGATGTTGTGCGTGTGTGTCACAGACGTCCATGGCTCTCCTGCCATGGCAAGTGTGGCCACTACCTGTGGGGGTCATGTTTGTTTTGTTGTGGTGTACACATGATACTCCAGGTGATGCCAGTGTCCATGTGGCATTACAGGGTCCCTGGGAATGTGCCTGTCGTTGAGCTGTGGTGCCTGGGGCACATCTGTCCTCACATGTCACTGGGGGTGACTGTGACACAGCATCATGATATCCAATGGGCCAACCTGGGACAAATTGATGCCACCTGTAGGACCGTGTTGACAGATGTTGGCCATGTATGTACCATACATGTCGTTCCGGTACTGCACACTTCATGTAGTTGTGCCTCATGATGATGTATGTTGGGATCTTGAGTGTGTTCAATGCCGCATATGTGGGGTGACTGACGATCTTGCTTACTTCTCCTCTGCACTGCAGGGCTCCTGCTGTCCATCGGCCATTCCCAGACCTGGCAACGATGGTGGAACGTGACAGCATCCGACGGTACCGCTTCACCAGGCAGCTGATTGAGGATTTGGCAGTGCAGTTGTCCCCACATTTGCAGCCTGGCCGGCCGTATCCTACAGCGCTGACCCCCAAGGTGAAGGTGATGGCAGCCCTACACTTCTTTGCCACCGGTACCTTCCAACATACTGTGGCGTCTGCTGGTGGGATGTCACAGACCATGTTCAGCCGTGTGCTCCGCGATTTCTTGGCGGCAATGTTGCTCTTCCTGAACCGGTACATCTATTTCCCTAGACTGCGACGACTCACTGACGTGAAGAGTGACTTTTATGCCCTGGGGAGGATGCCGCATGTCATTGGCTCCATTGATGGGACACATGTGGCTTTGGTACCACCACAGGCCCAGGAGCAGGCCTACAGGAACCGCAAGCACTACCACTCGGTCAATGCACTGGTGGTGTGTCTTGCAGACATGACCATCACACACGTGTGTGCCCGTTTCCCTGGTTCAGCACACGATGCCTTTGTGATGAGGAGTAGTCGCATCCCCAGGTTGATGGCACAGATGCAGAACCAGCGTGCCTGGCTTGTCGGTGTGTACTGACTTTGTGCCATTGTGTGTGATCTGATCTGTAGTATTCCGCCCACTTTTCCAAGTCAGCTGATGTGCACTTGTCTGTCCGTAGGTGACTCGGGATACCCCAACATGCCGTGGTTGCTGACACCCCTCAGGAACCCTGTGACACCTGCCCAGATGCGCTACAATGAGGCACATGGTCGGACCAGGAGAGTGATTGAGCGGACCTTTGGTCTCCTGAAGAGCCGCTTCCGCTGCCTGGACAAGACCGGAGGGTCCCTCCCATATGCCCCTGCGAAAGTGTGCAAGATTATCATCGTCTGCTGCATGCTCCACAACCTGGCAGTGCGGAAGGAGTTGCCTCTCATCCAGGATGACGATGACCAACATCCGCCACCTGTGGAGGATCCTGGCCTGGACCACGATGCCAGTGACGATGATGATGATGATGATGATGGTGATGTCCGCACACAGCTCATCACCAACTTCTTTAGCTGAATGTGAGTATCCTGAGGTGTCATGTGAATGATGTGAGTTGGCATGATGTGTGGGTGGTGCTCTGGTGCTGTTGGAGTGTGTCCATGGGCTACTTGACAGGATGTGTGTTGCGATGTGTGGTGACAGGTGGGCTGTACTCCCCAACAGTGTTGACATGCTAACTTGGTTCTGGGTGGGTATCTTGTAACATGTATTGTGCATGAGTTTTGCTGTTCTGTCCTGTACTGCATTGCTTTTGACTGTGTGTCATTTCTGTCCTTCACAGGGTACTTTCAGATTCGTTTGGTCAACTGTGTCCACCGACGACGTGATTGCACATCCAGGCTGGTAGCTGTTGTGTCCCTACAGGTGATGTGCGCCACACCCATGGACTTCCTTCTGTCTACAGTTGTTGACTGTGTGCCCGCTACCAGGTGGGGTTACCTTGCATCTGTAGTGGTTACGGCATGTTGCTACTGTGTAATAAACCTGTGCTTCACTTAGTGATGTGCGTTGTCTGTGGTCACACATTTGACTGCCATTTGCTTACTGCACCTGTGGGCTACTTGACTACAACTGGGAATGGGTGTGGTGTCTGTGCATTGCACCGTCTTCCCTGGCAACATCAGTGTAGGCAATGAGTCAGATGGCCTAGGTGTGTATGTGTTGTGTAGCCCTGGTGGTGTGTCTCCCTCATATGTGTCACGTTGCCTGTACTCACATGCCTGTGTTGTCCTTGCTGTTGCAGTTCGCATACACAGTGTAATTTTGCTGTTCATCATCCCCATAACAGCACCCACGTTGGAATCACGACAGAGGCAAGTATGGTGTATTATTGTGTTTATTGTGATACATCTGTGATAATAGTGCATAGGATGGATTGTGCTGTACATGAATCTTGCAATCCCAAGTTCCTAGATGAATAGAAAGTCCAGGTAGACAGGATCCCCAGTATCGGGGCCACAGTTGTCTGACACATTGTTCCAACTTGTACTCCCCATGCAATGTGTGGGAGTAGTGTTGCCATCAACAGGGTGAACAGTCTGTGCACAAAGGCGAAAATCCAGAACAGGTTCAGGCTTCCTGGGAGTTGCGCTTGGCCATCAGCCTCTCACTTTCCCCTCCTCGGACGACCCCTCTTCTTGGGGGGGCCCTCAAGTGCAGGCTGCTGCGGTGCAGGGGACTCTCCGCCAGAGTCCTCCTCCCTCCCTGTGGCAGTTGCAGTTTGTTCGGTACCAGATGTTGTTGGCACACAGGGAGGTGTGGACTGGTTGCTGTTCATCTGGCGGAGGCATTGTAAAATGTCCCTGTGCACCGCCGTCATCTCATGTAGTACATCCCACTTGGACTCCACGCGGGACATGTGGGAGTCCACACGTGACATGTGTGACTCCACGTTGGACATGTGGGAGTCCAAGCGGGCATGATGGGCAGCCTGCTGCTGTTTGATGTCTCTGAGGAGCCCCACTACCTGGCTGAGCTCTCCGGTGCTGGACTGGTACGCATCAGCTATGCGTACCAGTTGTGGGTCTTCATGCACACCAGCAACGTCTGCAAGCAGCGACCTCTGTCTCCACCCCTCCCACCACCCCTGCTGACATGTGCAGTGTGTGCAGTTGCACGCACAGATAACCCTGGTCCACCTTGGGGGTTGGTGGTGGTGGTGGTGTCCATGGCCCCAGGTTGGTCCAGGGTCACTGCGCTGGTGTTGTTCCTTATTCTGTCCATGTCGGCAGGGATGGTATTCGTGGTGACAGTCGTTGGAGGGGTGGGTGCAGGGGTGCAGCTGGTGGTCCTGCTGGTGCAGCATGTTGACTTGCACCGGATGTGCCAGGTTGTTCTTCATCGTCCGAGGAGGACAGAGGCTGTACGACGCCAGTGAGCTCGGCATCCTCTTGAGCCTGGGACTGGGACTCCTCAGCGTCTGCTGCTGTGTCCCTATCATCACCTGTTTTTGGGAGACACAAACAATGTATGTCATGTTTCTGCAGGCATCAGTGGTTGACACACCTGACAGTTGTGACTGTGCCTCGGGGTGCGGGCCTGTACATTGCATTGTCCTAAGTCGTCACAGTCAGGGGTTGATATTGGTGTGGCACATTGTCCTGCATTATTTGGGCATTTCTATGTATTCTCTGGGGTGTGAACATGGTCTGCATTGATTGTGTTTGGTTGACAGCCAGACCTCCTTCCCACCACCCACCCACCCACCCAGTCAGTTATCCCACCATGGAACGTGCTTGCATTGCAGGGAGTGTAAGTTGTCTCTCAGGATGTCAGTCAGTGGTGTCCTGCTGTTTGTTGGTGCACAGTTGGCAGCAGGGCCTTGTGCTCCCCACAGCAGTAGCCAGTGTCAGCCATCTTGTGAGTCCTGCTCCACTCCCTGTGATGTGAGCATGGTTCAGGGTGGTGTTGATGGGCCAGTTGTGGGGGTGACCAATATCAGTGACTACGACTCCCATCATGCTATTGCCTCCACCCCCTTCCCAGCATGCCCATGCTTCCTTCCTTTTGACTCTGCTTCCCTGTGGGGTGGGCTGGCTGTGCTGACAGGATGGCTGGGAGTGTTGTCCTGGCAGTTGTTTGGCTAAGAGTCCCAAGAGTGTCCCTGTGCTTCACACAACATAACCCAGGGTGGTGGTGCTTTGTGGGATCTTGTGTTAGGATGGAGGGCATTGCATTCTACCAGGTGGGTACTGTGGAGTTTGTGTTGGGGGGGGTGAGGGGAGGTGCTGGTGACTATGGTCAGTGCTGCAAGTCCCCCTTCCCACCCAGCCAGCCAGATATCCTACCATGGAACGTGCTTGCATTGCAGGGAGTGTGAGTTGTCTCTCAGGATGTCAGTCAGTGGTGTCCTGCTGTTTGTTGGTGCACAGTTGCCAGCAGGGCCTTGTGCTCCCCACAGCAGTAGCCAGTGTCAGCCATCTTGTGAGTCCTTCTCCACTCCCTGTGATGTGAGCATGGTTCAGGGTGGTGTTGATGGGCCAGTTGTGGGGGTGACCAATATCAGTGACTCACGACTCCCATCATGCTATTGCCTCCACCCCCTTCCCAGCATGCCCATGCTTCCTTCCTTTGACTCTGCTTCCCTGTGGGGTGGGCTGGCTGTGCTGACAGGATGGCTGGGAGTGTTGTCCTGGCAGTTGTTTGGCTAAGAGTCCCAAGAGTGTCCCTGTGCTTCACACAACATAACCCAGGGTGGTGGTGCTTTGTGGGATCTTGTGTTAGGATGGAGGGCATTGCATTCTACCAGGTGGGTACTGTGGAGTTTGTGTTGGGGAGGGTGTGAGGGGAGGTGCTGGTGACTATAGTCAGTGCTGCAAGTCCCCCTTCCCACCCAGCCAGCCAGATATCCTACCATGGAACGTGCTTGCATTGCAGGGAGTGTGAGTTGTCTCTCAGGATGTCAGTCAGTGGTGTCCTGCTGTTTGTTGGTGCACAGTTGCCAGCAGGGCCTTGTGCTCCCCACAGCAGTAGCCAGTGTCAGCCATCTTGTGAGTCCTTCTCCACTCCCTGTGATGTGAGCATGGTTCAGGGTGGTGTTGATGGGCCAGTTGTGGGGGTGACCAATATCAGTGACTACGACTCCCATCATGCTATTGCCTCCACCCCCTTCCCAGCATGCCCATGCTTCCTTCCTTTTGACTCTGCTTCCCTGTGGGGTGGGCTGGCTGTGCTGACAGGATGGCTGGGAGTGTTGTCCTGGCAGTTGTTTGGCTAAGAGTCCCAAGAGTGTCCCTGTGCTTCACACAACATAACCCAGGGTGGTGGTGCTTTGTGGGATCTTGTGTTAGGATGGAGGGCATTGCATTCTACCAGGTGGGTACTGTGGAGTTTGTGTTGGGGGGGTGAGGGGAGGTGCTGGTGACTATGGTCAGTGCTGCAAGTCCCCCTTCCCACCCAGCCAGCCAGATATCCCACCATGGAACGTGCTTGCATTGCAGGGAGTGTAAGTTGTCTCTCAGGATGTCAGTCAGTGGTGTCCTGCTGTTTGTTGGTGCACAGTTGGCAGCAGGGCCTTGTGCTCCCCACAGCAGTAGCCAGTGTCAGCCATCTTGTGAGTCCTTCTCCACTCCCTGTGATGTGAGCATGATTCAGGGTGGTGTTGATGGGACAGTTGTGGGGGTGAGCTATGTCTGTGACTACGACTCCCATCATGCCATTGCCTCCACCCCACTTGCCAGCATTCCCATACTTACTTGCTTTTGTGTGGAGTTCAGTGGGTGTGGGTGTGAGGGCAATGGCAAGATGGCTGACAGTGGTGTCCTGCTGTTGGTTGCTGAGCAGTACCCAGCATGCCCTTGTGCTCCCCACGACACAGCAACAGTGTCAGACATCTTTGATGGGCCTTTCCACTCTCTGTGGGATGTGCATGCGTGAGTGTGAGCTTGCTGGGCCATGTGGTGGGGGATGTAGGGCTGTGAGTACGACTCCCATCATGCTATTGCCTCCACCCCCTTCCCAGCATGCCCATGCTTCCTTCCTTTTGACTCTGCTTCCCTGTGGGTTGGGCTGGCTGTGCTGACAGGATGGCTGGGAGTGTTGTCCTGGCAGTTGTTTGGCTAAGAGTCCCAAGAGTGTCCCTGTGCTTCACACAACATAACCCAGGGTGGTGGTGCTTTGTGGGATCTTGTGTTAGGATGGAGGGCATTGCATTCTACCAGGTGGGTACTGTGGAGTTTGTGTTGGGGAGGGTGTGAGGGGAGGTGCTGGTGACTATGGTCAGTGCTGCAAGTCCCCCTTCCCACCCAGCCAGCCAGATATCCCACCATGGAACGTGCTTGCATTGCAGGGAGTGTGAGTTGTCTCTCAGGATGTCAGTCAGTGGTGTCCTGCTGTTTGTTGGTGCACAGTTGGCAGCAGGGCCTTGTGCTCCCCACAGCAGTAGCCAGTGTCAGCCATCTTGTGAGTCCTTCTCCACTCCCTGTGATGTGCGCATGGTTCATGGTGGTGTTGATGGGACAGTTTTGGGGCGGGCAATATGTGTGACTGCAACTCCCATGATGCTATTGGCTACACTGACTTGGCCAGCATACACAGGATTCCTTCCTTTGAGTGGTCTTCACTGTGTGTTGGTGTTGTTGTGGTGGCTACATGTGTGGATGTGTTTGTTGGTTCTATTTGTGCCACTGCCTAGCTGTAGTTGTGGTTGTGTTTGTACATGTGTTGGCACAGTTGGATGTGACTTTTTGATGGCATGTGTTGTGTTTCTCTGACTGACATACACATTTTGGGATGATTCTGTTCTGGTTGCTGTGTGATTGCTATGAGTGCATGGTTTGACTCTCCCTTGACAGTGATGTGTGTGTGTTTTGTGGCAGTATATTGTGTACATTTGTTGTGTACTCACCAGGCTCTGGGATGTCCTCTAGTCCATATATGCTCACTGGCGGTAGGATGGCCCGCACCTTCTCCTCCCAGGGCCTGAGGTATATTGGCTTGGCAGGAGGGCCACTGCCGGTGTGTTGGCTGTTGATGTAGTCTTGCTTCAGCAGTTTCCGTACCCTCCTGCGCACGTCATACCACCTGTTCTGGATGTCGGTCTTTGTGCGCCGACATGGTGATTGGGCGTTGATGATCCTCTCCCACATCTTGGTTTTCTGCGACATGGGGGTCTGTTGGACCAATGTGCCAAACAGCTGTGGCTCTACCCTGAGGATCTCGTCTCACCAGGACTTCCAATTCACAATCTAGGAACTTGTGATTCTTCTTGGGGGCATGGTGATGGGTGGTGATGGTGAGTGATGTGTGTGTTGGTGTGCAGGTGAGGGTGTGTGAGTGTGTGTTTTGCTGGGTGTATGTGAGGTAGGTATTTGTTGGTGTGCTGATGGTGTGTGGCTTGTGTGAGGGATGAGCTGTGGGTGTGTGGTTGCTTTCTCTTGGGTGCTGGCAGTGGAATGGCATTTGCAAAGGCTCATGGTAGTGATTTGTGTCCTTTATATAGGTGGAGTTGTGGGTGTGTCTTTGTTCTCTGTCCCCACCCCCCAGTATTTATTGGCTTGGTAATTGCTTGTTTGGCCTTTTTTTGGTTGATTTTTCCTTTGTGCTGTTTGTGTATGTTGGAAACGTTCTTGTGATCGAGTCGGACCCTGCATTGGTCTCGTACGGTGTTTTCCGTTTCGTTTGTGCAGTTTTGTATGCTGCGTACGCGTCGGTCGCGGTGTATTGTGTTGCTTCGCCTCGGTTTTGTATGCGTGTCGGTCGTACGGCTTGTCCTCCGTCCGACTCGGTCGTGTTTTTCGCGCCTTGCATCGTACTTTGCGGGTTGGAGTTGGCGGGTACGATTCGGTCGGATTTGTTCCGGGTGCGTGTCGGTCGGTTGGATTCGCGTGTTTTTCCGGCCGGATTGCTATTTTCCGAGCGGCTCGGTCGGTCGGCTTGGTTTCCTGACGTGTCGGTCGGATTTATCGCGGCTTGCATCGTACTTGGCGTGTCGGGCGCCACTGGTACGTGTCGGTCGGTAATTTTCCGGCTCCGAGTCGGTCGGTGCTTTTTCCGGCCCGAATCGGAATCGACTCTAAGTGGTTATGAATCTTAGGGGCATATTAACAAGGCGGTGATAAACAATTATCGCCGCTTTTGCGGCCGTTTTCGGCCGAAAAGCAGCGATAATTATATTGCCTTATCAGCAAAGACACGCTATCGCGTGTTTTGCTGATTTTGCTCCCGTTTCCAGCACGCCTGACTTCGCATCGATAATGAGATGCAAAGTAGGCGTGTCTGTGGAAACAACATGGGTAAATATCGCGAAGGCAGCTTCGCGATAATTACTATGCGGGGAAGCGATTATTTTAATCGCGTTAAGTATGCCTTAACGCAGGAATTTAACGTCTGTTAAATTCCTGACTAAGGCATACTTAACATGGGGGGTGGATTCTGTGGCTAAGACCACAGGCCCTATCATCTAGGATATCGCCGTTTTCCCATGGAAAACGGCGACATCCACGCTATCTCTGACATTTTTATCGCCTCGGCGATGCACGTTGTTAATAACGCGCTAACCAGGCGATAAATTCCAGAGATAGCCGGCGATAAATATGCAAGCGCTAAGCGCGCTTTGCGATATTTATCTCCGGCCCTTGATAATATGCCCCTAAGTGATCAGTGAATTGAGATTGTGCAGTTGGCTCCGGTGTTGTGACTCTTATCCTATTAGATTTCTTGGTAGTATTTAACACAGTTGACTGCAAAATACTGCTGCGTCATCTCTGCAAGGCTTATAAGTTGGCTCTATTATCTCAGTGGTAACCCCTGGCGGAGCAGGCGGAGTTGCTCTAAGCGGAGCTCTACGGAGTTGTCCAAAAACTCAGTGGAGCTCCGCGCCTCCCACCCCTGCAATAAATATTTTTAAAATAAAATTTACAATTAAAGTAAAATAAAAGCGCACTTACCTTATCGCGGGTTCCCGGGCTGCCCTACTCCTCCTTGCCGTAATCCTGTACGTCTTGGTAGGACTGCGCATGCGTGCGCATGCACAGTCCTACCATGACACACGTCTGACGTAGGAGATTACGGCGAGGAGGAGGAGGGCAGTCCGGGAACCCGCGATAAGGTAAGTGCCCTTTTATTTTACTTTAATTGTAAATTTTATTCAAAAAATATTTATTGCGGGGGGTGGGAGGCGGGAGAGCCGGAAGTTTTGCAGGAACTTCACGTATGCAAAATTCCACAAACTCCGCCAGCGGAGCGGAGTTCGTGCCCAGGGTTACTCAGTGGTCTAATGCATCTACTGCAGGGATCTGTGTTTAACCTCATGCTCACAGGTTTGATTCCCAGTACATCCACTCAAGACTTATCTTCTTCTGAGGTCAATAAAATGAGTACCATTGGGTTTGACAACAATAAATACCTTTTGTTTTCAGTGCCAAGATACCCTTGAGGAGGATCATGCACTATACAAATACCCATATTAGGATATATTTGTTGATCACATTGAGACAGCTGGAATATTTCCTATTAAATGGGGTTCAGGTGGTGCAATTGGGTCCATTCATGTATGGCCACGATGACTGCCCTGGGGTGTATCACATGGATTGGTCGCCTCTAACCTGATCTTCAATTTATATTTTTGTCCAGCATTTTGGTTCACCAGCTGCAAGGAATGTGTTTTTCCTTTTTCATGTATGCAGACAATACCCTGATCCCTTTGAACATTGAGGCAAGGAAAGCTGATGTTTTAAGCTGTCCGGTGGTAGATGAAAGCCAACTGCCTGAACTTGTCCCCATTGAAAATGGGGATTCTGCTTATTCGAAGTTCACCCAGTCATTAGGATAATATGCTCTGTCCCTCGTGCATGTGCCTATCTCCAAAGAAGCTATGTTTTCTTTTCCAGTTAGATTGCTCTGTAGAATGTTCAATGTTGCCTTTTCTAAATGTTGAAAATAAAATTATGGTGACCATTGCATTTATTCAGTTGTGGCTTGATTTGCAATGCAATTATTGTGGGAAGGTCTTCAATTCATTATAGAGACTGCAGTGTATTCAGATTGTTGGAGTGAAGGTTTTGTTTCGCCTCTGAAAATTAGACTATGTGTTGGTAAACATTAAACATGTTCATTGTAATTGTGGCATTACTGATTCAGTCTCCTCATCTTTTAAGATTAGTAAATTGATTACTATTAAATTGGGTAAGAACTGTTATTTCCAGTGGATACAAGATATACTATATAAAAATAGGTCATACTAAATAAATGTATTTCCGAAATAAAATCAGATTCATTTAACATTCAAAACGTACCTGCACTTGGATCATAAGAATAATGATTGCCCAAAGTAATATGGGTTTTCATTTAGTTCTCAACAATAGTGAAACACAGTCATCAATCTCCTTTATTCGGATATACAAAATATCCATAAAAGTACAAAGCAAAATACCAGCATACATTAATATATTCAAATTTAAAACAACAATAAATACCTAATTTGATACAATAAAATACAATAATATCATATACACTGTTAGAAAAAGAGACGACACTGCAAAGATAGGATATTACATAAAAATATAGCAGCATGATAAGTAAAGTGCATGTTTTATAACAGATATCAGTCATTAGAATACGTTCTACATTAACCGCAATCCAAATTTAAATACTAATCCAAAAGGGAGAACAGTAATAAAAAATACACTCGAGTTTTGCTTAAATAATGTCCATAGAGGCACGTGAGCGGACAGTCATTTTCAAAAATGTGCTTACACGAAAAATTAAATTTTCCCATCAAGTTTAAGAATAACACTATAGGCTTCTCTGAAATCATCAATACCCAGGGCTTTAAAATAAGGGATCAATAATTGCATACTGTATTTTCGGTAGTAGTTACAAAAGAATATAAAATGTAACATCGATTGGTTTCCATGGTTGCCACAATAACATGGCGTTTGCTCAAGGTTTATATTAAAGCCTAAAGGGAAGCACAATAAGTATTTTAGGGTGCCTGATCTAAGGCGAAAGAGCAAACTACGATCCCAGCGGTTAATAGCTTCTAAAAGATAACCAGCTGGCAAATATGGGCGGGTGACATCACCCTCTACCGTGGATATATAACGAAATACTGTGGATTTCGAGAATTCTCGCTCATACCTAATACCTTCATAATGTTTATACAGAGCCTTCTGAATAATCTTTTTATTAATGCCTTCCAAATGATTTGGATTTATAAAAATATGTGCGAGATTTATACTAGTCAAGCTAGTCCTAACAGCAGCCAACCATGGTATATCAATGCCCTTATCACAGTTAAGGCAGTCAGTTATAATTTCTCTGCTCAGTGCTGCCGCTGGATTTTGCCATACTTTTAACCAAAATACGGCAGGGCGAGACCTAATATAATCTTCCACATATAGCAAATTCAACTCTCTGTGACAGATATAAGATGATGATGAGATCGGTGCCCCCAGTACTCTCCGGCAAAATCTATTTTCCTCGATCTGGGTGCTATTACTATTTGTATGACCCCATATCTCTGCCCCATATGTTACTATGGGTAGACACTGAGTTTTATAAATATTCAGTAAAGATAGCACTACCTCAGATCTTCTAGGCTGGGGAAAACTCAAAACTGAGTTAACCGATTTTGAGAATTTACTTCTGCCATATGCAGAATGGGCCGCCCAGGAACCGTTATCAGAGAATACTAGACCCAAATAGGGGAAAGTGCAAGTGCTTATCAATTTTTCAGGACCTAAATTAATAACTTTAATAGAATATTTTTGGGGCCACAACACATTAAAAAAGATTTTTTTAAATTAGTGCAAAGATCTAATCCGCTCATAAAATCATCAAAACCCCTAACTAAAATGCGGAGAGAGTTCGGGTGCGACCCATTAAAACCGCATCATCCGCATACAATAGAGCAGGGAGTTTATTACCATTGATCATTGGGACGTCTGTATTCAAAGTTAATAATGTATTATGCAACTCATTGATATATAAAATAAATAAGAGAGGGCCAGTACACACCCCTGCCTGACCCCTCTACCAATGGATATATCCCCTGATACCTCCCCAGCCATACTAATCCTAACCTTTGCCCTTAAATCCCTATGTAAATACGATAAAAATGCACTAAATCCTCATCCAACCCGTATCTTAAAAGGCATGCCCACAAACGCGATCTATTAACAAAATCAAAGGCGGATGTCAAATCCATAAAAGCCAGGTAGATTGGGGATTGCCGGGCTATTGTATATTTACCTATAATTAAATTGAGATTAAGGCATTGTTCCACAGTTCCCAGATTACTTCTGAAACCTAACTGGCATTTGTTTAAAATACTTCCTTCCTCCGCCCAGGACCTGATTTTGTTGAATAATACCCTGCCAAGTATCTTAAGAGTATTATCGATCAAGGAGATCGGTCTGTAGCAGCTCGGGTTGGATCTATCCCCCTTTTAAATATTGGAACGATTATACTGGAGGCCCATGTTTCAGGAATATGGGAGTTTGTTAAGTTATTAAAAACGTTCAGAAGAAGAGGTGCCCAAAACTCTGTATTATACTTTATAAGGTCAATCGGTAGACCATCCGGGCCAGGGGCCTTATTCCCTAAACTCTGATCAATGGCATCCTCTACTTCAGTCAACGTTATATGTATTCTTGACACAGGATAGATGTCACTATAGTCCCCATTGTCAGGCGGAGCTGTATATATTTTAGAAAAATGCGCTTCCCAAGTTTCAGCAGATATGTTACAACTTATCGGGGTAATTGAAAGGGCCCGGGTTCTCATGTTTTTAACCTCCGCCCAAAAACCCTTTGAATTATTGAGCCTTGCAGCACATGCCAAGTTGTCCCACTGTTCTTTTAGAATTTCATCTTTTCTCTCCTTGACCACCTTTTTATATTGGCCCCTCAACAATCTTATGTGGTTAACATCCCTTGGTGCCTCATTCATAGCTGCCCGAAGCTCTCTATTTGCTTGTGAGCATGTGGTATTGAACCATTTCTTTTTACTGTTTGACACGGGTCTTGAAATTATTTGTTTAACACCTGCGCATAAATCGGTAAATGCGGTGACTACCTCGGGTTAGGGTCAATTAACGACAGGCAGCTATTAACGGATAGGTGATATGTTGACAGCATTTTTGAAAATACTTTACAATTATCTATACCTTTCCATATAATTCTTAAATTGTCTGTCGATGATGCTATGTTACAGGCCCCTGGTTCCTTAGAAAAGCCGGGTTTTAATGCTACCCTAAATGTTACAAAGTTAGGGTTGTGATCCCCATACATGGTAGGTATAACCTCGGCTTTGACCAAGAGATCTTCCAGTACGTCTGATATAAAGACGTAGTCTATTACTGAGGCACAGCCACGTCCTCTATAAGTTGGTAATGGGTGACTGTTGCAATAATTTATATCAGCAATATCCATCACATTAAGTAGATTATATTTTGGTAAATAACCCAATAACTCAGTCCCCCTTCTGCATGGGGGTGCTTGCAATGTATAAGCAGCACCTACCCAATTTACCCCTGAAATTTTAGCATTAAAATCACCACCCAAACAAATTCCAGCTAACTTATGTGACCTCATTGAGTCTTGAAACTCTGAGACAAAATTAAAAAAGATTCACAAAATTTAAATTAGGTTCAGATAAAAAATCATTATTATAAAAATGAATAAAACAAATTGAGACCCCACATGTATATATCAGGGCCTGAAAATTGGTTCTATGTGTAGGAATAATTTTAACAGTGCCTCCTGAAGAAATATTAACCCAGATAGAGAGGCCACCTGACGGTCTCCCATATAACGAGGTATTTGCCATTACATTAAAACATTCAAACCCTTCAAGATACAGTTCTTTTGTTACCCAAGTCTCTTGAAATAGCAATACATCAAATTCGTTTACCATCTTTACCCAATCCTCGATGGCTATTTTAGATGCCAGCCCGGCAATATTCCAACTTAACACACGCAAATCGTGTGTCTCCGGGCTGTCAGTTGTGGAGGAAACCAATGGAACTATAGAGAGGGATGGCTCAGTAGGTGTTATTATGGGCTGCAGTCAATCTAAACTATCCAAGCCAGAAAGGGCCATAAATCTGTTTTGCGTCAAGTGTAAATTGGTATCCAATATGTTATGTCTAGGGTTTGGCTTATAAAAATAACCAAGAGGTAGTGACCAAATATCAGTAGATATGCCATTGGTACACTCTTTTGCTGATAATACAAATCATACTCAGTCTCCTCTTCTTTTAAGATTAGTAAATTGATTACTATTAAATTGGGTAAGAACTGTTATTTCCAGTGGATACAAGATATACTATATAAAAATAGGTCATACTAAATAAATGTATTTCCGAAATAAAATCAGATTCATTTAACATTCAAAACGTACCTGCACTTGGATCATAAGAATAATGATTGCCCAAAGTAATATGGGTTTTCATTTAGTTCTCAACAATAGTGAAACACAGTCATCCAAATCATTTCCCCTCCTATCCACCATCGTAGGAGGCGGTACTGACCCACAACTTGCAGACGGTTGTTTGTTTACCATCACAGGATCTGGTAGTAGCACATTCTACAGGTTATCTATTAATAATTGGGGGGCGTGGCTTGGCCGGCTGCAAGATGGCCGCACTTTAGGTGGGCTCTGCCGGCCAAGCTTCTTAATCCGCCATTATCCTGCAGATGACGGCTTCCTGACCGCCTGGCCTCGGAACTCTCACTCTCACCTCGTCCTGGGGTGCCGAGGGACACCTGCCGCACATCGCTCCGCCGCCCCTGAGCCGAGCTGCGCTCCTGGACCTGCGACTCGGGATCGGGCCTTCCAGGTGTTGCTACAGGGCCGCCTCGCCTCAGCCGGACCTCGCCTGAAGAGCTGACCCGGCTTCTGTGCTTCCCTGCTGCCGGAGGGGCCTGGTGAGTGCTTCCATCGCCGGGGGCTCTCGGCGGCGGGGTTTGGGGGCTCGTGCGCCGTACCGCCCAGCCTCCTTTGTCGCTGGGTGCTGGCGCCGACTGATCCCATAGCGGCGCCCGCTGGGCCTTCACTCACTACACTCAGGCCGGGCGACGTGGGTGGCGCGACCCCCGTGACTCCCCCGCCGCTGCTCCTCTCTCGGTGGTGCGTCTCCCGCCCTCACTGGCACCCGGGTGTGAGCTCACCGACCCCGCACCCTGCCGCTGAATACCCGGCCTCATTTCACGACCCAACTCTACGCCTGGATCTGTTCCAGGCCCGGCGCAGCCGTTCACCCGCTACTGCCCTGCGCTCCCGCTGGCCGTCTTGGGCTCCGCTGGACCCCCCACTCCGGGCGCGGTTCCAGCGCGGAGCTGCCCTTTCTCCGGCGACACCAGGGGCCTACACACGCTGCGATTTCACAGTGCGGACCTCCGGCCCTTTCCTGCAGCTAGCACCTGATTTGGACTGACTGCAGCCTGATCCCTGTGGACTGGGGCGAGTGCCATTACTGTTGGGGGCCGCTGCAGTTGGGTTGGGGGTGGTGCCACACCGCGGGCCCCCCGCTCCTGTGCTGTCATCACACCTCTGCTGCCTCGTGGGGTCTGGCCCCGTGTGTGCTAGGCCGTGCACCCCCCTTGTATTACCTGCAGGGCTGCCACCGGCGGTGCTCCCTGACGCGTGGCCCACGGACTCCCCGTCAGCTTGTACCCTCGGCCTGCCACACGCTCTTGGGACGCCTTTCTGCCTGCTGGCTGGCCTGATTGCCCAGGGGGGACCGGTTACCATCCTTCGCGGTGTGGAACCGCGCAAACCTTCTTTGCTTCCTTCTCGTGGCATCCTCCCAGGTGCCGCCTTCTGCACCATCTACTTGCTCTGCCTTGCGCCCTTGCTGTGGGGGTGGCTGCTCCGGCACCCGGCGGTGCTTCCTGTCCACTCCCCTCTTGGCTGGTGACATGGGTAAGGCCGACCCCAAGCAGCCCAGGCTCACCTTCGACCAACGCCGCCAGACGCGCCAAGACGGCGCAGTCGCCGACGGAGGCGAGTCCACGCCTCCCACGGAGATGGCCGCCTCCCGGGAGGACGATCTCAAGGCCATCATGCTGGAGGTTAAATCCGCCGTCTCTGGCATTGCTGCCCTGCTGGACCAGCTCTCTTCACGCCTCGACGTGGTCAAGTCACGAGTGGACTCGCACGACAACCGCCTTCTGCATGCCAAGACGAGGATTTCTGACGTCGAGGATGCCGCCACCCAGGATCGCCAAAAACTCCTTCAAATGGACAAAATCCTGGAGCTAATACGCACAAAGAACGAGGATTTGGAGGCCCGCTCCCGAAGAAGTAACCTCCGCATCACGGGGGTTCCCGAGTCCACGAACATTTCGCGAATGGAGGATTTCGTGGAACAACTGGTGCGTGAATTGTTTGGAGACGTGCTCTCCCCTGTCTTCATCGTAGAGCGCGCCCACCGCTCCCTTGGCCCCCGTCCTGCCCCTGGATCACCAGCTCGTCCCATCATCGCCAAAATCCTCAACTTCCGGGATCGCGATGCCATCCTTCGGGCGGCCAGGGACAAGGGTGAGGTCCGTCATCAAGGTAACTCCCTGTCCTTCTATCCGGACTATACCCTGGTGGTGCAAGCTGCCCGACGTGAGTTCCTGCCTGCGAAGCGGATCCTCCAAAAGCTCGAGTTCCCATACTCCCTCGCGTATCCATCCAAGCTACGGGTCAGACAGGGCTCAAAAACTCTCATCTTCCCTGACCCTAAAGATGCCTTCACCTTTGCCAAGAAGCTTGACCGCACCAACCGTTCCACTCCAGCCCCCTCACAGGACTCTGCCTCTGGCGTCTTAAGTGACAATGATTGACTCCATCCTACTCTGCGTTGCTAGCTGTACTCTGTTATCCACTTTGGCTCCAGGCCCGAAGACCCCACCAGGCTTAACTTGCAATACACAGCTCTTGGTGGTTTGCTGAGGGACCAGGGCTAAATGGACCTTTGCAAGACTCTATTATCTGGTCATCTGCTGTTCAATGTTGGCTTGGCCACCCTGTCTCTTCGACAGGGGCGTATGCCGAGCGCTGCCATGCCCCCGTGGGATGATTCCCACTTTGGTTACTGACTTACCCCTTCCCAGTTGTGGTTCCCTAGGGCGGGTTTGGGTGGTCTCTCAACCTGTTTGGGGGGTTGGTGTGGGCAGTGGGTGGGGGGGGGTTTCTCGGGGTGTTATGGCCTCCCTCTGAGGCTAATATGTTTTGGTTATTCTGCATTCTGATGACGTATTGCATGCTTGACTATGTTGCTCCGGCACTGTTTTGATGCATTTTTCTGCACTGCCACATTTGCTCTTCTGACGCCACGCCACCGCACATGGCAACTGCTGCCACTTCCTCTCCTGTGTTAGCGCTCAATTGTCTTTGTGTATCCCCTTCACTGATGTCTTGCACACCGCTATCTCGGTTGTTTAACACCACCATAGGTACCCGCACGAAGGTCCAGGGCCTACTCACCTCATTGTGTTTGATTATTCTCCACGCCCTGTCTGAATGACTGACATTATTTGTTGGACATGGAACATTCGGGGTCTCAACGACCACCGCAAGGCTCGACTTGTCCATGCACATCTGGTCCGGCACAAGGTGGACATTTGTCTGCTACAAGAGACCCACCTGCTTCCTGCATCTGCTGCCAGACTGCACTCCCGGCATTGGGGAGAGTCCCACTCCTCTTACTATTCCAACTACTCTCGAGGGGTCTCTATCCTCATACGTAAGGGGCTCCCTTGGCAAACCTCTCACGCTATAACCGACCCCGCAGGGCGATTTGTTATCCTCCACGGCTCCCTTCAGGCCCAACCCCTCACAATCGCTGCTGTTTACGGCCCCAACACAGATGACCCAGATTTTTTTGCGCAGGTATGGCACCACATTTCATCACTCGGCCCCGCTGCACTCCTCTGGGGTGGGGACTTTAATGTTACACTATCCTCCGTCTTGGATCGCTCTGGCCCTCATTCCTCCCATCCTCGCGCCGCGGCGATCTTAAACTCCATCCTCGCCGAGAACTCCTTGCTCGACGCTTGGCGCCACACACATCCCGAGGCCCGTGAGGGCACATGTGTCACTGGCACCCACGGATGTTGGTCCCGGTTGGATCTCTGGATTTCCACTCCTGACACTTTCTCCTGGCTCACCTCCGTTGATCACATGGCGCGAACTCTGTCAGATCACGCACCAGTTCAGCTCGGTCTCCGCCTACCTCTGTCCCCCCGACGTGCTTTCTCCTGGCGGCTACCCCCTAATGCTTTGCGTGATTCCGTCTTTTGTGACGAGATCCAGACCACGATTAACAACTACTTTGAGCTAAATGAGGGCTCTGTGGACTCCCCTTCCACTCTCTGGGAGGGTTTCAAAGTCGTCATTCGTAGCGCATGTATTTCTAAACAGTCCGGGGTCCTACGCTCCATCCGCAATACTCTACATAAGATGGAGTCCGAAATTAAGAGCTTGGATGCCTCTCACGCTCTTGCCCCTAGCCCCGACACACTCGCCCCTCTTCGCGAGAAACATACTGAATTCGCTAAGGAGGCCAACAGAGAACTATCATTCCTTGGCCGGGAGGCCCGGGCGCGCCGCTCGGCGAGGGCGACCGGCCAGGTAAGACTTTGGCCAACCTTCTCCGCCCGGCCCGTGCTGCTTCCTACATCATGGCACTCCAGGACGGTGGCCCAGCTCGCACCACCTCTTCCGAGGAGATCAGTGCGCGGTTCACTGACTTTTATATGCAATTGTACACTGCGGGATCCGCCCCTCCGCGCGAGGCCCTCGACCAATATTTCGATACCCTCGAGCTATTATGGCTCGAAAACCACCACTGGGAATATTTAGACGAGCCCTTCTCTAAAGAGGAAATACTAGCCGCCATCAATGGTATGCCCGGTGACAAGGCCCCTGGTCTGGACAGCTTGCCCGCTTCTTTTTATAAGACTTTCGCTCCACTACTGGTGCCGCATCTGGCTGCCATGTATAATGAGTCCTTCGAGAGTGGCCAACTTCCGCCTTTCGCTCGCGAGGCCATGCTGACCCTTCTTCTAAAACCGGACAAACCCCCGAACTGCGTGACTCCTACCGCCCCCTGTCCCTCATCAATATTGATAACAAAATCTGGGCCAAGCTGCTTGCGTCGCGTCTTCTCCCCCTCATGCCGCTTATCGCCCGTCCAGATCAGTCCGGCTTCATACCGGGCCGGGCAACCTCCCATAATCTTCGGACCATCTTCTCCATCCTGCATCAAATTAACCCAGCGCTTCCTGCGGTGGCCGCCTCTACTCGACGCCACCAAGGCCTTCGACACCCTGGAATGGCCCTTCTTATTCGCTATCCTCCCACGTCTCGGTTTCAGTTCGGTTTTTATTCGTAAAATCTCATTATTGTACACTCTCCCCTCCGCCCGGCTACGGATCATTGGCATGGTATCAGATCCAATCTCTATCGGACGTGGCACCCGCCAAAGATGCCCGCTTTCACCTATGCTCTTCGCTATCGCGATGGAACCACTGGCGGCCCGACTCCGACAACACCACACCCAGAGGGGAATCGGGTTTGCGGCACGCGCCCTCCTGGTCTCTATGTATGCCGACGATATTACTTTATATGTCCGTCATCCCCAGGAACATCTTAGTCCTCTAGTACGTGAAATCATACGATTTGGGGGCTATTCAGGCATACAGGTCAACTGGACCAAGTCGATCCTGTTCCCTCTCACGGACGCGACCACTCCTTTCACCACGGAATATCCTTTTGTCTGGGCGTCCGGTCCCACTCGTTATTTAGGAGTCTGGCTGAGTAGGGACGTGGACGAACTCTGGAGGGCTAATTTCGGTCGTGCGGTTGACTGGCTTGAGTCGAAGATCCCCCTTTGGAGCCGGCTGCCCTGTTCCCCTCACCGCCCATTTTTTTCGCAGGGTTCGCTCGTTGATCATCTCTCTAATCTGGGCCGGCAAGCAACCCAGGATCGCGTATGACGTTCTCACCCTTCCGATGTCAAGTGGCGGCCTCGGCGCCCCTAACTTCAAGCTTTATGCAATGTGTGCTCAGGCCAGTTTCTTGCACTTTTGGCTTCACCCCACTCCTTTCCAGCCGCACGTGGCGGTCGAGGCAGATCTTGCTGCCCCGTGGCCGCTTACCACTGCCCTGTTTGCCCCGGCCAAACTCCCCCGCACTGAGATAGACACAGTTGAGACCTTGCGCTGGGCCTGGGAGGGACTCCGCCGGTTCTCTGGTGCCCCCTTGCTTTCGGCAAACTCGATGCCGATAGTTCGGCACCCGGCTTTTCCTCCTCTCCAACCCTTCGGCATGGCTAAACATGCCACTCGCCTGGGACTGACTACGGTCGCGGATCTCTATCCGGAGAGTATGTTTTATTCCTTGGCTGAGGACTCCGGCCCCATGGACACTCTGCTTTTTTATCAACTGAGGGCTATTTGCAGGGAGCGGCACCCTGGGTTTCCTCTGCCTCCTGCCTCGTTGACCGCTCTCGAAGTTTCTTTATTCGTCTTCATCCCCTCGGAAGTTGGTAACCAAACTATACGCCTTCACGCTAGCGGATACCTCCATCTCCACTGATCGCGCTCGTGTGGCATGGGGCGAGGACCTTGGCATAGACATCTCTCAAGCTGATTGGCTATACTGTTGTGCGCAAACTAAGCGACTGTCCCCTAACTATCGTCTGCGCCTTATCCATTTTAAATACTTGCATAGGCTCTACCGTACCCCCGTTCAGTTGCATAAGCTGGGACTTACCCCCAGTGACAGGTGCCTACGATGTTCTGCTCCTGTGGCGGATTTCGCTCACCTTGCCTGGTGGTGCCCCAAGGTCGCCAATTACTGGCGCAAGGTCTGTTCGGCTGTGTCAGAAATCACCTCCTCGCTGGTACGGCCTGACCCCCCGCTCTGCCTCCTCGGCTTTGTCAAATTCTGCCCGGACGCTTCCCGCCGTCTCAACGCCATGCTGCTTGTCCTCGCACGGCGTAGGGTTTCTATGTGTTGGGGTCGCAAACCTGCACCTAAATTCGCTCAATGGCTCGAAGATGCATCGCGCTGTCAGACCCTTTTGTCTGAATTCTGGGACCTTATGCCAGCTAGATCTCGCCCACTCGACATATGGGGGCCCCTTGTGTCATACCTCCTTGCTCGTTCCCCCCAGCGCCTGGCTTTCTCTCCCGCGCTCCCCGCCGGGCGCCCGCAGCGGCGGCGGCCGGTGTAGGATAGCAATCGGCCTCCCCTCCTTGTCCCGTCTACTTCTCAGCAGGGCCAGCCCCTTCCCCGAGATTTATGCGCTTTATATCAATGACTGTTTATTGTCCAAAAGTGCCTGTATAATATTCGCTATGCTGTCGTTCTCTGATGTTTTGAACTATTGGTACTCTTTGTGATTTTCAATGGTACTCTTGTATATGGCGCTTTGATTCAGTGCAAGAATATAATTTGTTTATGCAACTTGGTCAATAAAGGTTTTTTTGAAAACTTAAAAAAAAAAAAAACTCTATTAATAATTGGGGGCTTTTAACTCACAATAACCAGCCAGAAATGTTGGCCCATTTGTGGTAAAGTAAATCCGCTGTATTCCAGGAAGGCATGCAATCAATCTGTTAAGACACTGAGGAAGAAAGGTACGATTAGAGGGCAATATTTATAGTCAGGTCACATTACAGTGCTGCAGTTGCTCGGTATCTTAGATGTGACCTGAACAATTCTTTGCACTGTGCTAGATGTATAAGTCTTACAAAAACAAAAATGCAATGGGGGAACACTTGAATTAATCTAAGCCACTTGTACTTACTCGAGCCTTATTCCAGAACCTGGGTCTACTTCAAAAAGAAACAGTCCAGCCCTAACTTCCAGGCAACGTCCCTTGTAGACAGGAACACTAACAACCCCAGGTTGTTTAAGACTTTTAATGCCTCATCAGCAAGATTAAAAAACACACAATTGATGGACGGAATGCAGAACAAATCAAAACATTCACCCCCAGTCAAGAGATCTGGGTTAAATCCATCATTCTTTTTCTCACCATGCCACCCCAGTTTAGACCTGGCCATATGCAAATCATTCTTGACCCTGTGCCTCATGGGAACAGTCCAGCCCGAACTGCCAAGCCAGGTGCTCCCTGGACCGGAAACAAGCATCCTAGGACCGGTTTCAGGGTTTCACCCCTCATCAGCTAGGATAGCTTGATTCCAGTGGCACAGTGAGCCCGGGACCCACGTCTGGGCATACCTGGCGCACTTAGGGCAGGGAAGCAAAAGACACACAATTGATGGACGGAATGCAGAACAAATCAAAACATTCACCCCCAGTCAAGAGATCTGGGTTAAATCCATCATTCTTTTGCTCACCATGCCACCCCAGTTTAGACCTGGCCATATGCAAATCAGTCTTAACCCTGTGCCTCATGGGAACAGTCCAGCCCGAACTGCCAAGCCAGGTCCTCCTTGGACCGGAAACAAGCATCCTAGGACCGGTTTCGGGGTTTCACCCCTCATCAGCCAGGATAGCTTAATTCCAGGGGTACAGTGAGCCCGGGACCCACGTCTGGGCATACCCGGCGCACTTAGGGCGAGGAAGCAAAAGACACACAATTGATAGACGGAATGCATAACAAATCAAAACATTCACCTCCAGTCAAGAGATCTGGGTTAAATCCATCATTCTTTTGCTCACCATGCCACCCCAGTTTAGACCTGGCCATATGCAAATCAGTCTTGACCCTGTGCCTCATGGGAACAGTTCAGCCCGAACTGCCAAGTCAGGTCCTCCCTGGACCGGAAACAAGCATCCTAGGACCGGCTTCGGGGTTTCACCCCTCATCAGCCAGGATAGCTTGATTCCAGTGGCACAGTGAGCCCGGGACCCACGTCTGGGCATACCCGGCGTACTTAGGGCGAGGAAGCAAAAGACACACAATTGATGGACGGAATGCAGAACAAATCAAAACATTCACCCCCAGTCAAGAGATCTGGGTTAAATCCATCATTCTTTTGCTCACCATGCCACCCCAGTTTAGACCTGGCCATATGCAAATCAGTATTAACCCTGTGCCTCATGGGAACAGTCCAGCCCGAACTGCCAAGCCAGGTCCTCCTTGGACCGGAAACAAGCATCCTAGGACCGGTTTCGGGGTTTCACCCCTCATCAGCCAGGATAGCTTAATTCCAGGGGCACAGTGAGCCCGGGACCCACGTCTGGGCATACCCGGCGCACTTAGGGCGAGGAAGCAAAAGACACACAATTGATAGACGGAATGCATAACAAAACAAAACATTCACCCCCAGTCAAGAGATCTGGGTTAAATCCATCATTCTTTTGCTCACCATGCCACCCCAGTTTAGACCTGGCCATATGCAAATCAGTCTTGACCCTGTGCCTCATGGGAACAGTCCAGCCCGAACTGCCAAGCCAGGTCCTCCCTGGACCGGAAACAAGCATCCTAGGACTGGTTTCGGGGTTTCACCCCTCATCAGCCAGGATAGCTTGATTCCAGTGGCACAGTGAGCCCGGGACCCACGTCTGGGCATACCCGGCGCACTTTGGGCGAGGAAGCAAAAGACACACAATTGATGGACGGAATGCATAACAAATCAAAACATTCACCCCCAGTCAAGAGATCTGGGTTAAATCCATCATTCTTTTGCTCACCATGCCACCCCAGTTCAGACCTGGCCATATGCAAATCAGTCTTGACCCTGTGCCTCATGGGAACCGTCCAGCCCGAATTGCCAAGTCAGGTCCTCCCTGGACCGGAAACAAGCATCCTAGGACCGGTTTCGGGGTTTCACTCCTCATCAGCCAGGATAGCTTGATTCCAGTGGCACAGTGAGCCCGGTACCCACATCTGGGCATACCCGGCGCACTTAGAGCGAGGAAGCAAAAGACACACAATTGATGGACGGAATGCAGAACAAATCAAAACATTCACCCCCAGTCAAGAGATCTGGGTTAAATCCATCATTCTTTTGCTCACCATGCCACCCCAGTTTAGACCTGGCCATATGCAAATCAGTCTTGACCCAGTGCCTCATGGGAATAGTCCAGCCCAAACTGCCAAGCCAGGTCCTCCCTGGACCGGAAACAAGCATCCTAGGACCGGTTTCGGGATTTCACCCCTCATCAGCCAGGATAGCTTGATTCCAGTGGCACAGTGAGCCCGGGACCCACGCCTGGGCATACCCGGCGCACTTAGGGCGAGGAAGCAAAAGTCACACAATTGATGGACGGAATGCAGAACAAATCAAAACATTCACCCCCAGTCAAGAGATCTGGGTTAAATCCATCATTCTTTTTCTCACCATGCCACCCCAGTTTAGACCTGGCCATATGCAAATCAGTCTTGACCCTGTGCCTCATGGGAACAGTCCAGCCCGAACTGCCAAGCCAGGTCCTCCCTGGACCGGAAACAAGCATCCTAGGACCGGTTTCGAGGTTTCACCCCTCATAAGCCAGGATAGCTTGATTCCAGTGGCACAGTGAGCCCGGGACCCACGTCTGGGCATACCCGGCGCACTTAGGGCGGGGAAGCAAAAGACACACAATTGATGGACGGAATGCAGAACAAATCAAAACATTCACCCCCAGTCAAGAGATCTGGGTTAAATCAATCATTCTTTTGCTCACCATGCCACCCCAGTTTAGACCTGGCCATATGCAAATCAGTCTTAACCCTGTGCCTCATTGGAACAGTCCAGCCCGAACTGCCAAGCCAGGTCCTCCTTGGACCGGAAACAAGCATCCTAGGACCGGTTTCGGGGTTTCACCCCTCATCAGCCAGGTTAGCTTAATTCCAGGGGCATAGTGAGCCCGGGACCCACGTCTGGGCATACCCGGCGCACTTAGGGCGAGGAAGCAAAAGACACACAATTGATAGACGGAATGCATAACAAATCAAAACATTCACCCCCAGTCAAGAGATCTGGGTTAAATCCATCATTCTTTTGCTCACCATGCCACCCCAGTTTAGACCTGGACATATGCAAATCAGTCTTGACCCTGTGCCTCATGGGAACAGTCCAGCCCGAACTGCCAAGTCAGGTCCTCCCTGGACCAGAAACAAGCATCCTAGGACCGGTTTCGGGGTTTCACCCCTCATCAGCCAGGATAGCTTGATTCCAATGGCACAGTGAGCCCGGGACCCACGTCTGGGCATACCCGGCGCACTTAGGGCGAGGAAGCAAAAGACACACAATTGATGGACGGAATGCAGAACAAATCAAAACATTCACCCCCAGTCAAGAGATCTGGGTTAAATCCATCATTCTTTTGCTCACCATGCCACCCCAGTTTAGACCTGGCCATATGCAAATCAGTCTTGACCCTGTGCCTCATGGGAACAGTCCAGCCCGAACTGCCAAGCCAGGTCCTCCCTGGACCGGAAACAAGCATCCTAGGACCGGTTTCTGGGTTTCACCCCTCATCAGCCAGGATAGCATGATTCCAGTGGCACAGTGAGCCCGGTACCCACGTCTGGGCATACCCGGCGCACTTAGGGCGGGGAAGCAAAAGACACACAATTGATGGACGGAATGCAGAACAAATCAAAACATTCACCCCCAGTCAAGAGATCTGGGTTAAATCCATCATTCTTTTGCTAACCATGCCACCCCAGTTTAGACCTGGCCATATGCAAATCAGTCTTGACCCAGTGCCTCATGGGAACAGTCCAGCCCAAACTGCCAAGCCAGGTCCTCCCTGGACCGGAAACAAGCATCCTAGGACCGGTTTCGGGGTTTCACCCCTCATCAGCCAGGATAGCTTGATTCCAGTTGCACAGTGAGCCCGGGACCCACGTCTCGGCATACCCGGCACACTTTGGGCGAGGAAGCAAAAGACACACAATTGATGGACGGAATGCAGAACAAATCAAAACATTCACCCCCAGTCAAGAGATCTGGGTTAAATCCATAATTCTTTTGCTCACCATGCCACCCCAGTTTAGACCTGGCCATATGCAAATCAGTCTTGACCCTGTGCCTCATGGGAACAGTCCAGCCCGAACTGCCAAGCCAGGTCCTCCCTGGACCGGAAACAAGCATCCTAGGACCGGTTTCTGGGTTTCACCCCTCATCAGCCAGGATAGCTTGATTCCAGTGGCACAGTGAGCCCGGGACCCACGTCTGGGCATACCCGGCGCACTTAGGGCGAGGAAGCAAAAGACACACAATTGATGGACAGAATGCAGAACAAATCAAAACATTCACCTCCAGTCAAGAGATCTGGGTTAAATCCATCATTCTTTTGCTCACCCTGCCACCCCAGTTTAGACCTGGCCATATGCAAATCAGTCTTGACCCTGTGCCTCATGGGAACAGTCCAGCCCGAACTGCCAAGCCAGGTCCTCCCTGGACCGGAAACAAGCATCCTAGGACCGGTTTCGGGGTTTCACCCCTCATCAGCCAGGATAGCTTGATTCCAGTGGCACAGTGAGCCCGGGACTCAATATTAATCTGGTACAACACCAAGAGGCTGATTGCAGAAAATTACCAAAGTCATGTCTTCATCATTGTTCAGGAGGTAGGATTCCTTCTGCAAAACCTGGTGACTGTATGTGAATATAGAAATGGATGCTTGCAAGGAAAGGCCCTTAATTAATACTTATACAATTGTATTTCCAATATGCCATTTTTTTGACATCTTTCCCTCATGGGGATAAGGTAAGCAACGCCACTGGGTGAAGGGGACAGTGGGAGCGGTCAGCAGCCATGGCATCACCACTGCACCCTGTCTGATGCCCATGGTTGGTATTTGAACAGCAAAAACTACCCCTCCAGGACACCTTCCACCGTTTAAATGGTTATGAAATGGCATTGACAGTCAGTAACCGTTCAATGCATTCCAATCACTGGAGGAAATACACTCTATTGATACCTTTCCTCGCAAATTAAATTAGAGCAGAAAGACACGGTGCCACCCCAATTCCTTGCCAATTACAATGTTGACATTGTGAGTTACAATAATATTTGTGACTTCCAATCAGAAACATTTTAAGGATTGGGAAAAGTGGTCAATTGCCCAGTGCACCCCACCCTCAGGAAAGTTTTTCTATTTGATCTCTGTCTATCCTATTTCTCTGTCGAAACACCTCTCCCTCACTGCCTACCTCTACCTCTGACTAAAATATAATTTTGGGCCTGATTTAGATCTTGGCGGTCTTACCACGGTCCCGCCATGATCCCAAGTACTCCGTCAAGCCCATGGAGTTCCGACCAACAGCCTTTACAATTAATCCGTCAACACGCATGCAATTACAACGCGGCCGTTACAACGACTGCGTTGTAACTAACGCATACCATTACCCCGCAAGTCGTAACAACGACTTGCGGAGGAGGAGAAGGTGTTGGATTTAAAATCCAACACCTTCCCTACTGTCCGCACAGACTGCAGTTGGAATAGTAAATTATACTATTCCAACATCCAGCGCCCCCTCCACTCGTTGTTATGACTTGCGGGGTAATGGTATGCGTTGTTACAACGCGGTCGTTGTAACGACCGCGTTGTAATTGCATGCATGCATGCGTAATAAGGAGGCATATTCTCCGACCACTGTATTTAGATGTTGAGGCTATGGCAAGCTTCCCGCTGCCACTGTGGTCTTCTCTGCTGGCTGACAGTACTCCGCCACCGTCGGGGTGGTGGGTTCCAGACGAGCCGATTTAGATGTACAACTTGCGTTGGTGATCACCTGTATGATTTTCATACAACACATGTATATGTTGTGTATGTGTCGTGAATGTAGGTAATATGTACTGCACATTGTGTTGCATGTTAAATACCACGAGGCGAAAGTAAATGTTACCATACACTGCATAGGACAAGTGAAACCGGATACTATCTTTGATTCCTGCGACAACGGGGTTGCTGAGCATCATGGTCAGGGAGCAGAGCACAGGAAGGACCTGGACAATGACGTACAAGACGGATTCCGAAGTGGGACCCCGAAAAAGGTGCATTTTCACCTCTTTTCCTTCCATTCCGCCGACGCACGCGTGGCTGTGACCCCGACAGAAAAGGCTCAACGGAAAGGCGCATTGTAATCTGGACGGCGGCAAGGTTGGCAGCCCTGCCTCCCAAAGCTGCTTCTGGCTCTGCCGCCATCGACAGGGGAGCAGGAGTCTCAGTGGAGGCAGTGGGAGTGCAGTGGTCTTTTTTCCCACAACCTGCCAGCATCTTAATCGGGCGGGGGGAGACCACCCAAAACCCAATAGAGAGACAGGTGCCACCAAGATCCAAATCAGGCCCTTAGCATTGTTTGTCATCAAAAGAAATTGAATGAGTAGGAAATGGGCAATAAAATTCAAATTTGTTCCATACAGGGGCCCTCAAAATTGTTTTGGCTGCGGACCCAAAATGCTTAACATGACACTGCTACCAATGTCGCTATATTGTAATTTGGTTTCTCACACTCACAAAGATTGCCACTTTGTACAGTGCAGACTTTTAAAGGTGAAAATACTTTAATGCATCCGGCCTCCTGTATCCTACAGAGACAATTTGGTGACAGTAAGCACACCAGCACTGATTCAGTGTCCTTGCCGCATTAGTCTAAACTTTTGTTCTCTTCACAGTAAAGTAAAGTTTCTGCATTCAGCCAGTTTAAGTGCCCAGTAGCAGCAAGGGTGCCTTGGGCCCTGGTGCAAGAAAGGAAAATGAGCCCTGTGACTGCTGTTGAGGTCATGAAATGGAGCAATTATGAGGGTTCAATGGGATCCTCAGGATTCTGGGCCCAGGTGCCGCTGCTCCTGCTGCGCCAACACCTACGCCCCTGGACGTGCCCCGTCTGCGTTCAACAGTGGAATGCCTTACGGCCTTCTTTTTTAAAAACACGTTTGAGTGCAAATCGTCTTGGAATGGTTAACCTCCCTTCAGCAACTTTGAGAAAATAATGTTTTGCATTTATTGAGCCATAACAGTTTTTTCACATAGCATGAAGTAATAGTTTCTGTTTTAGGGCGGATTTTATTTTCTTGATGTTTATTGGATTAGACTGAAATAAGGGGTACAAAAGGTTAGCACGTGTTGGCTACGAGGAGAGGCATTCCAGGCTGCTGAGGAGATGCAGTATTTTGTGTCTGATTGTTGCTCCTGCGTGGAAAAAGACGATGTTTCTGTGCTTCCACACGTTAAAATAAAAATAGGACCAGTCTGGTATTATTTATTTTATATTTTGCGAGGTCCATGGTGTTCCTCACCATCCTAAGCAACAATCAAAACATTTGAAAAATAACTCTAAGGTTGACATTTGGAGAAGGAATATGCGTACCAATCAGAGAAGAGCGGCAAAGGAGGGAAGAACTGCCTTCAACCAGGCAGGGCCAGTGAAGGCACTCGTAGCTGCCAGCCCTGCAAGAAAAAACATTAGTGAACTTGGATCAGGTGTAAAGCAGTAGCGGTCGGTGGTGGGAGTGCCGCCGGGCGCTGCATCGCCAAATGCGATGCAGCGCGCGCAACAAAATTCGTTTTATTTATTTATATGTGTACTTACCTGTAATCGGCCGTAATCCGTAGCATACTACCCCCCACCCGGCCCCTCCCCCGCCCCACGTCAGCGCCCGGCGGCACTCCCACCACCGACCGCTGCTGGTGTAAAGGAGAAAGCCCTCCACACCAATAATAAAATATTCACAACATGTCTGTCGGGAAAGAAAGTACTAGGAAAATGAGAAGGTGAAAACGACACAGGCCAGAAACAAAATATTAAGGTGCTACTGATGTCTACTCTCAAAATTATTAAAGCAGGTTATTTGGGGTGTACTCGTACTAGATTTAAACACGCACATGTGGTGAGAGCTAAAGGTCCAGATTTACTAAGATTTTGCACTGGGGTTGCATCACTTTTTGGCATTTACTAAGCCACATAAAGTTGACTTGCATGACTTAGGAAATACAAAGTAACGGAAGGGAGTGCATAGCGTAGGTGTTGCATGGCTGGAGCATTGGTGCTCCTGTGCATCCATCCATGTATTTTGAGGTAAATCTGGATTAACAAAGATTTGTAAACCTGGGTTTGTGCTAAAATGGTGTGCTTACCTGACAGAGGCATAACGATGAGAAATATCTTTATTTTTCCTTGTTACTTTCTCTCTCTATGTGTGAAGCATTCTGCATCATGCATAAAAAGAGGAAATTGCCTCTTAAGATTGTTTTTTTGCAGGAAGGTACTCCTTCCTGCACAAAACAATCCTGCCTGTAATGCAGACACTCTTAAAGCATGGTGTAAGGGTGTCTGTGTTGACGCTCAGCAGCACACAGTGCGCCAGTGCTAGGACAGACCAGAAGTGCTTCCATATCTTTGTACACGTGGTGCATTTCTGCTCTCTCCCTTTCACGAACTCAATACAGCAAGTTGCCTTGCTGCTTTGTGTTGCGTGATATAGTGGTGAATCTACCCCTGAGAATGTTAGACGAGAAGATAATTTTTTGGTGCCAGAACAAACTGATTTATTACACATATAAGAGTATGCACTACTTTGCTCAAATACACACTATGGGATTGATTCACAAATGTGAAGTTCTAACTTTACTACTTTTCGGTATTCACAAACGTAAGTTATGAGTAGGGATGGAGCAGGGGAAACAAAATATTTTTGTACCCCTTTTGAAGTTAATGACCCCCATAACGATTAATGATACTAACCGTTTGAAACGCATGAACTAATCAACAAATGCACCTTTTTATTAAACATCACACATGGGCAACTTGCTGGCATTGCAAAATCTAATTTATTTACAAATGTGAAGCAAAATAACAATAGTATTGTGATTTGCGTGGTAAATAGAGTAAATTGCATGATTTTTGTTGCGTAGTAAAATTGCACTGTGGCAAAGAATGCAGATGGTAAGTAAAATGGCTTTAAATGTCGCTTCTGCTAGGTAATACCTAACACGGGTCTTTAGAATGGCGGGTGGTAAACAGAAAGGCTTATTTTCCATGTTTTAATTTCTGTTGTGTTTGTTCTTATATTAGTTTCGTTCGGGCCCGCTAGGCAATGTTTCGAAAATGGCCGCTGGAGGGACGAGATGGCGTGCGCTGAATAAAATGGCCCCCGCGCATGAACAGTGTGAATGCTCCAGTCACGTGTATGCGGCCTGTGCCCGGAGTGAGAGATGTCAAGGCCAATCTGACCTGCAACGAGGATCGTGCCAAGAGTTCAGCATATATGCATGGGAACGGATGAGAAAATCGAGCGACAGGGGATGAACTAATATGTGACCATCAGAGTTTGTTGCAAAATGGATTAACAAATTGAACTACTTTTGGGATATCGTTGATCATGAGACTTAATGTGTGCGTTATTGTCCCCAAACCGGTTTGAACAAGGAGGGCAATGAGGTGACCATCAACACCCCTCCAATGGACCAATTAGCGGGATTTCTGCCCCTAAAGATTGCAACTTTAAGTGTAGCGAGTCAGAGAATAGGGTATAAGAGAGTCTGCTCTTATGTTGTCCGTGTTGTTAGCTGCTTCGCTTCTTCTATCCTAATGCTGCGAGAGACTCTGGGGCCGATTCTGATCTGGGTCGGAAAGCACTCCGACCGATCCGGATTGTTTTCCGACCGAGCCGGACTCCTGCAGTCCGACCGAGCGAGTACGAAGCGGCCGCATGCTGCCGGACTCGGTTCGGTCAGACTTCCATTGAAGTCAATGGGAGCCGGTCGTACGACGCGTACATGGGCTTCCATTGACTCAATGGGTACGTTGCGCAAAAGGGTGCCCCCTGTAGTGGGTACGCGTTGGTGCCATCCGCCATCCGCCTCGTAAGGCTACCGGTGAAGGGGGGTCCGGCACGGACCCCCGAAGTCCGCTTCCCGGAGCTTTTTCGTCCCGAAGACTCCGACTCGATCCGGCTGTCCGAATCGTGCATCGTACTGGCTCGGTCAGGAATCGACTCCATTGCGCGGTACTGTAGTGTAGCTCCTATTTCCCTAATAGGCTCTGCGCATTGGAATAATATCCCCTATAGGTTTGACATAGGACTAAGGTCAGTATGTCCCTATTGAGTATATTAAACTTAATTACTTGTGCCAGCTAGCTCAGAGGCCACTAGAAACTCCTTGACAAACAAGAAGGGAGTAGTTTCTGGCAGCCGCAAAGCATGACAACTTTGTTTCCCTTTAGAATCAGAACGTGTCCCAGAGTCGTGGAAACAATAGATAACTATTTCACTCAGCTCAATCGTGCATGCTTAGTTTTCCTCAAAGTTACACAGAAAGATATAGACGGGGTTTCAATAAAAGATTTATTGAACAGTCTTGTTTCTCGTGTAAGTAAAATGTGCAGTTACGATCACAAGACAGTATGCAAGATAAATAATGTACAGCGTAAGCAGTAGAAATAAATAATACTGCGATAGCATTATCTCTTAGCAGATATTCATTCACATAAATAACACAGACTAAAAATGCGAGTACTCATACGATGCGTTTCTAAGCTAGTTCTACCCCAATGTACCTAACCTAACCTAGGTGTAGGGAGAGGTATGAAGTAGGTGAAGTATTCCTTACTATGGTATACTAAGAGTATGTTAAGCCTAGTATGCCTAGTATGCCTAGTATGCCAAGTATGCCTAGTATGCCAAGAGTCCCTCTAGGTTCTAGTCAGCTCCATACCTTTAGAATGAGAGAGGTAGGAATCTCTTTGCCAGACTCGAACTCCAACACCCCACGAGGGAAGTTAGATCACTGGAAGCTGGACTCTCTGCGTGCAGGGATGACAGCGTCTTCTCAGTGCGTCGGGCCGGGAAACGGGCTCCTCTGAAGTCGAGGTCTCCTCTAGTTTACAAGGGCTAGGGAAGATATATTTATACCTGAGAGGTACCTCAGAATGTTAGCATTGACGTGAATCGGACAGCGGAAGACGTCATGAATGAACCCTAAGGTATAATGGTTCATGCATAATAGATGAGTCCTTGAAGAAATCAATAGTCCTGTGCTAGGGAAACTCCCGAAGCCTAAGGGTCTGTTCTTCAAGAACTCGTTGTGACGTTAGGGTGGACGGATGTCGGAGACCATGCCTGTATTTGGAGTGCACGGTTTAATGCCTAAATAAGGACTGGGATTTTATGCCTATATAAGGGCAGGGCGAATTGTGCCTATATAAGGACATGATACAGGAAAGCCCGTGTATGGACACCCTAAGAGGAATACCAACACCCACTCCACTTTCGTGTGTACGATAATACTAAAATGCTAAACATTTAAAATGCTAAACATTAAATGGAGTACCGCATATTGCTAAAATATTTCATAAAACCATTTAAAAGGCATTTAAAAAACCTATTATAATGCAAAAGGTACTGTACATTTGAAGCATTGCTTTTCATATCAGGCATATATTTAAAAATAAAATACAATATGAATGAATTTAGCAATAATATTTACATTTGACAGAAAATGATCGATAAGTTGTTCAAAAATCAAAGTCATTTCATGTCATGAAAATGAATGAACTTTTAGACAAACAAGATGACTAAGTGTCTGTGGAAGTACCGCGAAGTCTGTACTATAAGGCTAGTTCTACTTTAAGCAGATTGAAGTGCCATTTTAGTTCAAAAAAATGCGAAAAAGTTCAATTTTGGGAAGAGTTCCAAGTTTTTGAAGTATGAAGGCCAAATTGTTACTGCATCTCTGGAACACTGTGGGCTGAATCAGAGTCAGTTTATGGGTCTGGTGTAAACATGAGATCATCTATTTCTGTAGACAAAATATCGTCCACTGAAGTTGGTGTCAGTTGGAACACCTCATGTAGTAGATTAATTGCACAGAGATGTGAAGCATCGCTTTCAGCATAGGAGGCCGCAGCAATGTTCGCGTCCGTTGTTACCTGTGTGCCTGTAGATCTTTCTCGTACCTCAGCAGTAGCCGGAAGCGTCTGTGAGATCTCAATGAATGCTGTCATCAGGATTGGTAGCCTCTGGGGACAACACAGAGCATGGGCCGTTATCGGGTCCAGCAGAGTATCGACATCCGTTGGCATTGCTGATGGAAATGTTAGACAGGTGTCTAACACGCATTCTTCACCGCATAGTAGGTGTCAGGGACTGTCCGGGACTATGTGAGGAACACAGTCAGGGACGTGGGCAAGGACTGGGAACGGGGTACAAAACGTACACAGAGAGAGGAGTACAGCGCTGCCCAGGATCACACAGGAAGTCAGAGGAGAAAAGGGATCCAAAGGGGAAGCCTGTACAAAGGAACAAGATGGCTAAGACTCAGAAAGGCAGGGCACTCACAAGTCAATTTAGCATTCAGACTAACTACACCCAGGACGGACGTGCAAGACATATATATATAATACAACATTAACAATAAAGGGAGTGTGGGGTAAAGCACTCAGGAGCTCCACACGGTAAGACTGAAGCTCAGTAAGTTCCTCACCCACAATTGCTGTTACAGATACGGACTGAAAATACCCACATATAGGATATGTATGCAAAGGCAGGGTCTGTGGAGCTTATACCTATGGTGATGTTATAACAGTAACTCAAAGACAATACTCACAGTGAACAAGAAACACCACCTAGGTAGTCAGCTGTGCCCACGGATCCTGGCGATCAAACAGGAACACGCAAGGCAGTAACAGCAAGGGGTAGAACTAAACACAAGCACAATAGACAAGGAGCTAGCAAGGAGGAGTGCTTAACAGGAAAGGAAGGAAATCACTGGGCACACTTGACAGAAAGCAGGTAACAAACATACAAGGTAACAGAAGCAAGACAGCAGAATAGAAAGACAGCAAACTAGAACTGGAACCAAGGAAATGGGAAGAAAGGCAGGGACTGGAAAAGGATATACAGAAGGGGAGGCTACAAGGGTATACTAGAATAGTGCAGGTTCAGGAATCAAGAAAACAAAGCATAGAAGGTAGTGCTGGGGCAGGAACAAGAATTGAGCTAAGGCTCAGGAGTCAAGGTAGCACTGCAGGTAGTGCTAGTACAGGAGAAGGGAAACTGCTGCAGGTCAGGAACAAGGAATGCTAAGGCTCAGGAGTCAAGGTAGCACTGCAGGCAGTGCTAGTTCAGGAACAAGGGAAACTGCTGCAGTTTAGGAACAAGGAATGCTAAGGCTCAGGAGTCAAGGAAGCACTGCAGGCAGTGCTAGTTCAGAAACGAGGGAAAATGCTGCAGTTCAGGAACAAGGAATGCTAAGGGTCAGGAATCAGGGTAGCACTGCAGGCAGTGCTAGTTCAAGGGAACAGGAAATAGCTACAGCTCAGGAAACAAGGAGTCAAGAGAGCACTGCAAGCAGTGCAAATCAGGCACAAGAAATAGCTGAAGCCCAGGAACAGGAATAGCTATAACTCAGGAAACAAGGTAGCACTGCAGGCAGTGCTAATTCAGGTACAAGGAATAGCTATAGCTCAGGAACTCAGGAAACAAGAGCACTGCAGGCAGTGCTAATTCAGGTACAAGGAATAGCTATAGCTCAGGAACTCAGGAAACAAGGTAGCACTGCAAGCAGTGCTAATTCAGGAGAAGGGAAACTGCTGCAGTTCAGGAACAAGGAATACTAAGGCTCAGGGGTCAGGGTAGCACTGCAGGCAGTGCTAATTCAGGAACAAGGAAAACAGCAGCAGGTCAGGAACAAGGCATAACTAAAGCTCAGGAAACACTGGAAACAATAGCAAAAGCTCAGGGAGCACTGGAAACAAGGATCGGTCTCACCGGTAAACAGCTACAATGACCAACACTGGGCTGAAGGGAGCTGGGGCTTAAAAGAGCTCTCAGTAATCACATGCATCAGGTGTGAGCAGGCTAGCAGCAGCCAGCCACAGGTGAGCTGAATTCCTCCACCCATCCTTGGCCTGCAGGGGTGGAGACAAAGCAGTGAGCAGGGAATTCTGGGTAATGGAGTTTCAGGCATGAGTAGGCTGGCTTCAAATATAAGCAGGCTGGCTTTCACAAAACCCGGCATGGATTGGGAATGGATGTCAATTCCCAATAAGTATCCAAATGGCTGGAAGTCAGGATATGCATGCAGGGGAGGGTCTGGAAGCTTATTAGAAGACTGGAAAGTCCCACTATGTGGCCCCCTGGTGGTGGGTACGAGAGCACAGGGAGAAAATTGTGACAGTAGGCATCGTAGAACAGGTAAGATGCAATCTTGCCAGATTGGTCTGAATGACAGGAACCACGTGGTATTAAGGTCCCGTAGACGAGTCATGCCCAAAAGCTGTACTATTCGCTCACGGCACTTTCGTTCAAGGAGAGCTTTCTCCATTTCGCTCGGAGTGATGTCTGCGAATAGGCTGGCCATAGCGTAATAGCAGGAAGAGAAATAGAATTCCGGCAACAAGTGCTAGAATTAATGGTATGCCACCAAACACCGAATGTGCAAAGTTAGGGATGATTCCGAGTATTGCCTGGAAAGGTGCTAACAGACCGGTGCAGATGCTCTTAAATACATGTACAATTCCGCTTGTATCTGACATGTTAAAGATACGTCCTATCATTTCCACGAAATGTATAGGGCAGTTTGTACGTATTAAAGTCTGTATCTCAGCCGAAGTCCTTGCTACTTGTAGATCATAGGTTTCTTTGGCCGAGATCAAAGGCACTGTTTGCTGTAAAAGCATGGCTTTCATTCTGCTCAAAGTATCAAATCTTATAAAAGAGACGTTCAGCGAAGGCCACAAAGGCGACTCCCTGACTGTGTCTATTGGGGCAAACAATACTTGCATACAGCAAGTGACCCTGGAGTTGACCGTTACTAGATATGGGATGCCTGGCAACATGACGCAGCAACTCTGATCATTCAACATGAGGTAACTCCCATTCGAAAGTTGTCCAAATGTTGGATTAATCACAGCAGCTGGTGTACCCTGCTGATGGCAAGACAAATTTGCCACAGAACCATTGCAAGCCCCGTGTAAAGAAATGTCCTGACATATAAGTGAACCGCTCAGTGCACTTTTACAGTGTGTACCGCTCAAAAACACTTCACGATCCCCACTCCAACATCTATATGTATACGGTAAATCCCAAGATGTCTTAATGTATTCCTTACCCAACCTTTCATATTTGCCTGCTTGCATTTGTCTGAGGCAATACTGAAACTGAAAAGTAGTCACAGGTAATGTGATTTTGCCATGAATGAGCCATTCTGTAGCTGGTTTTTCTGCCACTGTGAATGGTAACTTTTCCAGTTTTTCAATGCTTAGCACTGTATACTTTGCTCCTCTTTGTGCCAGTTCGATCTGTTTATCAGTTAGATTGAATTCTGCAAACAGAGCCGATGTGTTGATGAAACGCCAAGGCACATAGCCTGCTCGCAAAGATTGCAGCGTCCAGCTTAATAACACAATAGAACGTAATTGAGATTGGCCTTGCTGTAATCGTGCCAAATCTTGTTCTAGTATGTCGATAGCAGAGGATACAATGCCATCCAATGAATATATTCTGGAGGACAAAGTTGTTAACCCATTGTCGACCACAGTGAGTGTTTTCTCTAAATTAATACGATCAAGTTCACATATTCGTTCTGCGGCCTCCATCTGTGACACTTTCCATGCTTCATTATAAGCAGCGTAAATGTCGGCATATATGAAACATTTTTGACGCGGTTTTCTTGGTCCAAGCAAGAATTCCCTAATGTCTGTGTCTTCTTTAAGTAAGGATAAGTGTTGTTTCACATCCTGTAGTGTAGATTTCTGAAGCCAATCGAGGCATAATTTTCCTACACTGTATGTTGTTACTACCCCCGGATGCTGTCTTTGGACGTATCTTGGGTCTGGCCTATGAATAGTAAAGCCCTGAGTTTTATTCAGGAATCTTTCCTGACAGTTGTTCGTGTCTGTGGGCCAGATCAACCATTTTTTCCAATTAGGATTAGATCTGTTGAGTTGTAGTATATTGTCAACTGTCACCACTGCTTGTGTATTATTGTCACTTGCAGGTGTTGGTACAGAAGGTGTTTTCATCTCTTTGATCTTGGCTAGTCCAAGACAAGATGTTTGTTGGACAGTTTCATTCAAAAACATTATTTGTTCAGGGATGATGCAGGCTCTAAATAAAGCTTCTATCCCCTGCACTTGCCAATCTTTAGTACCCCAGACAGTTTTTGTGTCTATTGTGTCTTTCCATAAGTCGAAACCCTGTCTAGACAGTTGGGCAATAAATAATGCAGAATAAATCTGTTTTGTATTTGTTAACATAATTTTCAGTCCTGTTTTGTTTACATTTTTGTAGTAAAACGTTTCTGGATCAGATGTATTGTAACCTGAAAAATATGGAAACTTGTTGGCAAATGTTTCTGAACTACCTTGTGGTGGCGTAGGACAATGCTCCCATTGGTTAAACATAAACACATTTCTAGGATAAGCAGATTTATGCAAATAATGATGACCATAGTGGTTATAGCAATACAGCTCTTCATAGTCTGATGAACCCTCTAAATATTCATTTATAGAAAATGCAGCAGATTTTTCTAAGTCAAAGATTATGTCATTAACAGTCTCAAAGTCCCAATCATCAGAATAGGTACTGGACGAAATTAGATCACTTAGTGAAATTTTAAACAAATGTGGAATGTTCAATTGTTCCGTCGGGCCGAAGATATCAAAATCTGTTTTGTCCCACACTATACCATCCTGTATAGGAATAGCTGTGATGTTCACTGATGACAAGTCTCTTGCTTCACGATGGGAAGATTTATGAGGTTTCAAAAGTACGTTCACGTCTTTTCCTTCATTATTCACATGGATGTATCTGCCACTTATAAGCACGCTCACAGTTGTAACCAAAGCTAGCCAGAGCAGGAAAACAAAAAGTCCAGATGTAATCCAGAGTTCAATCCATGGAGAAACCCAATAAGTTTTTTTCAGAAAGTGAAGAAAGTCTTGTACTTGCTGCTTGAATTTCAATGACGCTGGCGTCATTTCAGGTTCACTCGGATCTTCTGAGAACGTATCAAAGTTAATGAAATAGCCAGAAGCAGTTCTGTCAATTGTTGGAATTGCATCAGGATTTGAAGAAATCGCTGGAACCAGTTGATCACTTGCTACATTGGTGTAGACAGGTGTATTTGGACGAACTGTTACTTGATTTTCAAGAGGGATGAGTTCCATAGCGTTGTTGCTTAGTCCTCCATCTGTTACAGCTGAATTCTCGATTGTTATCAGTCTTTCAGTCTGAACCTCTTGGATAGTAGCAAGAGGAGTGCGTCTGCTACTAGGTCGGAGTCCACGAGGCCTACTATTTAGAATTGGCCACATACTGTGGTTTGATGAGGTCGATGGACACAAATCTTTTCTCCTTTCTTCCAGCAAGGGGCAGCAGAAGTACTGTTCTTGTTCCTTGAACTGCTAGGAAAGGTACTGGTTGTCTGTAAGAAGGTCCAAATTCCTTCTTGTCCGCAATTTTTTCTCTGACTAGATTTCCAACTTTTGGAATCCAGATAGGCCTTGCTGGGACCGCCGGTTTTTCCCCAGTGGTGGTTGGCTGTAGGAATACGTTGCTTTGTTTCGTTCTTAACTCATTCAGTTCCTGTAAAACAGCCAAACGATCTTTGATATCAAATGTTTTGTTTTCCACCACTGTGCCTACATCATCGAGATCTGGTACCCACATTCTTGTCCCAAATAGGACCTCATATGGAGTGACCTCCCCTAGAGAACTTCTTGGCAGGTTATTCAATGAGCGTTGGACCCCATAAAGGTGTTTGACCCACCCATCACCCGAACCTAATACCCTAGCTGTTATAGACTGCTTTATGTCCCGGTTTTTCCTTTCCACAACCGAATTTCCCTCAGGATGGAATGGAGAGGAGTACCGCAATGCAACGCCCAGACTGGCCATGGCTTCTTTGTAAGCCCGAGAGCTAAACGCAGGGCCCTGGTCAGAATGTAGCGTGCCTATTGCGTATGTGCCGATAAAGACTCGCAAATCTTTTATAACAGTTCGAGCGTCAGCCGAGCGCTGAGGCCATATCCATAGGAACCTAGAGCATGAATCCACTGCAACCATGATATATTTATAGTTACCATCCCTTTGCAAGGGACCGCAGTGGTCCAGGTAAACACAAGCTAATGGTTTATCTGAAATTAACAGGGGTGTCTGCGCAGGGCGTTTCACTGTGGAGACTTTCATCTGTTGCATATATCACATTCTAAAACATAGTTCTTCGTTTGTTTTCTAATGCCAGGCCACCAATATCTTTGCTTGAGTAAAGATACTGTTGCAGAAACACCTGCATGGGCAGAAGCTATCCCTTCGTGTGCTGCTAGGATTAGTCCTAATCTACATTCCTTGTTTAGAATTACCCTATCCCCCACTCCAGGGATTTGAGCAAAAGGAACGTTGTTCGCATCAATTACATAAGAGTACTTGAGTGGAAACTTTTTTGGTAACGCTGCACCACTGCCTTTGCTTGTAGCATTGACAGCCAACATTATCTCACTGTCTATTTTTGTTTTTGAACGAGTGATCGCAGCTACGTAAGCCGTCTGAACAGCCCCCTTTGCAGCTTCGTCAGCCAATGAATTCCCTGCAATGTGAACGCCATCACGTTGATGACTCAGTGTGTGGATCACGTGAGCCTTTGGTAGTTCATTTTTCAACTGAACTTCTTGTTCCCAAAGCATTTTGTGCTTTATTGTGCCACCTTTCGCATCTTTGAAACCATTTTCAAGCCAGTTTTGTATATATTCATTATACGACTGAACACAGTAAAAGGAATCGCACACTATCAGTGTGGGGAATTCTCGATGTGTACTTTCAAGTGCCAGTTTGAATGCTTGTAGTTCAGCTCGCTGAGCTGTACAATCTCCTAGAGACTCAGGGGCATATCAGCAAGGGCCGGCGATAATTATCACTAAGCGCACTTAGCGCTAGGATAATTATCGCCGGCTATCGCTGCTTTCTATCGCGGAGATAGCGTGCTATCAGCAACGCTTATCTCCAAAGCGATAGAAATGCAAGCGATAGCTGGAAAACAGTGTGATTATCGCTGGGAAACCGGCAATAATCGCACTGTGACCGGCGATACCTTGCTGATAGGGCAGGGTGGTCTTAGCCATGTAATCCACCTCCCATTGGATTACATGGCTAAGTCAGAATTAAAGCAGGCGTAAGGAAAGTAGCGATAACCGTGGTTAGCGCTACTTTTCTTATCGCTATGCTTGTTAGCGATTCCCTTGATAATTGGAGAAATGTCGGTTAGCGACATTGCTCCAGTTATTTCGGGAAGGAACGCCCACTGTGCATCTCATTAGAGATGCAAAGCTGGGCGTTCAGTAAACAGGCGCTAAGGCATGGATTCACGCATTAGCGTGTCCATGCTGATAGGGCGATAAAATTATCGCCGCTTTTCGGCCGAAAACGGATGCTAAAGCGGCGATAATTTTATCGCCTCGCCTTGCTGATATGCCCCTGGGTTTTTGTGACCATAGGTCTGAAGATGCCATTTCGCATGCGACCTTTAACGATTGCACACGCTGCACTGTAAGCTTGCTTACTCCCTGTTGCGGGTTGTGCGGATCCGTCAGTGTAAATTATGAATTCGTACTGTTCGAGAGGCAGAATTTCAGTAGGCAGAGGACATTCTTGTTCATATTGCAGGAATGCTTGTGTTTTTAAATCAGGATCAAAAACATATTCAACAACTGTTGCAGCAAGAGAATCCATCTTGGATGTAATGCTTTAGCATTTGGAATGCTTGCTTTTGTGACAGCTTCTAAAGCTGGTACTGGGGTTACGACAATAATGCGTTTCCCTTGGGCTAAGGCTCTTTCTTTTGCTATAGCGGTTTGAACTGCTGTTAGAATTTTTCAGTTGAACTGAAGCGCATTTCCGCTTGTGTGTACAAATGAGATTTGTATGCAATTGGTATTTTCTCTCCCTCATTGAAGGTTAAGTAGGTGAATCCGCATTGACCCGAAATTATTCGGATCACCAAATTGCGTTGACTTACGCGTGTTTGTAAGTGATTTGTTGCTAACATGTTAGCCTGGAGTGAACGCAAGATTTCTGTGTGTTCGTTTGTCCAATTTTTGATTGAAAAATCAGGTTTGATTAATGCGTAGAGAGGTTTAACCCTTTCTGCGTAATTTAAAATGTATGTTCTTCCAAATTTAGGAAACCCAGGATGGATTGTAAGTTTTTTAGCGTTTTTGGAGATTGGAGCAGCACACACTTTTCTAAAAAGTTAGCTGCCAAGCTCTTGCCTTCACTTGAATGCTCATATCCTGGAAATAGGACATTGAGATGGGCAATTCGTGACTTTTTAAAGTTGAACTTGTAGCCCTCAGAGGTGAAGCCCAGTATAATGGTGCTCACCCTGTTCAAGTGTTTGTCCAGGTCATCGTCTGTCAGATAGATGTCATCGACATAGGACAATGCCTCATTGTCATAAATTTGTAGTAACTCCGTTACCCTCGCTGAGAATAAACCTGGGCTGTTCTTGAACCCTTGTGGGAGTCGACAAAAGTGACACTGGGTCCCCATTATGGAGAATGCTGTTAAGTACCTGCTTTCAGGTGCTATGTTTTGACAAAAGAAACCATTTGAGATGTCTAATGTGGTTTTGTATTTTTTACGCACAATGTTATTCATTAATGCTGTGCTATGTGCATTTTGCGCTGCAAAGGTTTTTGAACAAGTGTTTAGGTGTCTGTAATCCAAAACTAGATGATATGTATTGTCTGGTTTGGAGACAGGAAACAAAGGATTGTTCATGGAGGAGGTGCATGTTTCAATCACCCCTTGGTATTCAAGTTGATCTAAGATCTCCCTGACCTGTTTTTTAGCTTCTTGCTTTATTGGGTACTGCCTTTGTGCAGTTGGTTCATGTTTCAGATGTATTTTATGGTGAGGGGAGTCCTCATCCCATCCTACATGATTTTTATATAATGCTGGGGCCTGGGCTACTGCCCATTTCCTGGCATAAGTATATTTTAGATGAATTGGAATATGGTTGGAGAAGGCAGGCATAATAATGTCCTCGCCGTGTGGGTACTCCCTGACAAATTGTGGTGGCCAGTCTTTCTCTGCTAGAAGTATGTCATAGCCCCTTGATAGTCTTTCCCAAAAAAGTGCTTTCACCTGTCTTGGCTTGTCTCCCTCCATCCGGAGTGTTATTTCATATAACTTTTGTGGAGTACTAACCCTGGTGTCTACAGTCTCAACTGTGATGTACTCATTCAAGTCCACTATCTCCAGAAGTTCCTTCAGGTTCTGGCGAGCTATTGTGACTTCTGCTGCACTGACCAGCATTGTCTGAGCCCATTCTCCGTTCTTGAGTTGTGTTCTCAGTATTCTCGGCATGTCTGATCTTCAGACCTGCTACTTTCTTTTTGGAGAATTGAGGTTTTGTTTTATTTTTTGGAGCGTGTTTTTCTTCTTTGGATTTCACACGTTCTTCTCTATGTTCTGATCGTCCTCTTCTTTCCGAAGTCTGTGATGAGATCTGAAAGGGACGAGAGGAACGTGTATCAGTATCTTGATACCTGTCAGGTTTTCTCAAATTATCCCTATTCCTGAGGTTATACCTCCTTTCAGAGGGCTCCTTTTGAGGAGACCTACCTCGGGATTGAGAACGTTTCTCGTTTGAATTTTGTTTATTAGTCTCCCACTTCTTTTTAGAGGATGTAGGAGTTTGTTTAATTGAGTCCTTCTCAGGACTTTCAGATAGTTTCGGCTTCACTGGTCTTCCACCCAAACTATCTCTGCCTAATTCTACATATGATTGTTCTATTATTCTCGGTAGCTCTGTTTGATGTTCTGTAACATCGAATTCCCTTAATCGTTGGCGGATCGCCACTGCTGCTGCCTCTCCTTTAATATTAGATAATATTATTGTTGAGACCTGGTCGAAAGTTTTCAGTAATTTCATACCTAAATTTAGAGCAGGCTCTGCCCCGTATTCATTTTGAATTTGTTTCAGGACATCAGGTATTACCGCAATTGACGGAATGCCATGTGTTTTAGTATAGATGGCAGCAAAGACTGAGCCCCAAGTGGTGCAGTCTTCCAGTTGGGGTGTGATCCCCATCGGTAAACTGATTGTTAGGATTCCGTGTTTCTCATACGGGCTAGTATTTGGAAATACTGCTTCGATTTGAATAATTTTTTGAGCTATCCAGAATGGAATTTGCTCACGTTTTGTGGGCATTTTACCCATGACTGCGTATAGAGTCTGTGGTGTAATTTTTAGTGTATTCCCCTTTTGGGGAGTTTGATTTGGAAGTGTCAATGGTTGTTGGACTGTGAAAGTCCGCATGACATATTGAACCAATTGTCTGTAGATTTTTATTAATTCTTGTAGTTGAACAAGTAGTTCCCCGTCTGACATTTCTTCAATGTCAGGATGAGGTGTATAGCCGGCTAGAATCGGCCATGTTGCTCCTGGTCTACCTAGTGGACCGAGCCTGGTAATGTTTTTGTGATGTTTTAGGGCGCCATTAAACCAGAGCTGATGCTCTTGGTATGTTAATGGAATTTCAATATCCTCGAAAGGAATGTATTCCTCTGGTGGATCATCTTCTTTGTAGAAGTGAAACATGTGTGTTACTGGATTGGATTCAGGAAATATTACCCATGAATAGAATACCTCTGTCTGAAAGGATTCGTGTGTCTCTATCACGAAAACTTGTCTACCACCTCTTGGTGGCAGACCGTGTTTTATAAGTTTTAGAGTGATGGCTCTTCTTAAGTTTGGATTGATGTCTATGACACCCTCCTCGGTTTCAATTAAACCTGTAATGTTAAAAACTGCTGCTTGGGCTGGATCAGCCACAGCTCTACCGTTTCCGGTCTCAGTGTCGAAGTCAGGCATTTTGTTGTTCGAAAAATGTAGAACAAGTTTCAAGGAAACAAAGATAAGGTGCACAATATTTGGAACACTGTATCCTTCAACGTTGAGCAAACCAAACAGCTAATATATAGGGTGTTTCCCAATGTAGCCGTGGTGGATACTTAACCCTGCCCACTCCAGACGTCTTTTTGGAGTATATGGGTAGGGGTCCCTGAGAGAAAAAGCACGGCTGAGCTACTCAGTATCTAGCGTTAAATTACCGCCTTACCAAATGTTGGGCGCCATGTAGTGTAGCTCCTATTTCCCTAATAGGCTCTGCGCATTGGAATAATATCCCCTATAGGTTTCACATAGGACTAAGGTCAGTATGTCCCTATCGAGTATATTAAACTTAATTACTTGTGCCAGCTAGCTCAGAGGCCACTAGAAACTCCTTGACAAACAAGAAGGGAGTAGTTTCTGGCAGCCGCAAAACATGACAACTTTGTTTCCCTTTAGAATCAGAACGTGTCCCAGAGTCGTGGAAACAATAGATAACTATTTCACTCAGCTCAATCGTGCATGCTTAGTTTTCCTCAAAGTTACACAGAAAGAAATAGACGGGCGTTTCAATAAAAGATTTATTGAACAGTCTTGTTTCTCGTGTAAGTAAAATGTGCAGTTACGATCACAAGACAGTATGCAAGATAAATAATGTACAGCGTAAGCAGTAGAAATAAATAATACTGCGATAGCATTATCTCTTAGCAGATATTCATTCACATAAATAACACAGACTAAAAATGCGAGTACTCATACGATGCGTTTCTAAGCTAGTTCTACCCCAATGTACCTAACCTAACCTAGGTGTAGGGAGAGGTATGAAGTAGGTGAAGTATTCCTTACTATGGTATACTAAGAGTATGTTAAGCCTAGTATGCCTAGTATGCCTAGTATGCCTAGTATGCCAAGTACGCCTAGTATGCCAAGAGTCCCTCTAGGTTCTAGTCAGCTCCATACCTTTAGAATGAGAGAGGTAGGAATCTCTTTGCCAGACTCGAACTCCAACACCCCGCGAGGGAAGTTAGATCACTGGAAGCTGGACTCTCTGCGTGCAGGGATGACAGCGTCTTCTCAGTGCGTCGGGCCGGGAAACGGGCTCCTCTGAAGTCGAGGTCTCCTCTAGTTTACAAAGGCTAGGGAAGGTATATTTATACCTGAGAGGTACCTCAGAATGTTAGCATTGACGTGAATCGGACAGCGGAAGACATCATGAATGAACCCCTAAGGTATAATGGTTCATGCATAATAGATGAGTCCTTGAAGAAATCAATAGTCCTGTGCTAGGGAAACTCCCGAAGCCTAAGGGTCTGTTCTTCAAGAACTCGTTGTGACGTTAGGGTGGACGGATGTCGGAGACCATGCCTGTATTTGGAGTGCACGGTTTAATGCCTAAATAAGGACTGGGATTTTATGCCTATATAAGGGCTGGTCGAATTGTGCCTACATAAGGACATGATACAGGAAAGTCCGTGTATGGCCACCCTAAGAGGAATACAACAGTACGGTTCGACTGCGACCGAGTTGTACGGAGCGGTTCGGACCCGGCAACGAGTCGGTCGGCGATTTCGCATTCATTCGCATCGTACTTGGGCGTCCGGACCTCTGTACGACTCGGTCGGAAACAAAGCCTCCGACTCGGATCTGGTAAAGCCGAATCCGATTCGGAGGCCTTCCGACCGAGATCAGAATCGACCCCTTTGTCATTTTGGACTTCGAACTTTGCTGGGGAAGGAACGAGACCGTTGCAGGAGTTGCCCGGGAGGAGATTGCGTCCGAGGAGGTTAGCGGGACAGTCAGTCAGTGTTGGGAGTCCATCCTGTGATCTGCGGTTCATCTTTCTTTCCTGGTGAACCATTCTTGTCATCGCCCTATGGCCAAGGGTAATGAGTATTTCCCATCTTTATTCTTAATCTTTTATTTAAATGCTTACTGAAATAATAAATGTATTTGCCTAATATGAACTTTACTTATTTGCTCAAAGAATTTAGATAAAATTATATGCTAACTCTAAATGAGTATGTGGTTCTTTAAATAAAGTTGTGATTAATAAAATGTTAAAGGTTTTAATTGTGATTGAGCTGGACTTAATCGCCATCAACTGATTCTACTAGTTGGTCCATTGACCGAATAGCGGAATACCTTGATGTTTAGAACCGACAGGATCCAAAGTTAATGTATATAATGAGTAGGTTATAATTCTGTCGTTTTAATAAGGTATCTCGTTTGTCCAGCAGCTCATTTTCCTTAGCGTTTGATCCAGAAAATTGAATGAATGTATGTATGCGGTGTTATGGGCCCCACCGACATGAGTACCAAGTGATCAAGGTTGTGTAGGTGTTTTTCTGGATTAGTGTCATAAGGAAAAATGTATATTAGCCGCGCTGGATCAGATTTCTTGGTAGCAGAGTTATGGTTACTATATATTAGTTTGGTGATTATTGATTATCGATTTTTTTCATGTCTAACACTCTATGTTGAGTTTGTATTACGTTATGTGTAAGTCAGAATTTTGAAGCTTCCGGGGAGTAGGAAGTGGACACGTGTGGCAAGAGAAGTCACACGGAATTGTGCATTGTCTGATTTCAAATCTGGTGATAACACAGGACTGTGTCATGTTAGGGAAATTTTCATGTATGAATTGCATTTGAGTGAAATAGCAACAGGTTTTCTTGTGAAACTTTGGCCTTAATTCTCAGGAGCAGGTAGTCTCCACATGTGTTTTATCCCCAGAGAAACGGGTTTACCTCTTGCTTGAGAGAAGGGTAAGGTAGAGAGAAGTGCTACACTTATCGAACGAAACAGTATTCTTGTGAGTGGGAATAAACTATCTCTTTTGTTTAGAGAAACAGACAATGGTAATGTATTTTACGTTGTAACTAATCGATTTAGTTGAAAAGAAAAGTTAAAGAAAAGTGCAGATAATTTTTGTAAAGGAGGGGTCAGTAGAAGCAGGAGTAGAGCTGACGTCAACAAAAACCGCGCTGGTATTGGCCAGTTGTGGAAGAACAAAGAGCTTCCTGATTGGTGCGTTAGTGTGAGACGCGCTGGAATAGGTTAGTGTGAGAGTGACGTAGAGCTTTCTGATTGGTGCGTTGGTGTGAGACGCGCTGGGATAGGTCAGAAAAGCCGAACGGTAGAAAGAACCGATTGGTGAAGAATTGCGTGAATTAGCTTCGGCAAAGCAACAGTGAAATATGGCTTATTACAATGAACGTGAAAGAGAGAAACCGTCATGGTTTGCGAAGCTTAAAAATCTTTTTAAGAAAGACAAAAAGGTTGTGACTAGGGAAGGAGAAGTACTTCCTCCGCCGAAAACACCAGCATCTTATATGATGGTGAAATATGGCTATCATACTTGTATTTGGTTAGAAAATTGGGCGAAATATACCAAAGACGATGGAGTATTGGCGTTTCTGGAAAATGGTTAGTTTAGCACAGCTGTACTTCGAAATTTGAGAGAAAAAATGATGAGACTTGAACCGAGACCTAGACCGACACAGTTTGAAGCCTTAGGTGAATTGGATGATGAGATGTATGAAAGGGAAAAATACAGAGGTGCAAAGAATTATAATTTTATTCATGGAAGAGTATGGGGTGTGAGTCATGAAGACAGGATGAGACGATGGCGGTATGCTAACATGACGGATGGTATGTTTCCTACCAGAACAGTTGAAGAATTTACAGGGAAAAAGTGTACAGAGAAAAAGAAGCATGCAGTACCAGAGAAATATGGGTATGGAGTTAGCGACACAGAGGATGAGTTGCTGGAGGACATTTTAAATAAAAGACCCCCTCCATATCAACAGGATTCTGTGGTGGTGACACCAAATGCACCGCCAATGAGAACTGTGATAAATCAAAGCCCTGAACAAATTTCTGAAATAAATAGTCCATTTAATAGAACAGAAACACCACTGACAGTAAGACATGATAATGGTAATATGGACGAACTAATTAGAACCACAAGAGAGTTGACTGAAAAGATAAGAGAACTGACGAAGAATATGGAAGCTGTGACTGTGCCAGTAACTATAGGGCCAGTAATCCCAGTATTTGAAAATCAAAAGATAGACGAACATTCCTTAATAATTCCATTAAACTCGAGTATGCAAAAAGTAAGAGAAGGGACAATTCCAGAAAACAGAGAGACCAAAGATTCTGTTGGTCCATTTAGGTCAAGTCCACCTGTGAATTTGACAATTAATGAGAGTCCGATAACCAAGATTCCTATGGGAGCCGAGTCAGCAACTGAAACCCCGGAGAGAAGTGTAAACAGGGTAGAATTAACAAAAACCCCTGTGGGTCCGACTGCAGAGGAATTAAATGATTGGGTGAGGAGCTTGCAAAAAAAAGATGCCAAACCACAACCTTTGGATGTGGTCCGATTAAAGATAGATATGGAGGAATTGATTCTAGGGACTATTGGTACCGATCGATTGAAGTCCTATCAGGATGATGAATTAATGTTTATGTGTAAAAGCATCACTTGGAGAGCTAGGAACTTGCATGAAAAATTGGAAGAAACAGCGAACGAACTAGGAGTAGAGTTTGCAAAAATCAGGGGATTGCAGAAACCGTACAGGGTAGATTTTTGTGAAGGGGACAAAGAAAATCTGAACACTTCAGGACGACTAACACAGATAAAAGAACTAATTGTTTTACTGAGAAAATGGGGAGATGTAGACAAATGGAGAAGTAGGTGGATAAGGAGAAAAGAGGGAACAACTGATAAAACATCATTGGCTTTTCCAGTAAAAGAAAAAGAACCAACGGTAATAGAATGTCCAATGAGAGAAATTCCAGGAGGAGGTTATGTACACGTCCCATGATCCAGACAAGATATATTGTCATTTACAAATGATTGTCCAAGATTGAGAGAAAAGCCTGTAGAATGGTATAGATAGGTAGAAAGGTTTGTAAAGGTTTCAAAAGTATTGTGGGAAGATCTGGATGGATTGTTTGAGATTGTTATTCCTGAGCACTTATGGACAGAATGTAAAATTACGATTGACTGGCCGAAGGAAGAATATCCTAGAGATGCAAAAACAGGAGCCCCAAGTTCAGAAGTAATGAGAAAATATGAACAGGCAATTACATTCCTAAAAAATAAGATTCCATCAAAAGAAACGGACTGGGTAAAGATTGATAGAACAACTCAGGAGAATAAGGAATCTGTATATGCTTATTATGAAAGGTTGCTTTTGGCTTTTAAACAGTGTAGTGGATACGAGAATTTGAGTGAAAAAGACATGAGTCATTTTGTGTATTGATTTGTGTATGGTTTGAGACCTGAGATAAGTGAAATGATTAAGCAACATATGTTATGTTGGCAGACTAGCACAGTAGATGAGGTACTACGGTATGCAAAATATTGCAGTGATGATATTGAGTGCAGACAGCGTAAACTCAAGGAAAAGGCAATGTGGGCACAAGTAAAGGTTGCAGAAAAGCAAGAAGCTCAGATGAATAATCAGTCTAGTGACGCAGGACAGACCAAGTCCAAACCGAATATTGGTAAGGGAAAAGGTCAGATGAGTATAGAAGAAGCTAAAAAGAAATGGCCAAGTCATAATTGCGGAAAATTAGGGCACTGGAGAAACGAGTGTAAATTACCTCCGAGAGTTAATACCAAGAATCAACCATTAAATCCACAGGTGCAGAAAGAGGTGAGTTACCAACAGCTGCAACAGCCGCAGGTAGATACTCAACAGTGTCAGGTGCCACAACCACCTCTTCCAAAGAGTGTAAATCCTCAAAGATACAGTACAGAGGCAGGATTCTACGGAGGAGAGCAGGTAACAAAATTGCCACGTGCAGCTGCTGTTTCACAATATTGGTTACGGCAAGATGGAGATGAATCGGATGAAAGCTTATGACAGTGCCTAGGAGAGGAAGTGGAGAGCGTGCTTGGCGCAACTCTAGAGGTAGATCAGTCAGGTCCATTTGTGGATGGAAAAGTGAGTGGTGTAAATGTTACATTCCTTGTGGATACTGGTGCTACCCGTTCTACTGTTAGATCAGTGGAAATTCCAAACTTTCCTCTCTCAGGAGAACACATCCAAGTTGTAGGTGTTTCAAACAGGCAAATTAAAACCCCTCTTACAGAACCAGTAGAGGTGACAATTGGTCCATTCAAAGACATGCACCGCTTTGTGGTGTGTGATTGTAGTCCTGTAAATTTATTAGGACGCGATCTGCTTTGCAAAATGAATTGTACCATCTACTGTACTCCAGATGGTGTTGCTTTCCAGACACCAGATGATGATGTTCTGTATAAAATGACAATGGCAGAACTATCACCAGGAATGTATGATATGTTTCCTGTGTTCGATGCAGAGAAAATCCCTACTGAATTGAAAGGAACAGTCAGGTCTGATGTATGGGATTTCACAGGTGAAGATATTGGACTAATGAGAGAAGTCGATCCCGTAAAAATTACTGTAAAAGAAGGAACGAATTACCCAAACACCCCTCAGTACAAACTGACGCCAGAAATTATTGAAGGAATAACACCTGTAATTAATAAGATGATTGAACAAGGAATTTTGAGAGAAATAATGAGCAGTCCATGTAATTCTCCTATAATGGGATTGAAAAAGCCAAATGGAACATATAGAATAGTACAGGATTTGAGAAAAGTGAACAAAATTGTTATTCCTTGCTGCCCAATTGTGCCAAACCCTGCTGTAATACTGTATCAAATCCCTCATGATGCAGAATGGTACACAGTTATTGATTTGTGCCATGCATTTTTCTCTATTCCATTGCACCCTGACAGCCAGCCATTATTTGGATTTCGGTTTGGAGAGCGTATTTTGGCATGGTGCCGAATTCCTCAAGGGTATACTGAAAGTCCTTCTATTTTTAATCAAATTCGAAAGAAATCCTTAGAAGATTTGAAAATGCCTGAAAAATCTGTGATGGTCCAATATATCGATGACCTATTGGTGGCATCAAAGACCAGAGAAGCATGTGTTACGGACACAATTGCTTTACTGAATCATTTGGCAGAAGGAGGACACAAGGTGTCCCTATCAAAACTGCAGTTCTGTCAACAGGAAGTACAGTACTTAGGTCATAAGATTGAGAAAGGGATAAGAAAAGTGACAACAGAAAGAATAAGGATTATTAAAGGAATGAGAGCCCCAATGACACAAAGAGAAGTAAGAATGTTCCTTGGAATGGTTGGTTATTGCCGACAGTGGATAAGTGGATTTTCATTTATTGCAAAACCTTTACAGCGATTGACAAAGAGGGATGTCAAAGATACGATTGCATTGGATGAGGAAGAAATGAAGGCTTTCAAGGAATTGAGAACAAGTTTGTGTGAGGCACCAGCATTGGGAATGCCTGATTATGAGAAAGAATTTGAGCTGTATTGTAGTGAGAGAGATGGATGTGCACTTTCAGTATTAGTGCAGAGGCATGGAAGAATGAAACGACCAATAGCTTATTTTTCAGCTGTTTTAGATCCAGTAGCAAAAGCGTTGCCTGGATGTCTGAAAGCAGTAGCTGCTACTTGTGTGAGTCTGGAACAGAGTGAAGGCATTGTGATGGGATATCCTTTGAGAGTATATGTCCCACATTCAGTAGAAATCCTTCTGACTAGAACAAAAACACAATTCATGACACATAGTCGGCTGACTAGGTATGAAAAAGTGATCTTGGGTGCAGACAATGTAACCATTGTAAGATGCACGAGTGTGAATCCTTCCACCTTACTGGCAGATGCAGTAAATGCAGAAGTCAAAGATGAGGTTGATCATAACTGTTTGGACGGGCTTGAATTTTGCACAAAGCCAAGGCCTGATATCAGAGATGAACCTTTAAAAGAGTCAGATTATGTGATGTTTGTGGACGGATCATGCCTGAGGACAAATGAAGGAGTTCTAAGTGCTGTGTATGCTGTATGTACGGTGGCAACCATAATGGAAGCATCCTGTTTGAGAGGAATACGTTCAGCCCAAGTTGTTGAACTGATTGCTCTGATTCGAGCGTGCAAACTGGGAAGGAATTTCCGAATTACTGTGATCACTGATAGCCAGTATGGCTTCGGAGTGGTCCATGATTTCGGACAGATCTGGTCCCAGAGGGGATTCCTGACTTCCTCAGGGTCTCCTATTAGGAATGGTGAGTTTGTGAAGAAGTTGCTTGAGGCGATACAGCTGCCTAAACAGATTGCGGTGGTAAAATGCACTGCTCACAAAAATGGAACTGATTACATTGCAGTGGGTAACAATTTTGCTGATGAATTAGCTCAATATTGTGCCAGAAACATGACATCAATGAATCGGAGAAGGGAAAAAGAAAATGTTCCATGTCCCTTGCTGTTTACTAACCCAGTTGAAACATGGGAAGAGGTAAAACAATTGCAGGAAGAGGCAAGTGATGAGGAGAAAGACGTTTGGATAAAATCAGGTTGCAGACGGAGGGAGGAAGATGAAGTTTGGGTTTACAGGGATGAAAGACCAGTTATGCCTGATAGCATGATCTCTAACATGGCACGGATGTACCATGGGCAGGCTCACATAGGTAGGGATGCCATGATCAGACTTTTCAAACAGACCTGGTACAACCCAAAGTTTAGGGCTATAGCTGAAAGCCTTTGCCAAAGATGCCTTATATGCCAACAGATAAATCCTGGAAGGAAGACAGTAGTGAGTTTGGGAACAATAGGACGTGAAGGAGGTCCTTTTACCAGAATGCAATTGGATTTTATTGAAATGCCCCCGAGTAACAGATTGAGGTATGTCCTGGTGGTCGTCTGTTTGTTTTCTCGTTGGGTGGAGGCCTATCCAACAAGAAGGAATGATGGAGTTACTGTAGCTAAGCTCCTACTGAGAGAATTCATTCCTAGATATGGCTTTCCAGTAACGATAGAAACAGATAGAGGAACGCATTTCCAGAATGAAATTATCCAACTGATATGTGAAGCACTAGACATTCAACAAAAGCTGCATTGTGCCTACAGACCAGAGTCTTCTGGAGTGGTAGAGCAAGTAAATGGCACAATAAAGAATAGGTTAGGGAAAATGTGTCAAGCCACAGGACTCAAATGGCCCGATGCCTTACCATTGGTGCTGATGAGCATAAGAAGCATACCTGACAGAAAAACAGGTCTGAGTCCTCATGAGATTATAATGGGACGAGCAATGAGACAAGCATACGTACCTGTCAACAAACTGCTGACTATAACTGATGATCTCATACTGGACTATTGCAAAGGATTGGCTGATGTGGTGCATTCTGTGTTTCATCAGGTTGGGCCGGATGCGACCACTCTTGAAAGGAAACCAGCACATGATCTGAGTCCAGGAGACTGGGTCCGCATAAACGTCCACAGAAGAAGAAATTGCTTGGTTGCATGCTGGGACAAGCCACGTCAAGTGATTCTGGTGACAACGACTGCAGTAAAGTGTGCAGGTGTGAAAAATTGGATTCATGCCAGCCATACTATCAGAGTTCCAGATCCTGAAGCTCGACCTGTAAGTCGACATCTGGAAATATCAAATACCAGCTCGGCATCTGAAGAAGAAGTTGAAACAATCAGAGTTCCAGATCCTGAAGCTCGACCTGTAAGTCGACATCTGGAAGTAACAGATACTAGTTCGGCATCTGAAGAAGAAACTGAAACAATCAGAGTTCCAGATCCTGAAGATCGACCTGTAAGTCGACATCTGGATATATCAGATACCAGTTCGGCGTCTGAAGCAGACCAACCTGAATCCAGTGAAAGACAAACAGAAGAATCCGAAAAACAAAGAACTAAAATTGAAACAAGAGAAAATGAACCAATAGACAGTGATGGTGAACAGCCAAGTACAAGCTTTGGGGAAATTCCTCCAGAAATTATAGAAATAACTCAAGAAAATTCAGATTCAGACAGAGAGATAGAGGAAATTGCGGAAGAAACACGAGGAGAATTAGACTCAGAATTACAAGCAGAAGAAACCCAAGGAGATTCAGATTCAGACAAAGAGACAGAGATTATAAAGTTCAAAGTTAAAGGAAGTGAAGTGAGATCTGAGACAGAATCTGAAGAAAGTGAAGAAGAAAGAAGGCAAAGAATAGGACCAAGAAAGAGAACTTGGAGAACGGAACGAGGAGAAAAGGAAAGTGAACTGAAAAGGCCGAGAAAAGGAGACAATTGGCCCGACAAAATTAAAAGACTGAGATATAAGCTAATAAATTTGAACAAAGACAACGCAGAACAAGTAAATGAAATAACAAGTCAGAAAAGACAAAGAAAAACAAGTGAAAAACAGTTGCAGAGACCAAAAAGAGTGAAAAGACCTAACCTGAAATACAAGTCACCTGAAAGGTATACATAGCACTACCTGACATTAAAGAAGTGGATAGCAGTTACGAAAACCTAGACAAAGACTGTGAACAAGTGGGTGAGAGTGAACTGCGCCCTTCCTGAAGAGGAGAAAAGAAAACTGGACTAGACACACAAACTGATAAAGTCAAAGAAATTTTTTTTTTCTGAAAGACCGAAAGGTGCGCCATAAAGCAGTTGGCTCCAGTCAACACTTAAAGAAAGGGTAAAACGGCAAAAAGCCATTTGAGGTGTGGAAACACATTTTCTGTACATAAATTTAGATTATATTCCAACATGGTAGACACTGAGAATAGAAGATCTAGATGTGAGTTTTTCCGTAGATGGTGTAAAATGTGTTTCTATTGTACAGGTTTACTAATGCTTATTTGGTTCATTTTAGCAATAATAATTCCACTTAGATTAGTTGTAGAAAATACATCTGCAATCATGAATGACACGAATAGTGACAAGAAATCTAACATAAAGAACACTGCAACACTGATAGATAGTACTGAATTTCATAGGGATAAGTCAATAAATGATTTCTCCAAGAATGTCTTCACCAAACTTTTGTATGAATATGTAGAAACAATGGATTTTAGAGATTGTTATGTATATATGCAGTTACCTGCGTCTGTAACAGAAGGTGTGATGTATCATTACCTTCCTTTGACATATGGAATAACCTGTAGTGTTTTAGCTAGTTTATTTTACAAAACAGGTAAATTAGAATATTACTACACTGACACGGATGCTATTTTTGCTAAAGTTCCCGTAGTCCCTGAACTAAATAAGGTGAAACTTGCAAGGATTTTTGGAGAATTTTTCTTAGAAACGAAAGAATTAACATTAGATTATGCATTTAGACATAACCTTACTTGTAGGTTAAGAAAGGAAGAAAAGGTTTTCTTAGACATGGTAACCTTACTTGTAGGTTAAGAAAGGAAGAAAAGGTTTTCTTAGACATGGTAGAAGACAGAAGGGTTAAGTTTCAAAGAAAGGCAACAGGAGAAAAAACAAAAACCCCACCTTGGGCGTTTGAAGAGGGAAGTTATGACAAAGGCGAAACGAATGCAGCTATGGTTTTAGATTGGCTTCCACAGGGAAAATTGTGTATTAATAGAGATAACACTATGTACGATAACGATTTCGTGGGTTCTAGTGAGTGCCGAGATACATACAAAATTTTAGGGGGATGGGGATTCAAAGGAGGAAAAGATCCAGTATTCCCAGGGATCTATTATATTTGCGGAAATAGAGCCTATTATAGGTTGCCGGACCATTGGTATGGAACATGTTATCTAGGCCTGGTCTTTCCAAAGATTTTTCATGTGGAAAGAGGAACGAAAGGAATTCATGAGATAGGTAAACCATTAACCCGTAGGAGAAGGGAAAGCTTCTCAGAGATAATAGGTGACATTTTTGGAGCATTGATACCAGCAGTGGGTATATCTTTGAATGCATACAAGATTCGAAAATTGTCTACAGTAGTAGATCGTTTATCAACGAATACTGCTGGAGGGTTCTTGATGGTAAATACCGAAATGGTTGCCATGAGAGCTATGGTAATGCAAAATCGACATGCCCTTGACATTCTTTTGGCAAAAGAGGGAGGAGTCTGTGGAATGCTGAAGGTACAACATTGTTGCACTTACATTCCAGACAAAAGTCAGAATATACAGAAGTATATAAAGAACATTACTGATTTGCATAAAGAAATTGCCCCACTGGAGGTTGAAGGTGCTTGGGAGAAACTTGGTAAGGGTTTTTCCTCAATAAGGAAATGGTTCACCGAAATAGGTAGTTCTCTAATTGGGAAAATACTAATTCCAGTGACCATAGTAGTAGTGATAATATTGATGCTGAGATTAGCATATGTGTGTATTAAAAGGAGAAAAAGACAAAATAAAATAAAAAGAGAAAATGAGAAAAATAAGGAAAGAGAACGGGAGATGGGAGAGATCGAATTGGAAGAATTTAAAGAGAACATGTACAAAAGGTCTAAAAGACAAGATGAAAAGAACACAATTGTTTAAAATAACAAATGCAAGTGGAAAAGAAAAATTTTTCTCATAAATTTTGTAGGGATAGGTTTTAGTGGTGATGTTAAAAATCACCAAAGGGGGGAATTGATGGAGCTGGGGAAACAAAATATTTTTGTACCCCTTTGGAAGTTAATGACCCCCATAACGATTAATGATACTAACCGTTTGAAACGCATGAACTAATCAACAAATGCACCTTTGTATTAAACATTACACGTGGGCAACTTGCTGGCATTGCAAAATCTAATTTATTTACAAATGTGAAGCAAAATAACATTAGTATTGTGATTTGCATGGTAAATAGTTAAATTGCATGATTTTTGTTGCGTAGTAAAATTGCACTGTGGCAAAGAATGCAGATGGTAAGTAAAATGGCTTTAAATGTCGCTTCTGCTAGGTAATACCTAACACTGGTCTTTAGAATGGCGGGTGGAAAACAGAAAGGCTTATTTTCCATGTTTTAATTTCTGTTGTGTTTGTTCTTATATTAGTTTCGTTCGGGCCTGCTAGGCCATGTTTCGAAAATGGCCGCTGTAAAGGACGAGATGGCGTGCGCTGAATAAAATGGCCCCCGCGCATGAACAGTGTGAATGCTCCAGTCACGTGTATGCGGCCTGTGCCCGGAGTGAGAGATGTCAAGGCCAATCTGACCTGCAACGAGGATCGTGCCAAGAGTTCAGCATATATGCATGGGAACGGATGAGAAAATCGAGTGACAGGGGATGAACAAATATGTGACCATCAGAGTTTGTTGCAAAATGGATTAACAAATTAAACTACTTTTGGGATATCGTTGATCATGAGACTTAATGTGTGCGTTATTGTCCCCAAACCGGTTCGAACAAGGAGGGCAATGAGGTGACCATCACCACCCCTCCAATGGACCAATTAGCGTGATTTCTGCCCCTAAAGATTGCAACTTTAAGTGTAGCGAGTCAGAGAATAGGGTATAAGAGAGTCTGCTCTTATGTTGTCCATGTTGTTAGCTGCTTCGCTTCTTCTATCCTGATGCTGCGAGAGACTCTGTCATTTTGGACTTTGACTGGGGAAAGAACGAGACCGTTGCGGGAGTTGCCCGGGAGGAGATTGCGTCCGAGGAGGTTAGCGGTTCAGTCAGTCAGTTTTGGGAGTCCATCCTGTGATCTGCGGTTCATCTTTCTTTCCTGGTGAACCATTCTTGTCATCGCCCTATGGCCAAGGGTAATGAGTATTTCCCATCTTTATTCTTAATCTTTTACTTAAATGCTTACTGATATAATAAATGTATTTGCCTAATATGAACTTTACTTATTTGCTCAAAGAATTTAGATAAAATTATATGCTAACTCTAAATGAGTCTGTGGTTCTTTAAATAAAGTTGTGATTAATAAAATGTTAAAGGTTTTAATTGTGATTGAGCTGGACTTAATCGCCATCAACTGATTCTACTAGTTGGTCCATAGACCGAATTGCGGAATACCTTGATGTTTAGAACCGACAGGATCAGAAGTTAATGTATATAATGAGTAGGTTATAATTCTGTTGTTTTAATAAGGTATCCCGTTTGTCCAGCAGCTCATTTTCCTTAGCGCTTGATCCAGAAAATTGAATGAATGGTATGTATGTGGTGTTATGAGCCCCACCGACATGAGTACCAAGTGATCAAGGTTGTGTAGGTGTTTTTCTGGATTAGTGTCATAAGGAAAAATTTATATTAGCCGCACTGGATCAGTAGTATCTTAACGACTGCAGAGTTTCCACACTCGGGCAGAGTTTCTGCACTCGCGATGGAGTTTCTGTGTGGAATCACAGCCCTTGGGTAGGAATCTCCACAGTCGTAAAAATACTACTCGTAACTTACCTTTGTGAATACTGAAAAGTAGTAAAGTTAGACTTTCGGTCTAACTTTATCTTTGTGAATCGGGCCCTGTGTGTTCTTCGGTCACAGCATTCTCATTTCTATGTCGGTGAAACTTCTGAGCCAAAATAAAATCAGCAAAATTTGACATCCTCAGTGCTGTGGGAATTTCATGAGGAACACTCCTATTTTGCGAGTTGCAATGGGGCACAAAGAGCTACATGCTTATATAATGTCTTCTTATACCAGTGTTACAGCGTGAAGCAGTGCTTAAATTCAATTATTGTATGCTTACTCTCCTTACTCCACTAAACGTACTGAGCCCTTTATGATTGGACAGTCTAAAGCGCTTCTATTTTCCACAGAGGCAATGATCCTCTGATGAATAAGCCTGGGCGTAGTTTGCGTAGTAGCACTTCACGTAGCTACGTGAAGTACAGCTTCAACTACACGTAACTATGCAAATTGCGTAGTGCGTAGCTGTGTGCTTGACTGCACTGTACAATAATTACCAAAAGCATCTTGTACAGTACAAGTTAAGATAAAATAAATATTTCTGTCTTTATATGCTAAAAATGCATATAGTCATTTCACTAAAGTGAAAACAAAAAGTTAACAAGCAGTGAGAGAGGTGATGATTTTGGTATCCTCGCTAACTTAGGGAGAGAACCAAGCAGATGTCTTGAAAACAAAAAGCACATTTTATTGAACGATTCGGTGGTGGTCCCATCCTCTTAGGACCACCCCAAGCACAGTTATTGGCAAAAATACAATCCCAACCAAAGGCCCTGCAAAGCATTATGGGACGAGATTAGCAGTGGGCAGTGAATATTATAGTATCCAATATCAAAATAATTCTACAAAGAGCTGCAGTTCCACTAGTCGTTACTAGGTGTCCCTCAAAATGACACCCTGTTGCACCCCATAAAAAGTGATGTGCACCCATGTTGCGCACACACATGCCCCAAGGGCATGTGTGTGCGCAACATGAAACTTTGAAAAATGCACTAAAGTGCATTTTTCACAGTTTTGCAAATTACCATGAAGTTCAACTTCATGGTAATTTGCGCCCCCTAATAGCGAAATCGCTATTCTAAAGTGGTTCTTGCATTGCATTTAAGGAATCGCAAATTGCGATTCCTTAAATGCAATCGCAATTTGAGAACTCGCAATTAATTGCGAATTCTCAAATTGCAAGTGCCTTGAACCTTAATGCATTGCAAATGCCATTTTTGCGGGCGCAAACGGACGATTTTTGCGAATCGCACCGTTTGCGCTCGCAAAAATGGTTGATGCATGTGCCTGCAAGCATTTAGGCAAATCTTTAGAGGATGGTTATTCAATTCAGAGTACAAAGTCCCACTACCCTGAGGCTGAAGGATGGTTTGAATTTCTAACAGCTTTGGCCCTACGAGACAAAGGGGAAAGTTCTGATTTAAAGTACATTAGGGGTGAGCCCATTAACTTAAAGCTTAAAGGTAAAATAGGAATTTGGAAAAATAGAAATGGTTCGGCAAAGAAAGTCTCAATCTATCAGCTACCGATTGTAGCACTGACAAACAGTCTAAAAGTAAAGATTGATCAGCATAGCATTTGGATCCCAAGAAGGAAAAATCCAAATGGTGGTCATTGCCCCTCCTTTGGGGTTTCTTCTTTTATAGAACTTTAGCAAAGACCAGTGGCATAGCATCACACCACCATAGAAAGACTATCATATGTTCTAGTTTACATTATGTCACCTAATATGATTGAAACATCAACCTGGTTTCCCATGCTAGTCATGAGTAACAAATGTTTGTGAGTCCTCACAGGCCTAACATTGGTAAAGCGAAATACAAACTCGTGAATTATAGCCATAGCTGAAATTCTATTCCTACAGGAATATTTTACTGTGAACATTGAAAAATGTCAGAGTGTAGAAGTGTACAGGACAGAATATGTAACTTTTTAATTTGCAAAGAACGATCCATTGCATAAAATCAGGAAAAAGGTCAGCATTGGAAAAATACTTTGTGAAGGCCTTTAAGTTAGCATTCCACGTTTAAATGAAATGAGCTCTGCCTTTACTTCAAATATAATGAAATTAAATGAATTCAAATGAAGAATGTATAAATTTTACGCAATATTATTACATAAAAATGACTGATGGTAGAAATACCCTACTACCATCAGATTTTATGATATTCATATAAATGCACATTTTCAAATATTTATTCTACTAAAATTGTTTCTCACATTTCATAAACTACACAGTCTCTAGTATCAATTTGCAAAGCCTCAAGCCTGTACTTCATTGCTACACATTTTTGCCCTGACTTTTCTAACTGGTGCATTCTCAACAAAAAACATAAAAATCACTAGGCCACTTCACAGAGCATCAACATTCTCACCATTATACAACAATAACAACATATGCATTAGAATTTATTATCTCAACTCATTTGTGTGTATTAGTGTTATCTTATGAATATGTTTTCTTCATCTCACGTTTTAAAGCACGCTTTTACTACACTTGTCTCTGTCTCATGTGTCACTATACCTATCTCATGTGTCACTATGTCTATTGTGTGATGTATACTTTCAGCCTTTCGTGTCTTCTGTGTATAAATGTGTTAAGGATTATGATTTTTAAAATCTTGCTGGATCAAGCCCCCCTCTGATGGCAAATCAAGCTGTCACCTTATCTACCACATCAGATCTCGTCACAGATTATGAGTGTGTTGTCTTTAACCTCTTTCTTCTACTCTCCGTTAAAGCTTTAATTTGATCATACAATTTGTATTCTGAATCTTCCATTTCAAGATCAGCTCTTGGTCATTTCATCCCACAATTTTTACTCTTTTGGTATCTGCAAAATTTGATTGACAATATCAGTAGCATTATGCACAAAGAGGTCACCACTACAGGTCTCAAGATGGAAATTAATAATTCACTTCCTACATTTCCCAACCAGCTGGTAACACTTGAAACTTGCAGGTCTTTACTCCTGTCAGGTATGTACGCACAACAGTGTTGGACTTTCAATAATCGGCAGACTTTGCCTTCCTCGCAAGAAGGATATCAAGGGCAAGTTGATTTTGAACCACCACTGATCTTATCGATATCCTCTCTTCATTCACAACAAAAAAAAACACTTGTACTGGTGGCAAGTTTATCGAGAATAGTAGACAGCTTTTTAATTTTCTGAGAGTTTAATGCTACTCCCACTGAAGGAATCAGAACTCCAAATATATCAGTTACTATTTCACTCATACTTCTTTTTGTTCTCTCACTTGTTTCCATTAGATCTTCTTTTTTGTCCTTTTTACATGATAAATTTTGGAAAAACTATTCCTATTTTACACCTTCCATACCATCTTTTCGGCAATTTATAATAGGCACTCTTCCCACAGACATAATATATTCTAGGGAAAACAGGATCTACTCCTTCTAAATATCTTCCCCAGTTTTCATACAATTCAAATGTATGTTCACATTCACGAAATCCTACAAAAACAGTATTAATGTTTGATTTCTATCGATATATACAAAGTTTTCCTTTGTTTTGCCAATCCAGAGCTAACAAAACCATTGCCTCTATGATTTTGTTTTCTTCTTGTGGTAAACTCCAAGGAGTAATTTTATGCAATGTATTAATATTATTAATTTCATGATTCCGTCTACTTTCCATCTAAATCTATAAACTTCTTTTCAGTTCTCACTAATTTACATGTCAGGCTATATCTAAGTGCATAAGCCATATCCAAAGATTGAGTTGGTCTGAATATGTACCCAAAGTTTCAATTGTCGAAACTTCAGGATGCAGATTTAAATGTCTAAGCACAGAAATTTCAGAAAAGATCTTGTTTTGAGCAATAATATAACAATTGATCAGTATCGTAGAACAAACTACCTAGCACACTGCAAGAAATTCCATAAGTCAGTGGTAAATTGTGATAGGTTACACCCTTAGCAACAGATGAAGGTCAGCCACGGCCCATGCAGGTAAGAGCGGTGGGGTGGTGGTGCAGGGTGGGGGGGTATTTCGATGGACGATGAGGAGGGAAAATTAAATAAATAATTAGTTTTCCCTCGTCGTCATCTGTCGAAATCCCCCACCCGGCCCAACCGCCCCACAGCTCTTACTTGCACGGGCTCCGGCTGATGAAGGTATTTGCATGAAAACTTAGCAATCACCAACATCCATAGTATTCACGTACTCTTCAAGTAAAACAGCATATACATTTGAGCTAAAATCTATTTTCAAAGTAGCATTGTGTAAAGAATTGCTATTCATGTCAACATAATCAGAAACTTTTCTTTTGGTAGCTCTGGAAGAAATAATCAGCTTTGAGTCTTTCAGAGAAACATAATGTGGCAGATTTAAACAATAAGCATTACAATCAATATTAAAACAATATTAGAAAGAATTGCAGTATATACTCATTTGCATTTGGAGGTGATTCCAGAATCGGACTGCATGGTTATTCAAGATTCAGAACGTTTAACTAAAGAAAAATCAAAAATAGCAGCAGTGACTTGAGCAATTTTGCAAAGTCTCGGCACAGGAAAAAAAAATTTACGGCAAAGGTAGAAATCTTCTCATGTAACGAGAAACCCTCATATCAGCTTCATTGATGAGTAAGTTCAGGAAGAACTATGTCAGTCCATTAGTTGGTACATTCAGATTAAAATTGAAATCAATAACACAGTGTGCTTTAGGGAGGTTCAGGTGGACACGTATTGTTAAAACAAAAGCCGTAGAACTCGCGTTCCCACTCATTAGCAGCCAAATAAGTCCATTCAAGAGATGTGTACCTTTGACTTGGGGCTTTTGCTCTTTTGGATCTCCTCACAGTTGTTTGCTCATTATCTGTATCACTTTGGTCTGAAGTCTCAGAGACTCCTGGAATAGTTGGTGGTACTCTTCCTGTGGTCCGGCAGCTTCTCAAAATGTAACCTCTTTTGGGGCAATGGTCTCCGGGGCCCTCCTCACTTTCATACTGCCCTATGCCCTTCGTTGGGGCCTGTACCACTCGTAGTCAACCCTACTGATCGTGACCCTTCCGTACCTACAGTTGACTCTCTCTAACCCCCCTCAGGCTGAACGAGTGCTGTCACAGTAGCTTGCTGGTCCCGAACAGCTTGGCTGACCTGATCCCTCTGTTTTACTGAAACCACCGGCACATTGCGAACAGGCTCTGTGGTGTCATTTAGGGGACTAGGGACTCTTGAGAGTATTCGCTACGTGAACCCAGTTCGGGAGACACCCAAACTTAACAGCAGTGTTGGTGACCAGGATAACTTGAAACGGCCCCTTCCAGCGAGGTTCCATGCAAATTCTTCACACATGCTTCTTCACCATTACCCAGTCCCCCGGACTGAGGTCATGGCACTGCTCCTGTAGGACCACAAGGGTAGCTTCCCCAAAAAAGGTATACAAAACACATGTTTTGCAGTCAACCATTAAAAATGCCTTGGAAATGTTGTAACCACTTTGAAGTCAAAATAGCTAAATTAGTAGAATTTGTTTGCAGACCACCATCTTCCAGCAAATGACATTGTTTTCTCAAACACAACTTAAATTTTTCCTGCCAGCGTAAAGTTAAGTCCTTCTCCTTTTGCTCTAGTGCCGTGGTACTCATAGTACGGCCCGCGGGCCGCCAGCGGCCCGGAAGGCCTTCCTTGGCGGCCCGCGGACCTTGCAGGTAATGTACCCATGGCCCCCCAGCTTTTGTGGAGAGAGAGAGTGGAGAGAGAGACTGACACTGACTGAGAGAGAGAGAGACTGAGAGAGAGACTGACTGACAAAGAGAGAGACAGAGAGAGAGAGACTGACTGACTGAGAGAGAGAGAATGACTGACTGAGAGAGAGACTGACTGACTGACTGAGAGAGAGACTGACCGACTGAGAGAGAGACTGACTGACAGAGAGAGAAACTGACTGACACAGAGAGAGACTGACTGACAGAGAGATTGACAGAGAGAGAGAGAGAGTGGCTGACTGACAGAGAGAGAGAGACTGACTGAAAGAGAGAGAGAGACTGACTGACTGACTGACTGAGAGAGAGACTGGCTGCCTGACAGAGAGAGAGACTGACTGACAGAGAGAGAGAGAGACTGACTGACAGAGAGAGAAACTGACTGACAGAGAGCCTGACAGAGAGAGAGACTGACTGACAGAGAGACTGACAGAGAGAGAGAGTGGCTGACTGACTGACAGAGACTGACTGACAGAGAGAGACTGACTGACTGACTGAGAGAGAGACTGACTGCCTGACAGAGAGAGAGACTGACTGACAGAGAGAGAGACTGACTGACTGAGAGAGAAACTGACTGACAGAGAGACTGACAGAGAGAGAGAGAGTGGCTGACTAACAGAGAGAGAGACTGACTGACAGAGAGACTGACAGAGAGAGAGAGAGTGGCTGACAGAGAGAGACTGACTGACAGAGAGAGACTGACTGACAGAGAGAGAGAGAGACTGACAGAGAGAGACTGGCTGACTGACAGAGAGAGACTGACTGACAGAGAGACTGACTGACAGAGAGAGAGACTGACAGAGAGAGACTGACAGAGAGAGAGACTGACTGACAGAGAGAGACTGACTGACTGAGAGAGAGACTGACTGACTGACAGAGAGAGAGACTGACTGACAGAGAGAGAGAGACTGACAGAGAGAGAGACTGGCTGACTGACTGACAGAGAGAGAGAGGGAGACTGACTGATAGACAGAGACTGACTGGCTGACTGACAGAGAGAGACTGACTGACAGAGAGACTGACTGACAGAGAGACTGACTGACAGAGAGAGAGAGACTGACAGAGACTGACAGAGAGAGAGACTGACAGAGAGAGAGACTGACTGACAGAGAGAGACTGACTGACAGAGAGAGACTGACTGACAGAGAGAAAGACTGACAGAGAGAGAAACTGACTGACAGAGAGACTGACAGAGAGAGAGAGAGTGGCTGACTGACAGAGAGAGACTGACTGACAGAGAGAGACTGACTGACTGAGAGAGATAGACTGACTGCCTGGACAGAGAGAGAGACTGACTGCCTGACAGAGAGAGAGACTGACTGACAGAGAGAGAGACTGACTGACAGAGAGAGAAACTGACTGACAGAGAGAGAGAGAGTGGCTGACTGATAGAGAGAGAGACTGACTGAGAGAGAGAAACTGACTGACAGAGAGAGAGAGAGACTGACAGAGAGAGAGACTGGCTGACTGACAGAGAGAGACTGACTGACAGTGAGACTGACTGACAGAGAGAGAGACTGACTGACAGAGAGAAACTGACTGACAAAGAGAAACTGACTGACAGAGACTGACAAAGAGAGAGAGAGTGGCTGACTGACAGAGAGAGACTGACTGACAGAGAGAGACTGACTCACAGAGAGAGACTGACTGACAGAGAGAGAGACTGGCTGACTGACTGACAGAGAGAGAGAGGGAGACTGACTGATAGACAGAGACTGACTGGCTGACTGACAGAGAGAGACTGACTGACAGAGAGACTGACTGACAGAGAGACTGACTGACAGAGAGAGACTGACAGAGAGACTGACAGAGAGAGAGACTGACAGAGAGAGAGACTGACTGACAGAGAGAGACTGACTGACAGAGATAGTGACTGACAGAGAGAAAGACTGACAGAGAGAAAGACTGACTGACAGAGAGAGACTGACGGAGAGAGACTGACAGAGAAAGACTGACGGAGAGAAAGACTGACTGACAGAGAGAGACTGACAGAGAGAGACTGACAGAGAGAAAGACTGACTGACAGAGAGAGAGACTGACAGAGAGAGAGAATGACTGACAGAGAGAGACTGACTGACAGAGAGAGACTGACTGAGAGAGACTGACTGACTGACTGAGAGAGAGACTGACTGACTGAGAGAGAGACTGACTGACTGACAGAGGGAGAGACTGACTGACAGAGAGAGAAACTGACTGACAGAGAGACTGACAGAGAGAGAGAGAGAGTGGCTGAGTGACAGAGAGAGACTGACTGACAGAGAGAGACTGACTGACAGAGAGAGAGAGACTGACAGAGAGAGAGACTGGCTGACTGACAGAGAGTCTGACTGACAGAGAGACTGACTGACAGAGAGAGACTGACAGAGAGAGAGATTGACTGACAGAGAGACTGACTGACATAGAGAGACTGACTGACAGAGAGAGACTGACAGAGAGAAAGACTGACACAGAGAGAGAGACTGACAGAGAGAGAGACTGACTGACAGAGAGAGACTGACTGACAGAGAGAGACTGACTGACAGAGAGACTGACTGACAGAGAGAAAGAATGACTTACAGAGAGAGAGACTGACAGAGAGAGACTGACAGAGAAAGACTGACTGACAGAGAGAGAGAGGGACTGACTGACAGAGAGAGGGAGAGTGGCTGACTGACAGAGAGAGACTGACTGACAGAGAGAGACTGACTGACAGAGAGAGAGAGAGACTGACAGAGAGAGAGACTGGCTGACAGAGAGAGAGACTGGCTGACTGACAGAGAGAGAGACTGACTGACAGAGAGACTGACTGACAGAGAGAGACTGACAGAGAGAGAGACTGAAAGAGAGACTGACTGACAGAGAGAGTCTGACTGACAGAGAGAGACTGACTGACTGACAGAGAGAGAGAGGGAGGCTGACTGACAGACAGAGACTGAATGGCTGACTGACAGAGAGAGACTGACTGACTGACAGAGAGAGAGAGACTGACTGACAGAGAGAGAGTCTGACTGACAGAGAGAGAGACTGACTGACAGAGAGAGAGAGACTGACTGAGAGAGAGAGAGACTGAGAGAGAGAGAGACAGAGAGAGAGACTGACTGACTGACAGTGCGAGAGAGACTGACTGAGAGAGAGACTGACTGAGAGACAGACTGACTGACAGAGAGAGACTGAGAGAGAGACAGGCTGGCTGACTGACAGAGAGAGAGTGACTGACTGACAGAGAGAGAGTGACTGACTGACAGAGAGAGAGTGACTGACTGACTGACAGAGAGAGAGAGAGAGACTGACAGAGAGAGAGAGAGAGAGAGAGAGAGACTGCCAGAGAGAGAGAGACTGACTGACAGAGAGAGAGAAAGAGAGAGAGAGACATAAATACTTTGTGAAGTCAGTACTTTGTGCCAGAGGGAGGCAACAACAAAAGAGTACTGTAGGGGAGAAGCGAGGGAAAGAGCATGAGCTAGAAAAGGGCAAAGCTAAATAAAGAAAAAATATAGGGGAAAGAGCAGGACATGCACTTCCCTGGAGTGGTAAACACAAATAGTAAAGAAATAAAAGAAAAGTTGTTCACTGATATCAGCATTTCAAGAAAACAACTCATTCAATCAGGGTAAAGCCAAATTCCTCTAGGAGTGGGCCCAGCACAAGAATAGAGAGAAAAGACAAATTCAGGATCTGGCAATGGAATGGACAAAAAGCCTTGCAATCATGAGCAGGGGGCTGAACCAAAGCCCACTCTATGAAAGACTTCTGAAGCGGTCTATAGCGAGCCCACAAAACTGATCAGAACAGTCAGCTACACTGATAGTGCCTAAGGGTAGTAGATCCAGGGTGTGTGATGGCAGTGTGGTAGCATGGATATGAAGGTGTCTGCCAATGTAGGAGAAAGGATGAAGTAAACAGTGAAAGAAGGGATGGTCTTCATCGCCATGGCAGTTTGTCGTATTTGTATTGCTTCAGCATAGCTGGATCGCCATCCCCTATCCTTCCAGCAATGGCAAGGGTATTTCTTAGAGTCTGCACTATAACAGCATAAAGGGAGGAAGGCCAGGCGGACGGGGAAGAAAATCCTGGGGGCCCTCTCAGACTGGCCTCAGCGGTCATGGAGTTTGCTCCAGGAATAAAAAGTAAACTCTTGGAGTCCTGTTGACTTTCTTCAGTTTTTGGTCCTTGCGCTTCCGCCATTCTGTTTGCAAGACATTGCAGGCTATTGCGGGGTTAAGGGTCGGCCAAAAGTAACCCTGTGTTGGAATTGAGGTCAAAGTGTCTATGAAGCTATGCAATGCCTCTTAAGATTGCTATTGTCTGCTAATAAAAATGTATTATCAAAATGTGCTCTTTGTAGTTACATCTGCTTTTGAAATACAGCATTGTCGCATTGTCTAATGTTTTGAAACGGGATTGATTGTTTTGTACTCTAACCCTGTCCCTCACTGACCCCACCCCTAACGGTGTGGCCCTCGGCCACAAACCACACTGTAATTTTAGCCCCTGACAGAAAGTTTGTGAGTACCCATGCTCTAGTGGTTCTTTATGATTCTGTTTAGGGTTTGCCAAATCTTTTGTACAGAATCCTTTATTTTTGACACTTTTCTGTTTTTCGCCTTACAATTCTCATCATGCAATTGTGAGTGCACTTTCCCACAATGACACTATTATTCTATTCCCATAAATTAAAGTTGCAACTATTTATTCTGCCAACATTTCTAGGAATGTTAATATTTCCTCAATAGTGCTATCTTTATTTTCCATTTATTACTTAGACCCTTATGTATCAATATGTATCAATGCATTTCCACACAGACACAGAATGCATAAGGCCCTTTGGTACTTCAGTCCAGTAATTACTTATTTTCTCCTGTTACATAGGGGTCTCTTTAGAAAACGTTCTTGATGCCTTCACCATTGAACTGTTGAAACGTACCTATGAAGACTACCTGATTAAAAGTGGAAGCAGATAGGCTAAATGTAACAAATAGGGTTGTTGGTTGACTGGGGTGTGAACCCTGATCAAGCAGCAACAACAAGCCTTGTCAGGGTAAGGTAGAAGCCAACTCTAAGTTGACCTGTGTTCAGCCATCCGGTAGCTGGGCACAGAGCAGGCAGGTTTACCTTAGAGGGAATGTGTAAAGTATTTGTGCAACACTCCAAACAGAAATAAAGTAAAAAACACCTCACAAAAAGGATCCCACAACAAGTTTGAAAAAAAGTTTTCATAAATAAAACAATACCAAAATGAGAAAAATCTAATCAGTAGTACCGGAGATATGCAGTTTTAATGATTTTGGTGAAAATAGCACCAAAAAGCACAAAGGGCAACTGTGGTTATCTAGTCACCCTGGACCTGGACAAAGTCACAGGTTCAGGCTGACGGCGATGGAGTGCATGCCTGCTATAAAGACCCACTTAGCTCCACTGAACACAGTACCTTAAATCGTGGTGCGTAGTTTGCGAGGCATTGCTTTACGAGAATTTGCATCGTCCGGTGTCAGTTCTGATAAAGTTTTGTGAGGCTGTGCATCATTTTGCATTGGTTCCAGGGAGCTGTGTGGCATAGCTTGGCGTGGCTTTGCAACGCTTTGTGTCTGTTCAGATGAGCTGGCAACTGTGCGACAAGGCTTTGCGGGGCTTTGCATCATTTGGCATTGCTTCGCATTAGGTTCGACGGAAACCACAGCTGGGCTTGACAGAGCACCTTCAAGCCCACTTTCAAGGGTCCCGGACTGGGGTAGCACCATTTGAGAGGGCAGGACTCACAGATAGCAGAGTCCAGGTGCTTGGTTCAAGGTTGTAGGAAGCCTGTTGTGTCCCTGCGGCTTCTGATCAGGAGAGTCAAATAGCCCTTAGAGTCATTCTGGGGTCCTGGGTTTAGAGTTGCAGGTCCAGTTCTTCTCACTCAGGCAAGGGCAGCAGGTCAGCCCAGGAGAGCAGCAGTCCTTTAGTGCAGCAGTCCAGCAGAGTGGCAGTCCTTTCAGCAGCACAGCAGTCCTTCTTTCTAGCAGAGTAACCAGAGGTCCAGAAGTGTACTGAAGAACTGGTGTCTGAGGTCCAGTATTCATATCCAGTTGTGCCTTTCAAGTGGGGAGAAGTTTCTAGAGGCATGTCTGTGTAGTGCACAAGTGCTGGCCTTCCTTGCCCTGGCTCCAGACTAACTACAGAGGGTATGCAGCCCTGTGTGTGGAGGTAGGACACAGCATATTCAAGTCTAAGTGGGACTGTGCCCAGATCCTCCCACCCATCCTACCAGTGATGGCCAATCCAGGCCTAAACTCTCTATTGTATGTGGCTGTCTAGGAGGAGTAGAAAAAACCCAACTGTTAGCTACACCTAGTCATGTGACCCAGAGACAGGCTGCAGGCACTAAATGGCTAGGGCAACTTTCCAAAAGTGGCATTTTCAAAATTGTAATTTAAAATCTGAGTAAACCATAAGTTAGGATTTTCATTACATTTCTAAAGACACCAATCATGAATGAGTTGCCTGTGCCCATTTGGAGTTACAGCTTATTAAATGTAATAAGGTAACTTCAAGTAATCCTATGAAAGAGGTAGGCCTTGCAGTAGTGGAAAACGAATGTAAGAGTTTTTCACTGCCAGGACATGGAAAACTAAAAAGTATGTGTCCCACCTTTTACATTGCACCCTGCCTTCTGGGTTGTCCAAGGCAGGGAAGGTTTGGGAAGGTTTGGGCCTGGCAAAAGGTTTATTATGCCAGGTCGAAATATCAGTTTAAAACTGCACACACAGGCTGCAATGGCAGGCCTGAGATATGTTTAAAGTGCTACTTAAGTGGGTGACACAATCAGTGCTGCAGGACTACTAATAGAAGTCAATTTACAAGCCCTGGGCACAGGTAGGACCACTGTACTAGGAACTTACAAGTAACTAAATAAGCCAATTCTAAATGCTTTAAGGACAGAACACAAACACGTTAGCACTGGTAAGAGGTGGTAAAGTGCGCAGAGCCCTAAAAGCCAACAAAAAAGGGTTCAGAAAACAGGAGTTGGAAGGTGAAAGTTTAGGGATAACCCTGAAGAAAGGACCAAGTCCAACAGTTATTGTCAGGGGACAGTGATCACTGTTACCAAATTGTTTATACCACAGAGGATTATGCCATTCTCTCACCCTCACACCTCATTCAATTTCACAGCTTGTGTCTACACATCAATTTTGTCACCACCAGCTTGTTTTCTTGTTCAGCTTCTGGGTGCTTGGTATCTTAAGCACTCTCATCATCCATCTTGGGAGAGAGACAGTCTAGTCTCCCTCCCAGGCTCACTTCCTCCCTGTATTTAGACGAAGGATGGCGCTGACGTGCAGCGGTTAATAGCTGCTGGAAAAAAGGTACCGGAGGGCATATTCTTTAATTTCCTTGACACCTGACTTTTTAATTACTCTTACTAGTTTTTAAAGAATGTTACTATCTCGATTTTCTTGTGTGTATTTTCAGTGGTTTAACTGACTGGCTGCTACACACACAGCCATTGGGGCTTTACACTTGTATTTTACACCTACTTGCTGCTCTCAGGGCTAGTTGCCAGCCGCCATTCCTTCCCGGTCCTCTGCAGCATCTAGGTGCTGATTGTGTGGAGGGAAGCCTGGTCAGCACACCTACTTGCGGTAAGCCTTTTTTCTGACACCATCTTGGGAGAGAGACGGTCTAGTCTCCCTCCCAGCCTTACTTCCTCCCTGTATTTAAACGAAGGATGGTGCCCACGCACAGTGGGCGCGCCACAGGCGCGCCAAAGGCAAGTCCATCCTTGCCTGGATCGCGCCCAGTGCCCGTCCCCCTGGCCGGACAACCGCAGGTCCAGTAAGGAATTACAGTTACTCAAGAGAAGCCTTATTAGCATTAAGACCCAGTGGTAAGTGCCCCATGCCCCCACTTGAAAATTTGATGTGACAGGAGTTTCCACAATGGCCGTTTAAACAGGCCTGCGACTGAGCGCGCAACACACCATACATCCTGGTTCTTGACTGGAACTAGCATGAACAGTGCCTACGAATCTTTACAAAATATCCTTTCTCAGCCCTGAAGAAGCCCGCAAGGGTGAAACGCGTTGGCTGTTGTGTATGAAATAATGAATAAAAGGATCTACAATACCATCTAGAGAAAGAATGATTATTTCTGTCATCGCCTTCCTTTTTCCTCTGTGGGATTAAACCCTATGAATGTTGTTTTCACAATAATGCCTCTCTCATCTTTTGTGTTCTTATATTGTATTTGAGACCATAGTGGGTGGCTGGTTTCGAGAGGTGGGCATTTTTTGTTATCAACTGTACAAAGTATTATTGAATTTATTGTGATTAATTTTGAACAAACACCGGTAGTTGGTGCAGCAAGATATACCCTGCCACCGTACCTGTATGTGTCAGACATATAAATACTACTTGCATGCTTTTGAACACTAGGGGCCATATTATCAAGAACGACGATAACATTATCGCCGCTTTAGCGGCAGGAAACTGCTGCTAAAGCTGGCGATAAGGGACTTGATAATATGCCCTATAGAATTCAATAGAAGCCCAGGTTTGATGTCCTTCACACCAGAACCTGGGCTTCTATTGGAATTCTATAGGGCATATTATCAAGCCCCTTATCACCGCTTTAGCGGCAGTTTCGTGCCGCTAAAGCGGCGATAATGTTATCGCCCGTTCTTGATAATATGGCCCTAGGTCCCTTGTGAAGCACCACCAAGAGTTCTCTGACCTAGTGCAGGCCCAACATGCAGATATAGCGTTTGTAACTGAAACATGGGCAGACCTAAACTCTGGCCCAGAAATTGTTGCTGCAACCCCACCAGGATATGCCATCCACAGGTTTGATAGGGAATTAAAAAAGGGAGGGGGACTGGCTGTCTTATATCGTTATCATTTTAAAGCTACTTTTAAGCCGCAAACAACTCTCAGCTTTGAGGCCCTAGCTTTTTCAGTGCAACCACCCAATATGCAACCTTTTAAGGGTCTGCTAATCTTCCGCCCACCAGCACCTAAATGTGGCTTCGTAGATGAGATTAGTACAACTCTTGAATCATCTATCCTTAATTCCAACTCCTCAGTGCTAGGTGATTTTAATTTCCATCTGGAAAATGAGTCGGATTCAGACTCTATAAGCCTGATCGACTCCATGAATGCGTTTGGATTAGCCTTAATTTCCAGAGGCCCATCGTATAGGGCTGGACAAATGCTAGATGGTTTTTTTTCCAATCTCCCGTCCATTAACACTGCATCATCTCTTCCTCTCACCTGGTCTGACCATTGGGCAGTCAATTGGCCGATTAAGACCCAAAAAATCCCTATATACAGAGATGTAGTGCAACAAACTCCAAGTAGAGCCTGGCATACAATACAGCCGGCCAAATTGGAAGCCATCCTCACAACTTCATCCTGGCTACCTGCAGACAATTTGAAGCAGAACATCGAAAATTTCTCGCTCTGGCTAAATACAGCTTTTGAAATCTTAGCCCCAGTCAAACAAAAAACTTTGACAAAGGAAGTCTCACAGCCATGGTATAATGAGTCCCTCAGGACACCTAGACGGGACTGCCGTAGGCAAGAGCAGAAGTGGAGGAAAAACTATGAGGCCGAAGAAAGAACCATATATAAAAACAAAGTAGCCAAACATAAAAAATGGATTGCAGCGGCTAAAACCGCTTACTACTCTGAGCAGATAAAAATAGCATGTGATGCAAATAAAACTCTCTTTCAAGTAATAAAAAAATTAACAGTACCAGTTAGCTCCAACTCAGCAATAATTAATCAAAAATGTTGAGATGCCCTGATCGATTTCTTTCAAGAAAAGTTAGCCAACATCTTTAACAATTTTGCCGCAGGCAGGTCAGCCCCACAACTGGAGGAGCAACCCTTAATTGCGGTACCAGATCTAGCCAGATTCTCTGCCTTTAAGGTACCTCCTGACAAACAACTTGTGAATCTAATCCTACTAATCAAGTCAGGACCCTTGCCCTCCAAAAATATTTCATCTGGTTCCAGCACAAGTGGTACAACATTTGGGGCAAATTTTTAATACAGTGTTTGAAGGGGGTGTCTTCCCTGAGCAGTGGAAATCTGCCTCGATCCTGCCTCTGCTAAAAAAGGACAACCTCAATACGCTGGACGTGAACAACTATCGCCCCATATCTAGGCTTCCCTTTGCCGCTAAATTGATTGAGAAAGTGATGAACGAACAGCTATCAGAGTACATTGAAGACAATTGCTAATTTGATGACACCCAACACGGGCTTAGGAAAAATCACAACACAGAATTCGCATTGGTAGCCACCGAAGAGATTCGGGAAACACTGGACGGGGGGGACCACAGCCCTGATTTTGCTGGACATCGCCGCGGCGTTTGACATGATCAGCCATGAGCTACTGGCTGAACGCTTGCGAAGTCTGGGATTAGCGGATACAGCATTAGGTCTTCAATCCTTTTAAGTCAACAGACAACAAAGCGTGGCGCTGGGCAAATTTACATCCAGGCCTTTCTCTTTGCCTTGCGGAGTTCCTCAGGTCTCGGCACTCAGCCCGACACTGTTTAATCTCTATGTCACGCCACTGGCCTCACTTATCAAAAATTCTGGCTTCTCGTTAGCATCATACGCAGATGACACTCAAATTGTGGTGTCACTGGCGAAACCTGAGAACAACGCAGGCTCTGCATTTAGAACCTGCATGAGCAATGTAAGAAAATGGATGCACAACAATTGTCTTAAGCTGAATGCTGCCAAAACTGAAGTCATCATCTTTGGCAATAACCCCTCATTCTGGACGCCGGAATGGTGGCCTCCTGAGTTAGGCCTCCTCCCTGAACCAGTAAATAAAGTAAAAAATCTGGGTTTTCTGCTAGATAAAGAGCCTAAATTAAAAGACCAAGTGAATAAAATCACATCTGCCTCATTCTGCTCCTTGAGGCTTGTAAAATAGATTAACATTTTTTTAACATCATAGCTCTTGAAGACATAATCATCGCTCTAGTAATCTCTAGGATTGAGTACAGCAATAGCCTATATCTCAATCTTGACTCAGGCTCTTTGAATAAACTTCAGATTCTGCAGAATGCAGCTGCACCATTTCTTTTTAACATCCCTAAATACGAATCAGCAAGAGGATCCATCAGATAGCTTCACTGGCTCCCAGTCAAACAGTGTGTTAGGCTCAAGGCTCTATGCCTGGCCTATAAATCATTACAGGGACTGGGGCCAGCTCGGTTCAAGGACAAGCTCAAGTGGTACACCCCAGGGAGGACGCTTCGGTCAGGCTCAGCTATGAACCTGGTAATCTCCCTTTTCAGGAGGACAAACTGGGGTGGGAAGAGCTTTTTCAGGACCACTGCTGTGCTCTGGAACAGCTTCCATTGGAGTTAAAAGCTGCTCCTTCGCTACTTGCCTTTAGAACAGCCTCATGTCTTTGCTGAAATTTGTTTCTGTTGGCCTTAGGACTGTGCACACTTTGCCACTGCTAACCAGTGCTAAAGTGTTTATGCTCTTTCCTTTAATCATGGTGAAATTGGCTTAAACCCAAATTGTGACATTTAATTTACTTATAAGTCCCTAGTCAAGGGTACACACGGCATGTAAATTAAATGCTACTAGTTGGCCTGCAGCACTGACTGTGTCACCCACTTAAGTAGCCCTTTAAACCTGTTACTGGCCTGCCATTGCAGCCTGTGTGTTCAGTGTTAAACTGCCAGATCAACCTGGCAAAAAAACCTTTTGCCAGGCCTAAGCCTTCCTTTATAATACATCTAAGTCACCCCATGGTAGGCCCTAAACCGCCCATAAGCAGGGTCCACTGTATTTAAAAAATTGGATATATACTTTTATGTTTTGCATGTCTTGGTAGTGAAAAACTCTTAAATTTGTCCTTCACTACTGCAAGCCCTACCTCGCCCATTGAATAACATTTGGTTACCATATTATTTAATAAGTGATAACCTTTGATTGAGAGTTGGTAGGAATGTCTAGTTTAGTTTCTACAGAATTGTTAATTAAAACCCTCTTTAATGGAAAAGTCAGATTTTAAGTCACAATTCTGAAAACAACACTTTTAGAAAGCTGATATTTTCTTGTCCTAACAATTTGGTGCCTGCAGCCTGTTTCCTGGGTCACATAAATAGATGTTGTTCGAAGTTGGCCTTTGTGTATTTCTCCCAAACAGCCACACAATAGTGGGACTGGTGTTGGCAGTATGGGCCATCGAAGGCAGGATGGGGGGGGCGGAGCTGTCACCTACCGTACTTGCACTTCAAAGGCACTTTCCCACCACACTTAGAAAGAACTTCACAGTAGTTATTATGCCCCCAGATAGACTGGACCAGGGCAGGAAGGCAGGAAATCGACTCATGATTTGTTTGGAGCAGTTGTGGGGCACAGGTCATTCCTGACGGAGCCCACGGATACCTGCCTCTTGTAGCCAGACTATTTCAGACCTTTGCATCTCCGACGTTCCCTGGGGGCCCACGCCGAACGACCATACCAGAGGGAATTCTTGCCTCACGGACGGACCCACAGTGGCCTGAACCATTACTGGACAGGCCTTGCGTCCGGCTCTGTTCCTCTGGAGGCTTATCCTCACCCAGACCTGGTATCCAGTTCGCCCAGAGCTGGATATCTGTCGTCCCTGCACAGACGGAATCTTTTTCTTCCAACTAGACAAAGACTTCTCTTTTTTAAGCAATCCAGCTTCCTCGCTCGAAGTCGCATCATTCGCTGGCACTGACCGTATATAAATGCCAAGGGTCATTAATCGCCATTAATGGATCCTTGATTTATGCCTCTTGTTTGGCACCCGGTTCTCCCCCATCATCCACGTGGCACACCCTCTTGTTTCCCTCTTTGTTGTGCCCTAAAGAAGGTGGTGGCTGCAATGAAGCCCTTCACCGAAACGCGCGTTGGCACTTTGTTATGACAGGAACCACGTAGTGGTACATGGAAAGAAAGAGAGGAACGATAATTGTCTATATATTTCCAACTTATTTTTTCCTCTCTTCACAAACATATGAAATCAATGCTATTTAACTGAAGAAAATGTATATGCAAATTCTTGGTTATCAGCATAACAGATAGAGATACTCATTGTATTCCAGCTAAACTCCATCTCTTTATCATTATATTACATTGCATCTTTCCACCTGTAGAATGGGTTGTGTTTGATACCACTACCAGTTTGGTCTGTGGCCCCTGTCTTTATATGTATTTTTTTATTGGTTGGCTTTGACAGTATGACAGATGTATGGATGTGATTGCGGTATGATTGATTTTATGAGAGAGTGCTTTTGTGTAATGGAGTTGACGATGTTTCAGTAATTATTTTGCCATGATACACCTGGACTGGGGGACACTTTTTGAGATGTATTATTGTGTATGTGGGTGCATTTCGAAGAAGAATATGTATGTTTACGTTAATTGATTTGTTCTACTATATATTTGAAAATATTTTTTTTTAAAAGACATTTGGATAATATTTACAGATGTTTCTACTTTCAATAAAATATTTTTGTATTATGCATTTTTGATATCCTTATTTTTTCACATTTTCTGTCAGTTCTGTTATCTATGGTTCTGCTCCCCGCTTGAGACATCCGTTTGCTTATAGAGAGACGCTACGCGCTCATCATATACCGTAGGCAGGTGACATTTATTCCCTTTTATGTAGGGTCCTATGTTTAGTCTCAAGAAGGCAGGAACTGCCTGATATTTCTGTGGGGGACAAAGCTCTAGAAACGTTTCCAACTTTAAATGGGGCACTGGGTATAAAAATAGGACTCTCAGACCCACTATTCAGTATACTCCTGGACCTGTGGATACTACAGGTGGACTGCCCTACTGGCAGAGGACTACCCTGTAGCCTGAGGCCTGCCTTGCTGTCTAAGAAGGAAAACTGGACCTGCTCCCTTCATCCCAGACTGAGGGACTCCAAGGGTCAGCTGTCTGACCTCCTGTTCTGAGCTACAGGGACACAACAAGCTCCAGAGGCCTCCCTGAAATGCCCATTTGACCTGCAACTGGACCTGCCTAAGCCCTGTTGGCCTCTGCTGGAGTGAGTTCCTGATCCCCAAGTGCTGCTTCCCCAGGTCCTGGGCCTTTGTCTGGCATCAGAGAAAGCTCCTTCTAGCCTAACTTAAGGTTCCACCAAATCTGGCATGACACAAAACATTGTAAAGCCTTGCCGCACAGCTGCAAGCTTCATTGGAACCGACACCGAGGGATGTAAAGTCCTGCAAAGTCTTACTGCACAGCTGCCAGCCTCATCGGAATCGACACCGAGTGATGCAAAGCCCTCCAAAGCCTCACCACACAGCTGCCAGCTTCATTGAAACAGGCGCCGAGCAATGCAAAGCCTCACCGCACAGCTCATCGGAACCGACGCAGAGCAAAGCAAACCCTTGCTGCATATCTTCATGGAAACCGCCGCCAGACGCAGCAAAACCTTACAAAGCAATGCCACACAGACCACGCATCAAGAATATAAGGTACAATTCTCAGCAGACCAAACTTGGTCCTGTGCTGGGCCTGCACTTCATTGTGGTCAACCTGAACTTGTGACTTTGTCCCGGTCCAGCACGTCAAGATACCCTCAGTTGGTGTTTCGCACCTTTTGGTGCTACTGTCATCTAAAATTTTCAAAATTGCATATCTGCTGATTAGATTCTTGTCGTTTTGGTCTCAAATAATTTATTAAAATGTACTCTACTTTTCTTCTTTTTCTAAATGGGTGTGGGATTTGTCTTGCATTGTTGTTAGACCTGTCAGCCTTAGGGTGGTCTGCCTCCAAAACGTTTTGACTGCTTGCCTCAAATTTTGCTGATCATGTATAGCTGATTTTAGGACTCTGGGCACTTTACCACTGCTAACCAGTGCTAATGTGCATGTCCTCTCTCCCTAAACATGGTTTGATTGACTTATCCACAACTGGCATATTTAATTTACCTATAAGTCCCTAGTAGAGTGAACTACATGTGCCCAGGGCCTGTAGAAATGCTACTAGTGGGCCTGCAGCACTGATTGAGCCACCCACTTAAGTATTGCCTTAAAACATGTCTCAAGCCTTCTACCACATAGACTGTGTGTGCAGTTTACACTGCTATGTCGACTACGCATTTTTAAAACCCCTTGCTAAGCCTTAAACTATCCTTTTATTACATATGTCACCCCTAAGGTAGGCCCTAGGTGGCCCATAAGGCAGGGTTCTGTGTAATTAAAAGGTAGGACATGTACTTTTAAGCTTTACATGTCCTGGTAGTGAATAAACTCCCAAATTCATTTTTTACTACTGTGAGGCCTAACCCTCCCATAGGTTAACAATGGGGATTCCTTGTTATATCTAATAAGTGTAATTTCCAATTGAAAGGAGGTGGAGCTGTCGTGTTTAGTAGCTTTGGAATTGTAAGGATAAATCCATTATAATGGTAAAATTGAATTTATCATTACAATTTTAAAAATGCCACTTTTATGAAGATACAAAAAATGATGGACGGAATGCGGAACATTGTCAGTTACAGATCTCGGTTAAATCCATTGTTTTTTTGCTCACCATGCCACCCCAGTTTGGACCCAGCCATATACAAATCAGTCTTGATGCTGCTCCCCATAGGAACAGTCCAACCGAACTGCCAGGCCAGGTCCTCCCTGGACAGTAACACAAGCATCCTGAGACCGGTTACGGGGTATAACCCCTCATCAGCCAGGCTAGCTTGAATCCAGTGGCATAGTGAGCACCGAACCGACGTCTGGGCATACCCTTCCCACTTATGGCAAATATAGAAACACAAAAAGATGAAGGACAGAATGCTGATTATTGTCGAACATTCACCCCCAGTCACAGATCTGGGTTAAATCCATCATTTTGTTGCTCACCATGCCACCCCAGTTTGTACCCAGCCATATGCAAATCAGTCTTGACCCTGCTACCCACGGGAACAGTCCAGCCCGAACTGCAATTCCAGCTCCTCCCTGGACTGGAAAACAAGCATCCTGGGACTGGTTTCAGGGTATCACCCCTCATCAGCCAGACTAGCTTGAATCCATTGGTATAGTGAGCACGGGACCCACGCCTGGGCATACCCTTCCCACTTAAGGTGACTATAGCATCACAAAAAGATGAGAGACGGAACGCTGAACATTTTCAAACATTCACCCCCAGTCACAGATCTGGGTTAAATCCATTGTTTTTTTGCTCACCATGCTACCCCAGATTGGACCCAGCCATATGCAAATCAATCTTGGTCCTGCTCCCCATGGGAACAGTCCAACCCGAAGTGCCAGGCCGGCTCCTCCCTAGACCAGAAAACAAGCATCCTGGGACCAGTTACAGGGTATTACCTCTCATTAGCCAGGCTAGTTTGAATCCATTGGCATAGTGAGCACGGGACCCACGTCTGGGCATACCCTTCACACTTAGGACGACTATAGCAACACAAAGAAATTATGGACTGAATGCTAAACATTGTCAAACATTCACCCCCAATCACAGATCTGGGTTGAATCCATTGTTTTCTTGCTCACCATGCCACTCCAGTTTGGACCCAGCCATATGCAAATCAGTCTTGACCCTGCTCCCTATGCGAACAGTCCACCTCGAACTGCCAGGCCAGGTCATCCCTGGACCAGAAAACAGGCATCCTGTGACCGGTTTAGGGGTTTCACCCCTCACCAGCCAGGATAGCTTGAATCCAGTTGCTTAGTGAGCACAGGACTCACATCTGGGCATACCCTTGACACTCAGAGCAACTATAGCAACACAAAAAGATGATGGACGGAATGCTGAACATTGTCAAACATTCACCCCAGTCACAGATCTGGGTTAAATCCATTGTTTCTTTGCTCACCATGCCACCCCAGTTTGGACCCAGCCATATGAAAATCAGCCTTGACCGTGCTCCCCATGGGAATAAGTCCAGCCCGAACTTACATGCCAGCTCCTCCCTGGACCGAAAAGCCAGCATCCTGGAACCGGTTTTGGGGTATCAGGGTGTCCCAGTATCTTACCCATACTCCATCGCAGTCAGCCTGAACATTTGGTTTTAGCCCGGTCTAGCATGACCAGATAGCCTCGGTTGGTGCTTTATGCATTTAAGCACTCTAATTCCCTATATTCTATCAAATTAATATCTCTGGATCTACGTATTTGATTTTTGTCTTTTTGGTTATGTTTTGTTCATTAAATTAAACTCTATTTCTCAAACCAGTTGTGGTATCTTTTTGTGTGGAGTTTTCACTGTTTTACTGTTTAAGATGTTGCACAAATACTTCACACATTGCCTCTTAAGTTGAGCCTGACCGCTCTGTGCCAAGCTACCAGAGGGTGAGCACAGGTTAATTTAAAGTGTGTTTCTGACTTACCCTGACTAAGATTGTGGTTTCTGCTTAAACAGGGTGTATACCTCTACCAACCAGAAACCCAATTTCTAACAGTTGTGTTTTCACTTCATTGCTGTTTAAGTGCTGCATAAAACACACAATTGATGGACGGAATGCAGAACAAATCAAAACATTCACCCCCAGTCAAGAGATCTGGGTTAAATCCATCATTCTTTTGCTCACCATGCCACCCCAGTTTAGACCTGGCCATATGCAAATCAGTCTTGACCCTGTGCCACATGGGAACAGTCCAGCCCGAACTGCCAAGCCAGGTCCTCCCTGGACCGGAAACAAGCATCCTAGGACCGGTTTCGGGGTATCACCCCTCTTCAGCCAGGATAGCTTGATTCCAGTGGCACAGTGAGCCCAGGACCCACGTCTGGGCATAACTGGCGCACTTAGGGTGAGAAAGCAAAAGACACACAATTGATGGACAGAATGCAGAACAAATCAAAACATTCACCCCCAGTCAAGAGATCTGGGTTAAATCCATCATTCTTTTGCTCACCATGCCACCCCAGTTTAGACCTGGCCATATGCAAATCAGTCTTGACCCTGTGCCACATGGGAACAGTCCAGCCCGAACTGCCAAGCCAGGGTCAAGACTGATTTGCATATGGCTGGGTCCAAACTAGCGTGGCGTAGTGGGCAAAAAAACTATGGATTTAACCCAGATCATTTGACTTGGGGAGAATGTTTGCATTGTCAGCATTCTGTCCATCATTTGTTTGCTGTAACACTTTTTGCCCTAAGTGGGATGGGTATGCCCAGACGTGGGTCCCTTGCTCACTGTGCCACTGGATTCAAGCTAGCCTGGCTGAAGATGGGTGACATACCCTGAAACTGGTCCCAGGATGCTTGTTTCCGGTCCAGGGAGGACCTGGCCTGGCAGTTCGGTCTGGACTGTTCCCATGGGGCACAGGGTCAAGACTGATTTGCATATGGCTGGGTCCAAACTGGGGTGGTGTAGTGGGCAAAAGAACGATGGATTTAACCCAGATCTTTTGACTGGGGGAGAATGTTTGCATTGTCAGCATTCCGTCCATCATTTGTTTGCTGTAAGTGCTGCATAAATACTTTACACATTGCCTCTACATTAGGCCTGACAGCTTTGTGCCAAGATAACAGAGAGGTAAGCACAGGCTAATTTGGTGACTTGTTATTGTTCACTCTGACACAGATTGTGGCTGTTGCTTGAGTAGGGCTTCACCCCCCCAACCGCACAAGTGTTCATTCACACTTGATGACCACCTTATCACAGTTTTTGAACTGCCTATGACACCTTAAAGAATCACATCAAGATTGGTTTATAAATTGTTTCTGACCATTATTACCCCCCCCATTGTTTTGCTTACCCCTAAAAATGTTAAGGAATCAATGCACAGCCCTTGCAGAATCATTTCTGACTCTCTAGAGGGAAAAGACATCTGATTTTATTCTGAATTGGTTGCAGCTCTAGATAACTGCATCATAGCTTTCTCACTCAGAGGTCTTGCCATTGTTCTGTCCACCTCCAGCTAGATAGGTTAAATACCAAAATTGGCATTTCTGTAATTTTTGAATCATGTTTAGGAGTTACTTTGAGTGCCTGTTTTTTCCTTTAGAGTTCATTAAGGAAGTTGTAGTGCTAGAGGCACTCTTGTGGTCTGACACCATGTGATGACCTTTGACTACCATCATTTTAATTGACTTTGGTGTGTTATTTGACCCTAACTTGAATGTACGACGTCCTGCATATGCCTTGTTTCTGTTTTTGATTTCTTTTCGTAGTTTAGAAGTGGGAGCTGTCACAGTAGAACAGCCTTGCCAAGAACAGAACGTGTGGGATGTGCATTTGAAAGCATGAGAGAGAGAGAGGTGTGGAATGCACTTTCTGGTCTCGAAGTGCAGTGTTATGAGCAGTGGTGCACAAATGTGCACTGTGTTGTACATTGAGAGATGAAGTATGTAATGCTATAGGCAGTGGTGCACAAATGTGCATTATGTTGTACATTGGGAAGAATTATGAAGTTCTTACTATTGGCTCTAACATGGCCTCATGTCATCCTAAATTCTGACTCTGCCTTGCTTGAGCTTTTCTGCGCGCACAGACAGGCCCCCAGAGTGTTTTCAAGTTGCTTGGGTCAATCACCTTCAAGTATTGTTTTGTGAGAGATTGTTTAATGTACCCTGGAAGGCTTTCGTAAGCTTCGTCAACATAAAGGCTGGAACATGTGAGAATGTAGAGGGAATGTGAGAACTCCTTCCTGCCGTGGAATGCTTGCCTGGAAGCTGGCTATTTCCAGTAAGTTTCCTTGGCACAGAGGGGAAGACTCTCGAACCTTCTAGTGTGTTTTGAGACTATAAAGCTGAGGGTTGTTGACAGCCAGCTTGGGAGTTCAGTTGTGGAGTAGACGTACTGCCACAACAATCTGGATTTGAGTCCTGATCGAGAGTCCATTGCCTGGCTGTAACGGGCTCCTCCAGCTTGAGTTGGTAAGGATGTAGAGTGAACGATCGGGTGTGGTGATTTGTTTCTGACTAGTGCCGTTGTGATGCGTGGCTCCAGTGACTGTGGTCATTTGAGGTGTTTTCTTTGTGATGTGTGAGTGACTCAGAGTGCACATCCAAAGTAATCATTTGATGTATTTAGTGTATATATATATATCTTTCTGATGCCTTGCAGGACGTCCAGTATATTTTCTTGAGTTTTATCTCATATTATTTGCTGCTTGTATTTCATATTATTATCCATGCATTTAACAGTTGCATTTACCAAGTGTGTTATTATTGCTTGCATATAAATGTATATCTCTATATACATTTGATTGTGGCTCATTTGGCATTTGGGAAAGACTTTCTGTTAGAGAGCATTGCATAAATAAAACCCCAAGCCTTATTCTAAAAAGATAGTCTTTGCATTTTGTAAAGTGAAACCCTTTTCTAGGTGTTGTTGTGTTTTATGTCTCCTGTTTCACCGTGTTTGAGCCACAGTGTGGGAGTGGAATTTGTGGAACCCTGTATTATCTGAAAGGTGAAGCAAGACATTTGGCGTCACGAACAGGATTTACAAAAAGTGCAATTTGAAAAGGGGAAGATGCTCTCTAAAATGTCCCTGTTTTCAGTTGCAAATTTCCAGATGCCAACTGAGTTTTTGAGTGGGAGATTGCCTCTAATGCATGTTTAAAATATGAGGGGCAAACACAGATATTTAAATGTGTACATGATTTTTCTCTTAAAGAGGGAAAACAACTTGGTATTTCAGACAGAAAAAGTTGTGTCATTTTGAATGCATTGCTTTGCATGTGTCAAAAACGTGAACAGTTGGAAAAAGAATGTAATGAGCTGCAAAGGGAGCTAGTTAAAACTAAAGAAGAGTCAGACCTTTTAACACGTGGAAATAAATCTTTGAAAAAAGAGTTGGAAATGTACCAAACAACGAAGCCGTTTATTTTGCCAGGCTGTTTAGATAGCCAGAGTTATTCATTCATGAAAAATGGGGATGCAGAGAAGCTGCAGGTTAATTTACAGTGTTCACAGAAGGTTTTAATTAATTATTTTGAGGGCATTCCTCAGACAGAAATGAATGTTATCTTGGTTGAATTTGAAGCTTCCAAGTAACGTTGAACCGAGAAAATTTAAATGTGCAGGAAGATAAACAAACCAGCCTGTTAGAACTAGCGATCATTGGGTGCAGTTATAAATCAGACATGTCAGTGAATGACAAACCTTGCTTTACATTGAGAGACGCTATTTTGAAAAAAGAAACAACCGAAAATTTTATTTTTAAACTTGACTCTGAGTTTAGATTTGAAGAGGAGCAGCAATGTGCTTTTGAATCTGCAAAAGAGATTATGCAATGTGTTTTAAACGTGTGGTCAATACAGAAAGGAGACATTGAATTACATGTGACAGTTCAGGGGCAGTGTGCCACTTTGAGTATGTGCGAAAAACAAGTAAAGAAGAAGGTGCTTTTAGACTTTTGGACTGAAACATTTTCAAATGCTGGAGAATGTTTTGATTTCACTGTGACAGACACAGGGCAGACACAGTTGTGTGCGTATTTTTGTGCTCTGATAGATACAGGGCAGACACTGTTGATTTTGAGTTGTGCTCTGACAGACACTATGCAGACCCAATTGTTTGTTTGTTTTTGCATTGTGACAGACACAGGGCAGACACAATTGTGTATGTGTTTTTGTGCTGTGACAGACACAGGACAGATATACGTGCTTTTGTGTTTTTGCACACTGACAGACACTGGGCAGATGACAATAAGACATAATGTGATTTTGACTTTTGAAATTTCTCTAATGCAATGGTTAAAGATTTTCCTTGAGTTATACAGAACAGGTAATGCACAAGAAGCAAATGTGCTTAAATGGTACATACAGACAGAAACTGCAGTTTTACATGAACAGTTGGTGCAGGTCCCGATAGAAAGTCCAGGGGTGGTGTTTGAGGTGCCTGAGACACAGGATTCCCCAGTGAAGTGGCACATTTTACTGCAAAGCTCAGCTACTGCATATCATGTTGATGCTCATGCTCCTATATATTCGCTAGACAGACCCTTTACTTCCCTTACAGATGAAAAGGCTAACATATTGGAGACAGAGGTGGTGACACACCATTCTGATTTGGTGTGCATGACTAAGTGCGAGCACCTAGGAGAGAAAGACCCAACAAACAGGTGGGCAGAGAATGAAGGGATGCATATTCCCCTAGACTTACTTAGAACTGTGATTCCTATGTGTCAGTATACCCAGCGCAGACCAGTCCACAGTAGGTGAGGGGCCAGTTGAAGAAAGGAAAGTTCCCAGAGCAGATAGTGCAGATGGATTGCCTTAGGTTCATGCTAAATGATCAAGGTTGGACGTATTCAGCAGTGTGTGGAGAAATAGTCAGGAAGGGGACTGCCCCAGCCCTTCTTACTGTGCAAAGAGAAGGAGAGTTTCACTCCAATACCAAGAATTCAGAGGCCATAGTGTGGGTAGAATTCTCAGATAATTCCCCAGAGCCAAAAGAGAACCGTGCAGACAGGAATGATAATATTGTGCCATCAGACCTAAAACAGAAGAAGGAGAACGTGCGCTTTTTGAAACATATTTTTTTGCAAGAAGAGTGATGCTTGTTTCTTTTCCAGATCATACTGCGACGTGTTGGTGTACCTGATGTCCCTGTCCTGCATGTGGGTGCCTTTGTCTGAGTGCCCCCCCCAACCCTGGAGTGATCACCAGACGACGAAAACCGACACCGTAGCTGACATCCTTTGGCTGAATCACCAAAATGGACTTATCTAGCCAGTGATCATTTACTGATGTTATGAACATGAAGTAAAATGTTTAAAATTTTCACAGAAAGAGTGTGTTGACCTTTCGCACAGGAAGATATTTACATTCAATCTAGAAAGTTACCGGAAATGCTGTTCAGTTTGAAAAAGAACAAACAAAAAAATATATTGTGAAATTGAAATGACAGAAGATGATTTTCAGTTTGAAGATGATGATGTTGCCTTTATTTTTAAGCACAAAATATATAAGTTTGGCTGCTTCAATAGTAGAAGTTCCAGAATTAGCCATTTGTAACATTAGGAGCATTAATGAGCTCATATGCTTGATTCTATTTGTGGATTCATTTTGTGTATCCATCATACGTTCAGATATGCATGAGCTATTTTAAATGCATTTATATTTGTGCTTTCAGTTAAGCACATGCTTTTATAATGTCACTGTTTTAATGTGTGTTTCATTTATATTTGTGCTTTCAGTTATGAAGTTCAGTTTTTTGATATATGTATGTTATGATAGTCAAAGGTCATGGGGTGGAATGTAGTGCTAGAGGCACTCTTGTGGTCTGACACCACGTGATGACCTTTGACTACCATCATTTTATTTGACTTTGGTGTGTTATTTGACCCCAACTTGAATGTACGACGTCCTGCATATGCCTTGTTTCTCTTTTTGATTTCTTCTCGTAGTTTTGAAGTGAGAGATGTCACAGTAGAACAGCCTTGCCAAGAACAGAACGTGTGGAATGTGCATTTGAAAGCATGAGAGAGAGAGAGGTGTGGAATGTACTTTTTGGTCTCGAAGTGCAGTGTTATGAGCAGTGGTGGTGTGCAGTGTGTTGTACATTGAGAGATGAAGTATGTGATGATATAAGCAGTGGTGCACAAATATGCACAGTGTTGTACATTGAGAGATAAAGTATGCAATGTTATAGGCAGTGGTGCACAAATGTGCATTATGTTGTACATTGGGAAGCATTATGAAGTTCTTACCATTGGCTTTGACATGGCCTCATGTCATCCTGAATTCTGACTCTGCCTTGCTTGACCTTTTCTGCACGCACAGACAGGGCCCCAGAGTGTTTGCAAATTGCTTGGGTTAATCACGTTCAAGGATTGTTTTGTGAGAGATTGTTTAATGTACCCTGGAAGGCTTTCATAAGCTTTGTCAAGATAAAGGCTGTAAAATGTGAGAATGTAGAGGGAACGTGGGAGCTCCTTCTTGCTGTGGAATGCTTGCCTGGAAGCTGGCCAGTTCCAGTAAGTTTCTATGGCGCAGAGGGGAGGAATCTTGAACCTTCTAGTGTGTTTTGAGACTATAAAGCTGAGTGTTGTTGACAGCCAGCTTGGGAGTTCAGTTGTGGAGTAGACGTACTGCCACAACAATCTGGATTTGAGTCCTGATCGAGAGTCCATTGCCTGGCTGTAACGGGCTCCTCCAGCTTGAGTTGGCATGGATGTCGAGTGAACGATCGGGTGAGGTTATTTGTTTCTGACTAGTGCCATTGTGATGCGTGGTTCCAGTGGCTGTGGTCATTTGAGGTGTTTTCTTTGTGATGTGTGAGTGACTCAGAGTGCACATCCAAAGTAATCATTTGATGTATTTAGTGTATATATATATATATCTTTCTGATCTCTTACAGGACGACCAGTATGTTTTCTTGAGTTTTATCTCATATTATTTGCTGCTTGTATTTCATATTATTATCCATGCATTTAACAGTTGCATTTACCAAGTGTGTTATTATTGCTTGCATATAAATATATATCTCTATATACATTTGATGGTGGTTCATTTGGCATCTGGGAAAGCCTTTCTGTTAGAGAGCATTGCATAAATAAAACCCCAAGCCATATTCTAAAAAGATAGTCTTTGCATTTTGTAAAGTGAAACCCTTTTCTAGGTGTTGTTGTGTTTTATGTCTCCTGTTTCACCGTGTTTGAGCCACCGTGTGGGAGTGGAATTTGTGGAACTCTGTATTATCTGAAAGGTGAAGCAAGACAGAAGTGGCTCTTGTAGTTTTGTAATTATTCCAGATACATGCCAGAGACGGAATAAGTTAATTATGTGGCAGTGCATATACACAGTGTTAGAAATGGGGGCTAAAGCTGGCAGAGGTCCAAGTAGGGACCACCACTCTAGTCAGAGTAAGCTAGATACACAATAAAAGATAACCTGTGTTCACCCTCTGGTAGCTTGGCACACAGCAATCAGGCTTAGCTAAAGACGGAATGTTTAAAGTATTTGTGCAACACACACACAGTGACACAATGAAAACACCACAAAAGACTCCACACTGGTTCAGACAGATAGACAATACATTTATAAATAAATCAGGATCAAAGCAACAAAAAGTAGAAGTTGAGTTATGAATCTTTAAAGAATAGAAATGGTTCTAGCGATTAGGTGCAATTAGCGCCTATGGGGGTTATCTGGTCGAGCTGGGCCCGGTCAAAGTCAGCAGTTCAAGCCGACTGTGATGGGGTGCAGGCTGGGGACAGGAGCTATGCAGGTCAGGTGAACAGAGTACCTTGATCCTGGTCACAACAGTGAGATGCGGGGTGTAAACGAGCGATGCGTCAATATCAAACTCACAGTCGAGGTGATGCATCGGTTTTCTTCACACAGTGGAAGCGATGTGTCAGGTCGGTAGAGCGAAGCACCGGTTCAGAGTGCGCCAGTTCCAAAGGTGATGCGCCAGGTTAATCCACACTGGAGGGTGATGCGTCGATCTTCTCCATGAAGTGGCAGCGATGCGATGTTTACGAACCGGCATGTGATGTGGAGGTTCCAAGTGGGATGCATTGATTATACTCCTGCAGCAGGGTCAATGCGCCGGTTCCGCTACACACAGACTGAACCTGCATCTATTTCTCTGGTATCTGGGTCCACTTCTAGTGAACCAGGGACAGGAGCAGGAGAAGAGACTTTGATAGCCCTGAGTCTCAAGCAAGAAGAGGCAAGCCAACAAGTCCTTGGAGATCACGTTGGTGCAAGGCAGAGTCCAGCTCTCCTGAGCAGGGTAAGAGAGCAGCAGGCAGCAGGGCAGCACAAGAGAAATGCAGGCCTTCCAAGTCAGCAGTCTAGAAGCGTGTCAGTCCTTTATGCAGCACAACAGTTCTTCTGACCGAGTCCAGTTGTAGGTCCAAAAGTGTTGGATTTGGTGGAGTTCAAGCCCCAGTACTTGTACCCAATTGTGTCTTTGAAGTGGGGGTAATTTCAAAGAAGGGTCTTTGAAGTGCACAGAAACCCTTTCTTCCAAGCCCTGGCTCCAGACTGTCAGTAGGGGGTAATCAGCCCTTTGTGTGGAGACAGAGCGCTGCCTAGTCAGGTGTGTCAGCTCTTCCCTGCCTTCCTGCCCAGGAAGAGCCATCAGAATGCAGATAAGTACTCAGGCGCACCTAACCTTCCTGTGTATGTGGCTGTCTAGAGGAAATGCACAAAGTGTAGCTGTCACCCACCCCAGTCATGTATTGGAGACAGGCTGCAGGCACTCGGAGCTGTAAGAGCAGAAACATTTCCACTTTTTAAAATGGTATTGTTAAATCCAACTTTGCTAGTAAAGAGGCTTTATCATTACCATTCCAAAGATATAAAACATGACACATCTACTCCTTTTTTAGGTGTTTTTCACTACCAGGACATGCAAAGCTTGAAAGTACATGTCCTACCTTTTACTCATACAGCACCCTGCCCTATGGGCAATATAGGACCAACCTTAGTGGTGACATGTGTAATAAAAGGGGAGTTTAAGGCTTGGCAAAGGGTTTCAAATGTCAGGTCGAAATGGCAGTTAAACTACACACATAGGCTCTGCAGTGGTAGGCCTGAAACATGTTTACAGTGTTCCTTGTGTGGGTGGCACAATTAGTGCTGCAGACCCACTAGTAGCATTTAATTTACAGGCCCTGTGTATATGGAATACCACTTTACAAAGGACTTACAAGTAAATTAAATATGCCAAACAAGTGTAAACCAATTATACCATGTTTAGAGGAGAGACCACATGCACTTTAGCACTGGTCAGCAATGGTAAAGTGCTCAGAGTCCTAAGACCAACAGAAAGATTCAGAAAAAAAGAGGAGGATGAAGGCAAAAGGTTTAGGGGGCATTTGAGAGAGGGCCATATTACAACACACAGCATACTAGAATACCTCTATTCCTGTCATTCTCAATATGTCACATTTCCCTAAGACACATGATGTTAGGTTTTTATTTAACAGTCCTACCGACAACTTTCACAACAGTCACATTCAGGAAGCATGTAGAAGAGAAAATCCCTTGGTGGAATAATATATACAGACACTTCATACAGAGCTCAGGCACACAGGGCAGATATATGGCCTTTACACTACACCAAAAAAAGCCCTACCAGATCTCTAGCCCATGTGATAGAAATACACAACCAACAATTGCCTTTTTACTATTAAAAATATATACTTTATTAAATCATCTGTATCACAATATTATTGAAGCACTATAAAAACACTATAAAAACACACTGGTCCAAGTATACAATTGTTAAATCAAAATTCTACCATTCATTACAGACCCCACATTCGTATATTTCTAAGCAACACCATTTGTTTAGAGAGAAACACAAAGACAGTACATTTTGTCATGAAATAACATATCCAATCAGAACATTTCTTTAACTACTCCTGGGTATGATCAATTATTGCAGGGTAGACTTGTTCCACGGATTATGTTTAAAAAGGCGTTGACGCGTTTCGATGGTTCTAATAATATTCCATCTTTATCAAGACAATCATTGATCTCTCTATTAGCACTGTATGGTTGCCATTAGTCCCAAATCCTGTTATAAGGCAAAAACATCATTTCTAATTAAACAGTTGTTTTTCATAGATCACTGCCCCTATAGCTATTTAGCACACTCTCCTATCGTCAATACTTATAGCTACATTTAGTTAAAGGCACTCTTCTATATTGTTAAACATTAGAATTTCCTTATAACTGTTAACACCATATCTAAAGTTGTACTGACTCATAGTATGGTACATCCCTTTTCCCACAAGTTCTTAAAAAGACCCATCATATGTCTAAATTTCTATCAAATGGGCTCATTATATTATGTATATCTCTGCCCTTATGGTACCCTTACCGATTTTTCCTATGCTCAAATAGCAAAAACCATTCACAGTTACATACATACTTGGTCTTATGATAATTACGCCCCCCTCCCCTGTGTTTTGCCATTAATTTTCGTTTTTTAAGAGTAGGCAATGTTACCTCAAGTCTTAATTTTATCATTTTGAAATAACTCATAAACGCTTTTACCTTATTTCATTTAACTTTTTTGAGCGAACTATAAATCAATACGTCTGCTTGACATAGATCCAGCTTACGGTCCAAGAACATCAATTATAGAAAAGACACCACTAGATTATATGTCTTACTCCATTTGCTAACTTTAACAATCGTTTTATACGTATGTTTTTAATAACTCAGAACCTATTCTCACCTGACAGAGTTAATTGTCTCCCTCGTTTATAAAGTTCCCTCCTTCGTTCTAGTTCCTTCGTACAGTTTTAATTTTTTTGCGGTCCGTTACGTGTTTCTCCGTTAGAATCTAAAATATATATATATGTACCACCTCAATGTAAATCATATTGTTGGTTAAGCCTATACCCTCTAATAGCTTAATACCCTCTCAACATCTCGTACCTGTATATTACTGGCATTTCGCCAGCCTGGTATCCGATGTATATAATTAAAACTTTCCAGAGATTATATATAATTTTAAAATCAATTTCAGTCGAAAACGCTGAAAGACAGAAACAATTTTTTTTTAATTATTATACAAGAGGTCTCGAATGCTCGACCGAAAAAGGGGACCAGCATTTACCATCTTGCTACAGACCAATATCACTGATAGATTCTAGCATGAAGATCCTTGGTAGATTGCTTTTGCTCGTCTGGAATCATGGACTACTGAAAACACGATTTCATATAATGTGCAACATGGCTTTAGACCAGGTGTTGAGACAATAGACCAGTGTCAACATTTCTACCTATTAACAGGGAAATACATAATGGCAAAAAAGGGTCCCTCCATTTGGCGTTCATTGATTTATCCAGCGCCTTTTATTTGGTAAATCACTCAAAACTTTGGACACTGATGGAGTCAATGGGAGTGGAAATAGAACTGCTCACTTTAATTAAATGTCTTCATCACATATTGACTGTGAGGGTCTGTTTCGGCTTTTGGTGCAAAACTACCCCCCAAATAAAACCCACTCATGGGGCGCAACAGGGCTGTATCCTTGCCCCTTTCCTATTTCTTCTATACATAAATGGGATTTCCAAACACCTTGCCGAGGTAGGAAAGGATACCCCCTGAATAGGTAGGCAATCAATTCCTATAATATTACATGTGGATGACGCAGAGCTAATTGCTCGCGTGGCAAATGGTCTACAAATCCTACTGAACACTTTTTCCTCATACATGGAAAACCTGGATCTCAAGGTCAACTATTCTAAGTCTTTCACTATGACAGTTGGGACCCGTAATATGAATTCAAAAACATTCTTCATGGGGAATTCAACCCTGGAGAAAGTGAATATTTGTAACTATTTAGGGATCCTCTTTAGCTCCTCCTTTTAACCCCTTCGCTGTTAGGCCTTCCCCCCCGTGCTAAGCCTTTTTTGGGCTATTTGGGGTAGTTTGCGCTTAGGCCCCTGTAACTTTTTGACCACATAAGGTATCCTCGCCAAATTTGCGTCCTTTTCCTCCAACACCATGGGAATTTTAAAGGTACCCAGGGTTTGTTGATTCCCCTGGAGGGGACCCAGAAATTAGCCAAAATACAGCCAAATTGGGTTTTTTGGGGGAAAAAATTGAAAAAAGGGCTGCAGATGAAAGCATCTGTTTTTTTCCCTGCAAATGGTATCAACAAAGGGTTTGTGGTGCTGAAATGACCATCTTCCCAGCTTTCAGGGACAGACTGATTTTTGTCAGAAAACCAAATTTTTTTACACAGTTTTGGCATTTTACTAGGACATAGCCTATTGTTACTATTTTTTGTGCTTTCAACCTCCTTCCAGTTAATGGTAGAAATGGGTATGAAAGAAATAATGGATCCTGGAAAGCTATAAATTTCAAAAAAGTAGACAGAAGTCTGAAATGAGCAACTGATCATTTGTGTAGATCATTCAAGGTTTTTTTTATAGAAACTAACAGTTGAATAAAAGGAAAAATTGAAAACGAGTTGAAAAAAACAGGCATTTGTGCCAACGTTTTCACCTGTAACTTCTACTAAATATGACAGATTATTTAAAGCAATATACCGTTACATCTGCTGGACGCTTCTGGTTGTGGGGATATATAGGACTTGTAGGTTCACCAAGAACCTGATGAACCCAAAGCAAATAACTGAGCAGCGTCTTGCAATGGTTTTTTATTGTATACCGGGTGTATAGCAATTCATTTGGGAAAATATAAACAGTGAAAAATCGGTATGAAAGACACCTATATATTTCTGAATTGGGAACAAAATATAGAGTTTAGAAACAGTAGCTATTTGCCCATCTCCGAAATTGTGGGTACCCATACTAGCATGTGAATTATAGGACATTTTTCAAAGTGATTTCTTTTTACACATTGTCTTACATTTCGAAGACAGAAATGCATCGAAAGTCAATAGGTTGCTCTACAATTCTGTGTTCCCCTATGTCTCCCAATAAAAATGGTATCTCACTTGTGTGGGTAGGCCTAGTGCCCGCGACAGGAAACGGCCCAAAACGCAACGTGGATGCTCCACATTTTTACAGTGAGCAAAGTGCCTAGCTGTAGATTTTGAACCCTAGCTCTTCAGGCACCTAAGGAAACCTAGCAAACCTATACCTTTTTAAAAACTAGACACCCAGGGGAATCCAGGATGGGGTGACTTGTCTGGCTTTCACCAGGTTCTGTTACCCAGAATCCCTTGCAAACCTCAAACTTTGTAAAAAACAAACACATTTTCCTCACATTTCTGTGATGGAAAGTTCTGGAATCTGCATGGATTCACATAATTCCATGCACCCTGCATTTCCCAAAGTCTTACAATAAAAATGATACCTCACTTGTGTGGGTAGGCATAGTGCCCGCAACAGGAAACGGCGCAAAACTCAACATGGACACACCACATTTTCACAGTGAAAACTTACCCTTTTTTTGCAAAGTCCCTACCTGTAGAATTTGAACCCTAGCTCTGCCGGCACCTAGGTGAAACTAGCAAACCTATACATTTTTGAAAACTAGACACCCAGGGGAATCCAGGATGGGGTAACTTGTGTGGCTTTCACCAGGTTCTCTTCCAGAATCCCTTGTAAACCTCAAACTTTGTAAAAAAAAGCACATTTTTCTCACATTTCTGTGATGGAAAGTTCTTGAATCTGCGTGGATCCACAAAGTTCCACCCACCCTGCATTCCCCAAAGTCTTCTTATAAAAATGATACCTCTTTTGTGTGGGTAGGCCTAGTGCCTGCGACAGGAAACGGCACAAAATGCAACATGGACACACCACATTTTTACAGTGAAAACTGACCCTTTTTTTGCAGAGTGCCTAGCTGTAGATTTTGAACCCTAGCTCTGCCGGCACCTAGGGAACTGATCCAGCGCGGTTAAAATAAATTTTTCCTTATGACACTAACCCAGAAAACACCTACTCAACCTTAATCACAAAAAACCTATGTTGGTGGGGCCCATAACACCGCATACATACATTCACTCAAATTTCTGGATCAAACGCTAAGGAAAATGAGCTGCTGGACAAACGGGATACCTTATTAAAACGACAGAATTATAACCTATACATTATATACATTAACTTAGGATCCTGTCGGTTCTAAACATCAAGGTACTCAGCTATTCGGTCGATGGACCAACTAGTAGAATCAGTTGATGGCGATTAAGTTCAGCTCAATCACAATTAAAACCTTTAACATTTATTAATCACAATTTTATTTTAAAGAACCACAGACTCATTTAGAGTTAGCATATCATTTTATCTTAATTCTTTGAGCAAATAAGTAAAGTTCATAATTAGGCAAATACATTTAAAATATCAGTAAGCATTTAAGTAAAATTTTTAGAATAGAGACGGAAAATACTCATTACCCTTGGCCATAGGGCGATGACAAGAATGGTTCACCAGGAAAGAAAGATGAACCGCAGATCACGGGATGGGACTCCCAAAACTGACTGACTGTCCCGCTAACCTCCTCGGACGCAATCTCCTCCCGGGCTACTCCCGCAACGGTCTCGTTCCTTCCCCAGTCAAAGTCCGAAGTCCAGAATGACAGAGTCTCTCGCAGCATCAGGATAGAAGAAGCGAATAAAGCACATCATAAGAGCAGACTCTCTTATACCCTATTCTCTGACTGGCTACACTTAAAGTTGCAATCTTTAGGGGCAGAAATCATGGTAATTGGTCCATTGGAGTGGTGGTGATGGTCACCTCATCGCCCTCCTTGTTCGAACCGGTTTGGGAACAATAACGCATACATTAATTCTCATGATCAACAATGTCCAAAGGTAATTCAATTTGTTAATGTATTTTGTAACAAACTCCGATGGTCATATATTAGCTCATCCGTTGTCGCTCGATTCTCGCATCCGTTCCCATGCATATATGCTGAACTCTTGGCACGATCCTTGTTGCAGGTCAGACTGGCCTTGACATCTCTCACTCCGGGCACAGGCTGCATACACGTGACTGGAACATTCACTCTGCTCATGTGCGGGGGGCCATTTTATTCAGCGCACGCAATCTCGTCCTTTTCCAGCGGCCATTTTTGAAGCACGGCCTAGCAGGCCCGAATGAAACTAATATACGAACAAACACAACAGAATTTAAACATGGAAAATAAGCCTTTCTGTTTACCACCCGCCATTCTAAAGACCCGTGTTAGGTATTACCTAGCAGAAGTGACATTTAAAGCCATTTTACTTACCATCTGCATTCTTTGGCACGGTATAATTTTACTACGCAACACAAATCATGCAATTTTACTCTATTTACTACGCAAATCACAATACTAATGTTATTTTGCTTCACATTTGTAAATAAATTAGATTTTGCAATGCCAGCAAGTTGCCCACGTGTAATGTTTAATAAAAGGTGCATTTGTTGATTAGTTCATGCGTTTCAAACGGTTACTATCATTAATCGTTATGGGGTCATTAACTTCCAAGGGGTACACAAAAAATGTTTTGTTTCCCCTGCTCCATCAATTCCCCCTTTGGTGATTTTTAACATCACCACTAAAACCTATCACTACACAATTGATCAGAAAAATGTTTCTTGTCCACTTGCATTCGTTATTTTAGACAATTGTGCTCTTTTCATCTTGACTTTTAGACCTTTTGTACATGTTCTCTTTAAACTCTTCCAATTCGATCTCTCCCATCTCCGGTTCTCTTGTTTCTTTTTCCTTCTTTTTCTCATTTTCTCTTTTTGCTTTATTTTGTCTTTTCCTCTTTGTCATACACACATATGCTAATCTCAATATTAATATTATCACTACTACTAAGGTCACTGGAATTAGTATTTTCCCAATTAGAGAACTTCCTATTTCGGTGAACCATTTCTTTATTGAGTAAAAACCCTTACCAAGTTTCTCCCAAGCACCTTCAACCTCCAGTGGGGCAATTTCTTTATGCAAATCAGTAATGTTCTTTATATACTTCTGTATATTCTGACTTTTGTCTGGAATGTAAGTGCAACAATGTTGTACCTTCAGCATTCCACAGACTCCACCCTCTTTCGCCAAAAGAATGTCAAGGGCAAGTCGATTTTGCATTACCATAGCTCTCATGGCAACCATTTTGGTATTTATCTTCAAGAACCCTCCAGCAGTATTCATTGATAAACGATCTACTACTGTAGACAATTTCCGAATCTTGTATGCATTCAAAGATACACCCACTGCTGGTATCAATGCTCCAAAAATGTCACCTATTATCTCTGAGAAGCTTTCCCTTCTCATACGGGTTAATGGTTTACCTATCTCGTGAATTCCTTTCGTTCCTCTCTCCACGTGAAAAATCTTTGGAAAGACCAGGCCTAGATAGCATGTTCCGTACCAATGGTCCAGCAACCTATAATAGGCTCTATTTCCGCAAATATAATAGATCCCTGGGAATACTGGATCTTTTCCTCCTTTGAATCCCCATCCCCCTAAAATTTTGTATGTATCTCGGCACTCACTAGAACCCACAAAATAGTTATCACACATAGGGGTCGATTCCGATCTCGGCCGGTAGGGCACCGAATCGGATTCGGCTGAACCGGATCCGATTCGGAGCCCTTTTTCCCGACGGACTCGTACGTGCATCCGGGCGAACGAGTACGATGCGAGCGCGTGCAAATTCACTGACCGACTCGTTCGCGGGTCCTGACCGCTCCGACCGACTCACACGGATGCGCCTCGCACCGCGCAATGGAGACGTTCCCCGGCCGGGCAAGTACGATGCGCGCCGCGAGCAGTCCGACCGATCCGCGACGTCCGGCTCGAAGAAGCAGTCGGAGCCGCACTTTGGGGGTCCGTGTCGGACCCACCTGTACGCATAGCCACGCGAGTCGCACACAGGGGGGACCCATGGGTCTCCCCTACCTGTGCGTGTACGGCGCGAGTCGCTTCACCGCATACACGCTGTAGGGGGCGCCCTTGTTCGCCTCGCACCCATTGAGTCAATGGGAGCCCGCGTACGCGTTGTACGACCGGCTCCCATTGACTTCAATGGGAGTCCGACCGACTCGAGTCCGATGTCATACGTGCGCATCGTACTCGTTCGGTCGGGCTGCTAGGGTCCAATTCGGTCGGAAATCTCTCCGGGTCCGGCTCGGTCGGAGAGATTTCCGGCCCAAATCGGAATCGGCCCCATAGTGTTATCTCTTCTAATACACAATTTTCCCTGTTGGGGCCAATCTAAAACCATGGCTGCATTCGTTTCGCTCTTGTCATTACTTCCCTCTTCAAACACCCAAGGTGGGGTTTTTGTCTTTTCTCCCGTTGCTTTTCTTTGAAACTTAACCCTTCTGTCTTCTACCATGTCTAAAAAAAACTTTTCTTCCTTTCTTAACCTACAAGTAAGATTATATCTAAATGCATACTTTAATGTTAATTCTTTCGTTTCTAAGAAAAATTCTTCAAAAATCTTTGCGAGTTTCACCTTATTTAGTTCAGGGACTACGGGAACTTTAGCAAAAACAGCATCTGTGTCAGTGTAGTAATACTCTAATTTACCTGTTTTGTAAAATAAGCTAGCTAAAACACTACAGGTTATTCCATAAGTCAAAGGAAGGTGATGATACGTCACACCTTCTGTTACAGACCCAGGTAACTGCATACATACAAAACAATCTCTAACATCCATTGCCTCTACATATTCATACAAAAGTTTTGTGAAGACATTCTTGGAGAAATCAGTTATTGACTTATCCCTATGAAATTCAGTACTATCTATCAGTGTTGCAGTGTTCTTTATGTTAGATTTCTTGTCACTATTAGTGTCATTCATGATTGCAGATGTATTTTCTCCAATTAATCTATGTGGAATTATTATTGCTAAAATGAACCAAATAAGCATTAGTAAACCTGTACAATAGAAACACATTTTACACCATCTACGGAAAAACTCACATCTAGATCTTCTATTCTCAGTGTCTACCATGTTGAAATATAATCTAAATATATGTACAGAAAATGTGTTTCCACACCTCAGAATGACCTTTTTGCCGTTTTACCCTTTCTTTTATTGTTGACTGGAACCAATTGCTTTTGGCGCACTTTTTGGTCTTTCAGAAATTTTTCTTTGACTTCATCAGTTTGTGTGTCTAGTCCGGTTTTCTTTTCTCCTCTTCAGGATGGGCGCAGTTCACTCTCACCCACTTGTTCACAGTCTTTGTCTGGGTTTTTGTGACTGCTATCCACTTCTTCAATGTCAGGCAGCGCTATGTATACCCATTCAGGTGACTTGTATTTCAGGCTAGGTCTTTTCACTCTTTTGGGTCTCTGCAACTGTCTCTTATTTGTTTTTCTTTGTCTTTTCTGACTTGTTATTTCATTTACTTGTTCTGCATTGTCTTTGTTCAAATTTATTAGCTTATATTTCTGTCTTTGAATTTCGTTGGGCCAACTGTCTCCTTTTCTTGGCCTTTTCAGTTCGTTTTCCTTTCCTCCTCGTTCCGCTCTCCAAGTTCTCTTTCTTGGTCCTATTCTTTGCCTTATTTCTTCTTCACTTTCTTCAGATTCTGTCTCAGATCTCACTTCACTTTCTTTAACTTTGAACTTTATGATCTCTGTCTCTTTGTCTGAATTCGAATCTCCTTGGGTTTCTTTTGTTTGTAATTCTGAGTCTAATTCTCCTCGTGTTTCTTCCGCAATTTCCTCAATGTCTCTGTCTGAATCTGAATTTTCTTGAGTTATCTCTATAATTTCTGGAGGAACTTTCCCAAAGCTTGTACTTGGCTGTTCACCGTCACTGTTTATTGGTTCAGTTTCTCCTGTTTCAATATCAGTTCTTTGTTTTTTGGATTCTTCTGTTTGTCTTTCACTGGATTCAGGTTGGTCTGCTTCAGATGCCGAACTGGTATCTGATATTTCCAGATATCGACTTACAGGTCGAGCTTTAGTATCTGGAACTCTGATAGTATGGCTGGCATGAATCCAATTTTTCACACCTGCACACTTTACTGCAGTTGTTGTCACCAGAATCACTTGACGTGGCTTGTCCCAGCGTGGAACCAAGCAATTTCTTCTTCTGTGGACTTTTATGCGGATCCAGTCTCCTGGATTCAGATCATGAGCTGGTTTTCTCTCAAGAGTGGTCGCATCCGGCCCAACCTGATGAAACACAGAATGCACCACATCAGCCAATCCTTTGCAATAGTCCAGTATGAGATCATCAGTTATAGTCAGCAGTTTGTTGACAGGTACGTATGCTTGTCTCATTGCTCGTCCCATTATTATTTCATGAGGACTCAGACCTGTTTTTCTGTCAGGTATGCTTCTTATGGTCATCAACACCAGGGGTAAGGCATCGGGCCATTTGAGTCCTGTGGCTAGACACATTTTCCCTAACCTATTCTTTATTGTGCCATTTACTTGCTCTATCACTCCAGAAGCCTCTGGTCTGTAGGCACAATGCAGCTTTTGTTGAATGTCTAGTGCTTCACATATTAGATGGATAATTTCATTCTGGAAATGCGTTCCTCTATCTGTTTCTATCGTTACTGGAAAGCCATATCTAGGAATGAATTCTCTCAGTAGGAGCTTAGCTACAGTAACTCCATCATTCCTTCTAGTCGGATAGGCCTCCACCCAACGAGAAAACAAACAGACGACCACCAGGACATACCTCAATCTGTTACACGGGGGCATTTCAATGAAATCTAATAGCATTCTGGTAAAAGGACCACCTTCACGTCCTATTGTTCCCAAACTCACTACTGTCTTCCTTCCAGGATATATCTGTTGGCATATAAGGCATCTTTGGCAAAGGCTTTCAGCTATAGCCCTAAACTTTGGGTTGTACCAGGTCTGTTTGAAATGTCTGATCATGGCATCCCTATCTATGTGTGCCTGTCCATGGTACATCCGTGCCATGTTAGAGATCATGCTATCAGGCATTACTGGTCTTTCATCCCTGTAAACCCAGACTTCATCTTCCTCTCTCCGTCTGCAACCTGATTTTATCCAAACGTCTTTTTCCTCATCACTTGCCTCTTCCTGCAATTGTTTCACCTCTTCCCATGTTTCAACTGGGTTAGTAAACAGCAAGGGACATGAAACAATTTCTTTTTCCCTTCTCCGATTTATTGAGGTAATATTTCTGGCACAATATTGAGCTAATTCATCAGCAAAATTGTTACCTACTGCAATGTAATCAGTTCCATTTTTGTGAGCAGTGCATTTTACCACCGCAATCTGTTTAGGCAGCTGTATCGCCTCAAGCAACTTCTTCACAAACTCACCATTCCTAATAGGAGACCCTGAGGAAGTCAGGAATCCCCTCTGGGACCAGATCTATCCGAAGTCATGGACCACTCCGAAGCCATACTGGCTATCCGTGATCACAGTAATTCGGAAATTCCTTCCCAGTTTGCAAGCTCGAATCAGAGCAATCAGCTCAGCAACTTGGGCTGAATGTATTCCTCTCAAACAAGATGCTTCCATTATGGTTGCCACCGTACATACAGCATACGCAGCACTTAAAACTCCTTCATTTGTCCTCAGGCATGATCCATCCACAAACATCACATAATCTGACTCTTTCAGAGGTTCATCTCTGATGTCAGGACGGGGCTTTGTGCAAAATTCAAGCACATCCAAACAGTTATGATCAATCTCATCTTTGACCTCTGCATTTACTGCATCTGGCAGTAAGGTGGAAGGATTCACACTCGTGCATCTTACAATGGTTACATTGTTTGCACCCAAGATCACTTTTTCATACCTAGTCAGCCGACTATGTGTCATGAATTGTGTTTTTGTCCTGGTCAGAAGGATTTCAACTGAATGTGAGACATATACTCTCAAAGGATATCCCATCACAATGCCTTCACTCTGTTCCAGACTCACACAAGTAGCAGCTACTGCTTTCAGACATCCAGGCAACGCTTTTGCTACCGGATCTAAAAAAGCTGAAAAATAAGCTATTGGTCGTTTCATTCTTCCATGCCTCTGCACTAATACTGAAAGTGTACATCCATCTCTCTCACTACAATACAGCTCAAATTCTTTCTCATAATCAGGCATTCCCAATGCTGGTGCCTCACACAAACTTGTTCTCAATTCCTTGAAAGCCTTCATTTCTTCCTCATCCAATGCAATCGGCTCTTTGACATCCCTCTTTGTCAATCGCTGTAAAGGTTTTGCAGTAAATGAAAATCCACTTATCCACTGTCGGCAATAATCAACCATTCCAAGGAACATTCTCACTTCTCTTTGTGTCATTGGGGCTCTCATTCCTTTAATAATCCTTATTCTTTCTGTTGTCACTTTTCTTATCCCTTTCTCAATCTTATGACCTAAGTACTGTACTTCCTGTTGACAGAACTGAAGTTTTGATGGGGACACCTTGTGTCCTCCTTCTGCCAAATGATTCAGTAAAGCAATTGTGTCCGTAACACATGCTTCTCTGGTCTTTTATGCCACCAATAGGTCATCGATATATTGGACCATCACAGATTTTCCAGGCATTTTCAAATTTTCTAAGGATTTCTTCAGAATTTGATTAAAATTAGAAGGACTTTCAGTATACCCTTGAGGAATTCGACACCATGCCAAAATACGTTCTCCCATCCGAAACGCAAATAATGGCTGGCTGTCAGGGTGCAATGGAATAGAGAAAAATGCATGGCACAAATCAATAACTGTGTACCATTCTGCATCATGAGGGATTTGATACAGTATTACAGCAGGGTTTGGCACAATTGGGCAGCAAGGAATAACAATTTTGTTCACTTTTCTCAAATCCTGTACTATTCTATATGTTCCATTTGGCTTTTTCAATCCCATTATAGGAGAATTACATGGACTGCTCATTATTTCTCTCAAAATTCCTTGTTCAATCATCTTATTAATTACAGGTGTTATTCCTTCAATAATTTCTGGCATCAGTTTGTACTGCTGGGTGTTTGGGTAATTCGTTCCTTCTTTTACAGTAAGTTTTATAGGATCAACTTCTCGCATTAGTCCAATATCTTCACCTGTGAAATCCCATACATCAGACCTGACTGTTTCTTTCAATTCAGTAGGAATTTTCTCTGCATCGAACACAGGAAACATATCATACATTCCTGGTTCTAGTTCTGCCATTGTCATTTTATACAGAACATCATCATCTGGTGTCTGGAAAGCAATACCATCTGGAGTACAGTAGATGATACAATTCATTTTCCAAAGCAGATCGCGTCCTAATAAATTTACGGGACTACAATCACACACCACAAAACGGTGCATATCCTTGAATGGACCAATTTCCACCTCTACTGGTTTTGTAAGAGGGGTTTTAATTTGCCTGTTTGAAACACCTACAACTTGGATGTATTCTCCTGAGAGAGGAAGATTTGGAATTTCCACTGATCTAACAGTAGAACGGGTAGCACCAGTGTCCACAAGGAATGTAACATTTACACCATTCACTTTTCCATCCACAAATGGACCTGACTGATCTACCTCTAGAGTTGCGCCAAGCACGCACTCCTCTTCCTCTCCTAGGCACCGTCATAAGCTTTCATCCGATTCATCTCCATCTTGCCGTAACCAATATTGTGAAACAGCAGCTGCGCGCGGCAATTTTGTTACCCGCTCTCCTCCGTAGAATCCTGCCTCTGTACTGTATCTTTGAGGATTTACACTCTTTGGAAGAGGTGGTTGCAGCACCTGACACTGTTGAGTAACTACCTGCGGCTGTTGCGGCTGTTGGTAACTCACCTCATTCTGCACCTGTGGATTTGATGGTTGATTCTCGGTATTAACTCTCGGAGGTAATTTACACTCGTTTCTCCAGTGCCCTAATTTTCCGCAATTATGACATGGCCATTTCTTTTTGGCTTCTTCTATACTCATCTGACCTTTTCCCTTCCCAATATTCGGTCTGAACTTGGTCTGTCCTGCGCCACTAGATTGATTATTCATCTGAGCTTCTTGCTGTTCTGCAACCTTTACTTGTGCCCACATTGCCTTTTCCTTGAGTTTACGCTGTCTGGACTCAATATCATCACTGCAATATTTTGCATACCGTAATACGTCATCTACTGTGCTAGTCTGCCAACATAACATATGCTGCTTAATCATTTCACTTATCTCAGGTTTCAAACCATACACAAATCGATACACAAAATGACTCATGTCTTTTTCACTCAAATTCTCGTATCCACTATACTGTTTAAAAGCCAAGAGCAACCTTTCATAATAAGCATGTACAGATTCCTTATTCTCCTGAGTTGTTCTATCAATCTTTACCCAGTCCGTTTCTTTTGATGGAATCTTATTTTTCAGGAATGTAATTGCCTGTTCATATTTTCTCATTACTTCTGAACTTGGGGCTCCTGTTTTTGCATCTCTAGGATATTCTTCCTTCGGCCAGTCAATTGTAAGTTTACACTCTGTCCATAAATCCGCAGGAACAACAATCTCAAACAATCCATCCAGATCTTCCCACAATACTTTTGAAACCTTTGCAAACCTTTCTACCTGTCTATACCATTCTACAGGCTTTTCTCTCAATCTTGGAAAATCATTTGTAAATGACAATATATCTTGTCTGGACCATGGGACGTGTACATAACCTCCTCCTGGAATTTCTCTCATTGGACATTCTATTACCGTTGGTTCTTTTTCTTTTACTGGAAAAGCCAATGATGCTTTATCAGTTGTTCCCTCTTTTCTCCTTATCCACCTACTTCTCCACTTGTCTACATCTCTCCATTTTCTCAGTAAAACAATTAGTTCTTTTATCTGTGTTAGTCGTCCCGAAGTATTCAGATTTTCTATGTCCTTTTCACTAAAATCTACCCTGTATGGTTTCTGCAATCCCTAATTTTTGCAAAATCTACTCCTAGTTCGTTCGCTGTTTCTTCCAATTTTTCATGCAAGTTCCTAGCTCTCCAAGTGATGCTTTTACACATAAACATTAATTCATCATCTTGATAGGACTTCAATCGATCTGTACCAATAGTCCCTAGAATCAATTCCTCCATATCTATCTTTAATCTGACCACATCCAAAGGTTGTGGTTCGGCATCTTTTTCTGCAAGCTCCTCACCCAATCATTTAATTCCTCTGCAGTCGGACCCACAGGGGTTTTAGTTAATTCTACCCTGTTTACACTTTTCTCCGGGGCTTCAGTTGCTGACTCGGCTCCCATAGGAATCTTAGTTATCGGACTCTCATTAATTGTCAAATTTACAGGTGGACTTGACCTAAATGGACCTACAGAATCTTTTGTCTTTCTTTTTTCTGGAATTATCCCTTCTCTTACTTTTTGCGTACTAGAATTTAATCGAATTATTAAGGAATGTTCATCTATCTTTTGATTTTCAAATACTGGGATTACTGGCCCAATAGTTACTGGCACAGTCACAGCTTCCATATTCTTTGTCAGTTCTCTTATCTTTTCAGTCAACTCTCTTGTGGTTCTGGCTAGTTCGGCTGTATTATTATTATCATGTTTCACAGTCTCTGGTGTTTCTAGTTTATTAATTGGACTATTTATTTCAGAAAATTGTTCAGGGCTTTGATTTATTACAGTTTCCATTTGCGGTGCGTTTGGTGTCACCACCACAGAATCCTGTTGATATGGAGGGGGTCCTTTATTAAAAATGTCCTCCAGCAACTCATCCTCTGTGTCACTAACTTCATACCCATATCTCTCTGGTACTGCATGCTTCTTTTTCTCCGTATACTTTTTCCCTGCAAATTCTTCAACTGTTCTGGCAGGAAACATACCATCCGTCATGTTAGCATACCGCCATCATCTCATCCTGTCTTCATGACTCAAAACCCATACTCTTCTATGAACAAAACTATAATTCTTTGCACCTCTGTGTCTTTCCCTTTCCTACATCTCATCTTCCCATTCACCTAAGGCTTCGAACTGTGTCGGTCTAGGTCTCGATTCAAGTCTCATCATTTTTTCTCTCAAATTTCGAAGTACAGCTGTGCTAAACGAACCATTTTCCGGAAATGCCAATACTCCATCGTCTTTGGTATATTTCGCCCAATTTTCCAACCAAATGCAAGTATGATAGCCATATTTCACCATCATATAAGATGCTGGTGTTTTCGGCAGAGGAAGTACTTCTCCTTCCCTAGTCACAAACTTTTTATCTTTCTTAAAAAGATTTTTAAGCTTCGCAAACCATGACGGTTTCTCTATCACGTTCATTGTAATAAGCCATATTTCACTGTTGTTTTGCCGAAGCTAATTCACACAATTCTTCACCAATCGGTTCTTTCTACTGCTCGGCTATTCTGACCTATCCCAGCGCGTCTCACACCAACGCACCAATCACAAAGCTCTATGTCACTCTCACACTAACCTATTCCAGCGCGTCTCACACTAACGCACCAATCAGAAAACCCTTCGTTCTTCCACAACTGGCCAATACCAGCACGGTTCTTGTTGACGTCAGTTCTACTCCTGCTTCTACTGACCCCTCCTTTACAAAAATTATCGGGACTTTTCTTAACTTTTCTTTTCAACTAAATCGATTAGTTACAACGTAAAACACATTACCATTGTCTGTTTCTCTAAACAAAAGAGATAGTTTATTCCAACTTACAAGAATACTGTTTCGTTTGATAAGTGTAGCACTTCTCTCTACCTTACCCTTCTCTCAAGCAAGAGGTAAACCTGTTTCTCTGGGGATAAAACACATGTGGAGACTACACTGCTCCTGAGAATTAAGGCCAAAGTTTCACAAGAAAACCTGTTGCTATTTCACTCAAATGTAATTCATACGTGAAATTTCCCTAACATAACACAGTCTTGTGTTATCACCAAATTTGAAATCAGACAATGTACAATTCCATGTGACTTCTCTTGCCACACGTGTCCACTTCCTACTTCCCGAAAGCTTCAAAATTCTGACTACACATAATGTAATACAAACTCAACATAGAGTGTTAGACATGAAAAAAATCAATAATCAATAATCACCAAACTAATCTATAGAAACCATAACTCTGCTACCAAGAAATCTGATCCAGCACGGCTAAAATAAATTTTTCCTTATGACACTAACCCAGAAAACACCTACTCAACCTTAATCACATAAAACCTATGTCCGTGGGGCCCATAACTCCGCATACATACATTCACTCAATTTTCTGGATCAAACGCTAAGGAAAATGAGCTGCTGGACAAACGGGATACCTTATTAAAACGACAGAATTATAACCTATACATTATATACATTAACTTAGGATCCTGTCGGTTCTAAACATCAAGGTACTCCGCTATTCGGTCGATGGACCAACTAGTAGAATCAGTTGATGGCGATTAAGTCCAGCTCAATCACAATTAAAACCTTTAACATTTATTAATCACAATTTTATTTTAAAGAACCACAGACTCATTTAGAGTTAGCATATAATTTTATCTTAATTCTTTGAGCAAATAAGTAAAGTTCATAATTAGGCAAATACATTTAAAATATCAGTAAGCATTTAAGTAACATTTTTAGAATAGAGACGGAAAATACTCATTACCCTTGGCCATAGGGCGATGACAAGAATGGTTCACCAGGAAAGAAAGATGAACCGCAGATCACAGGATGGGACTCCCAAAACTGACTGACTGTCCCACTAACCTCCTCGGACGCAATCTCCTCCCGGGCAACTCCCGCAACGGTCTCGTTCCTTCCCCAGTCAAAGTCCGAAGTCCAGAATCACAGAGTCTCTCGCAGCATCAGGATAGAAGAAGCGAATAAAGCACATCGTAAGAGCAGACTCTCTTATACCCTATTCTCCGACTTGCTACACTTAAAGTTGCAATCTTTAAGGGCAGAAATCACGGTAATTGGTCCATTGGAGGGGTGGTGATGGTCACCTCATCGCCCTCCTTGTTCGAACCGGTTTGGGAACAATAACGCATACATTAATTCTCATGCAACAATGTCCAAAGGTAATTCAATTTGTTAATGTATTTTGTAACAAACTCCGATGGTCACATATTAGTTCATCCTTTGTCGCTCGATTCTCGCATCCGTTCCCATGCATATATGCTGAACTCTTGGCACGATCCTTGGTGCAGGTCAGACTGGCCTTGACATCTTCCACTCCGGGCACAGGCCGCATACACGTGACTGGAGCATTCACTCTGCTCATGCGCGGGGGCCATTTTATTCAGCGCACGCAATCTCGTCCTTTTCCAGCTGCCATTTTCGAAGCACGGCCTAGCAGGCCCGAACGATACTAATATAAGAACAAACACAACAGAAATTAAACATGGAAAATAAGCCTTTCTGTTTACCACCCGCCATTCTAAAGACCCGTGTTAGGTATTACCTAGCAGAAGCGACATTTAAAGCCATTTTACTTACTATCTGCATTCTTTGCCACAGTGCAATTTTACTACGCAACACAAATCATGCAATTTTACTCTATTTACTACGCAAATCACAATACTAATGTTATTTTGCTTCACATTTGTAAATAAATTAGATTTTGCAATGCCAGCTAGTTGCCCACGTGTAATGTTTAATAAAAGGTGCATTTGTTGATTAGTTCATGCGTTTCAAACGGTTAGTATCATTAATCGTTATGGGGTCATTAACTTCCAAGGGGTACACAAAAAATATTTTTTTTCCCCTACTCCATCAGAAACCTAGAAAAACCTATACATTTTTGAAAACTAGACACCCAGGGTAATCCAGGATGGGGTGACTTGTGTGGCTCTCACTAGGTTCTCTTACCCAGAATCCCTTGTAAACCTCAAACTTTATTAAAAAAATACACATTCTCCTCAGATTTCTGTGATGGAAAGTTCTAGAATCTGCGTGGATTCACAAAATTCCACTCACTTCACATTCCCCAAAGTCTTCCAATAAAAATGATACCTCACTCGTGTGGGTGGGTCAAGTACCTGTGACAGGCAAGGGCCCAAAATATATTGTGGTGACATCAAAATTACCTATCTCAAAACGATCTGCTTCTGCAAGGGAGGTCACATGAGGTTTTGGTTGCGTGCTTGGCGGCCATCTAGAGAAACCTACCAAACCCACACATTTCTGAAAAGTAGACACCCTGGGGAGTCCAGGGAGGTATGGCTTGCTTGGATCCCCCAAAGTTTCCCTACCCAGAATCCCCTGCAAACCTAAAATTTAGCTGAAAAAAATCACGTTTTCCTCACTTTTCTGTGTGGGAATGTTGTGGGATCACCGGGCTGACACAAATTTCCTACCTCCTAGCGTTCCCCCAGGTCTCCCGATAAAAATGCTACCTCACTTGTGTGGGTAGGCATGGTGGCTGCAACAGGAAATGGCCCAAATCATACTGTGGAGACTTCAAAATTCCCTAACATAAAACTATCTGGTTTTGCGGGGGCACCTGGTTTTTTGGCCCCGTGCTCGCGGCCATCTAGAGAAACCTAGATCGTCATTACATTGAAAATCAGCAAAGGACCTCTGGAGGTTGGGGAAGCTCTTCCCCACCTCTCGAGCCCCCCCCCCCAAAAAAAGGAAATCCCTCTGCTGTTTGCAGCAGAGGGATTTAGTGCCCCTGTCCTCATGACGGAATGGTTCCGTCATGAGCACAGGAGCACTGGTGCTTCTGATGGAAACATTCCGTCATGAGCACTGAAGGGGTTAATGTAATTCACTTTTGACTGACACCAATTAAGACAACAGGAATTTTGGATGCATCCTTATCTTTTCTCACACCACCAGGAACCTACCAAATAATGAGCTGAGAGGAGCGTCCGTACCCTCAAGTTTTTCATCACATTGAATCTGGGACTGTAGAACGCAACCTTGAACATCTCGCCATCCTGGTAACACATAACATGTGTCTTTTCAAAGCGCACATTACCCAGAAGGGTACCTTGCACTGAATAACAGATGTTTATTGTTACCCAACCTAATGGTACTCATTTTATTGACCTCAGAAGGATGAAAGGCTGAGGGGACCCACCGGGATTTAAACCTATAACCAGGAGGTCATACACCAGCCCCGAAAATGGAACTAAACAACCAGACCTGGCTTGGTACATGAAGAACAGAAGGCCTTTTCTGTCTATTAGTCTTCCACGTTTACTGCAAGTTCTTCCCTTCAGGCCTTACTATCAGCAGTCGAATATAAACAATAAGCCTTTCTCTAGCTAATGAGAAGCATGATAACGCACCTGCAAAAGTAAACAAGCATTTGCAATGCAAATTGGTCTCGCATTTGTGAGAGTTGGAGCTATTAGTGTTGTAAACGACAATGTCTTTTACCGGTATGTTTTGGGTTGTAGTGGGAGGAAACAAAAAAAAAATGGAGGGACAAAGAAGAAGGATTGCCTATAGCAAGCAAGGATTTTGAAAGGACATCGACATAGACAAATAGAGTTCGCAGTCATCTGCGATAGTCTAACAATAAAATAACATCTGTATGTTTAGGAGTGGCGCCTGTCCCACAAGTGACAGAACCGCTGCAAGTTTCACAAATGTGCTTTCTTCAGAGAAGGCGGTGGGCTGTCTCAGTTACCTGCCAATACTACAGCGGTGTGAGATTGTTTTGGTTGTAAAAATGCTTTCAAGACAGGTGAGGTCCACAGACGCTCGATGTGACATGGAAGGTTAATGGGTTCACACTAAAGCGGGGTACACTCAGCCTTTCAACCTTCATAGGTGTAAACGAGTGCCCAATTAAGTTGAATGGCAGTAACATGTGACTGACAGTGCTGTGAAGTCACCAGTCTGGTGGAATATGCGCTATAAAAATTATTCATTATCACGGTAAGCAGAATCAAGTAAGATAACGCAGTTGGCTTAGTGCCTGCCCAGAGACTTGTTTAAATTCAAGGGTTAACGACCCAGCCTTCTGTCATTTTGTTGACCGTTAATGGGTACCATTGATTTGGATTACAACATCACCTTTCATCTCAGCGCCTAGAGGCTTCTGATTTTCTGGTGTGCACCATGATATTATTTGTTGCCATCGTAAGCTTCCTTCCCAGAGGTGTATGTGTCATTTCTTGAGTATTACTGGCCTTGCTGAAATTGGCTGCCACTGCTTGTGAAAGGAAGGAGGTGCTGGTACCGGGAAGCTGCTGGTCAGTTTGCCCTTATTCAGTCATCAGTTAAGGCATTTTCTTTAGTGCCCACATCACCTTTGCACACTAAAACAAAAATGAATGTGTCCTTGTGTAATGTAACTGGTGCTCCAATACCTTTGGGTCAAGTTTACGCTATATAAAATTGCAACAACAAAAAATAATCTTGCTTCCACTGGTTTGTTATGAATTCTCCAGCGCCAGCCACCCTTGAGTAATGGTGGGCTTTACATATGGGTTAACATAGCATCCACTATTCGTCCGCTAAAAGCACCAATGTATTCAAAACCACCTATCATCCATCATGTTGCTACACGTGTCATAAACGAGGTGGGTACCTACACAAGCACCTGGACTAACAGATGTGCGCAAAGACCTACCTGCATGTACGGGGATCAGCACCCTATTAAGTGAACGGAAATAGTTATTCCTCTCTATCCCCACAAGCTTACTGCCCACAGCAGTTTAGAATTCCGTTCTTGGACCCTACATTATTTTTTTTTAAAGTGTAAATTTCTGAAAATAATATTTTGTAGATAGCAGTGTATCGCTCAGGTCGTTATTTAGTGCCACACAAAAAACAAACACTTCCTATATGGAGGTTCACAGCAAAGACAAAACTCTTCCAACAACGCACCCTACATGGCTAGCTTACTATCCGTGCAGGTAAACACTTCAACGCCCCACAAGCGCTATTCAACTGTCACAATACAGCACCTTTCAAACGTCACGTTAAGCACACTCCGAAACTGGAAATACTGAACAGAGCCTATTTGAAACCTGCGTAGCCCTGCAGGCCAAGTTTTCTAAAGCGCTCCCTAAACTAAAGGCTATAATTGGCATAGTCGCTATCATTCCCCGCCAAACAGCTATTTACTGCCAGTACAGAAGTGTTTTTTCCCTCCCTCATCAGCCGCAAAACAGGGGCTGATATTGCCCCAACTGACCAGCTCACAGGTCGCCGTTGTCCTTTTGTCGTCTTTCTTCAGATGACGGACAACCACTCTGGTAACGTGACTGCAATCTCCCGGAGGACTCCCCCTTTTCCTTAGACGGCAAGGCGAGGCCTATTGGCTTTGCCAATGCTCGTATGTGAAAGGAAGATGGAGGAGCCTGTATTTCGTACAAATTGCTGCAGACATTTAGTAGGTCTCCTCGCATATTCTGCTAAATCTTAGCATGCCTGACTCACTGCAGGCGCTGCCGTTAAACCAGACACGCTCACTACGTGTACGGATCTCCTCGTTTAAGGCAAGCCGCCCAACAGTAATAAGTCTGATTCCACTGTCATATGTCACGTTACCAACACCATCTCCACACTTACTAGTTCCGGTGTTCGAGTGTAAACATAAGGAATGTCTCGGTTTCCTCCCCTCTATCACTCCTGTGCATGTTAAGAATTCAAAAAGCCCATCTCTACAGCTTCTGACAAATAGGATGCGACTTCGCACTTCCCCCTGCAGTTGAAGATCGGCGGATTCCTCTACTTGCATTCGTGAGCCCCGGCCGGTCAAAAGACAAGCAGCGCCGCTCCAAGGACAGGATGAAGGTAGATTAAAAACGCATTTTAAAGCACAACCACGGCGTATCCTACTCACCATGGCTCCGTCTACAGGGAAAAGGGCCTCCTTCTTCCCGTCCAATGCTGATAATGCTCCCCGGTCTACGGCAAGCCGTAAATGCGTGTGGTGTTTGAAATGAAATGAAATGAAAGACACATTTGTAGAGCGCATGGCTACCCGGGAGCATCCCAGCGCTAGGACTGAATACTGCAGGAGACAGAGGAACTATGCGGGCTAAGGGAACAGAAGGGTCTTAAGTTGTTTGCGGAAGGACCCGTGGTTTTGGACTAGGCGGAGCTGGAGTGGAAGCGAGTTCCAAAGCTTAGAGGCATTGTAGGAGAAGAGCCATCCACCACTCCTGGCCTTCCTAATCTTTGGCACTTTGGCTAGGTGGAGTTTGTCGGATCGAAGATTACGCTTGGCTTTGTAGGGGCGGATCATGGCTGAGTTGATGGAAGAGCCGATCCCCTGCATAGATTTATGTGCTAGGCAAAGTGTCTTAAATCTAATGCGTTCCTGGATGGGGAGCCAATGAAGGGAAGCAAGTACCGGTTTAGCCGATTGTCGGTTGTTGGTTCCGGTTAAGAGTCTGGCAGCACTGTTCTGCACAGACTGTAGTTTAGAAACTACAGTGGTGGGGGAGCCCAGGTACAGCGCATTGCCGTAATCTAGCCTGGAGAGTATAAGTGATTGCACCAATACTTTTTTTGCTTGGAAGGGGAGCAGAGGTAGCACTTTACGGGCCATTCTGAGTAGGCCATAACAGATGGCTACCGTCTTCCTCGCTTGTGCTCTGAAGCTCAGGTCCTGGTCCAACCAGATACCCAGGCTCTTGATTTCTGGCTTGGGGGTCGGGGTGGGCCCATGCACGCTGGCCACATGGAGCTGGATTTGAAGAAAAGGGGGTTGCCTAAGATCATGAGCTCGGTCTTCCCACCGTTGAGCTTAAGCTGGGATGTGTCCATCCAGTTTGAAATGTCTTCTAGACAGGAAAGGAGGGTGTTGGTTTCTTGGTCCATTTGGTTAAGTGCTACCACCAATTGGGTATCGTCGGCGTAAGTTACCATACGAATTCCGGATGGGGCAATAATGGATGCCAGTGGAGCCATATATACATTAAAAAGGGTCAGACTGAGCGTAGAGCCCTGAGGCACCCCATTCTGTAGGGGGGTGGGTTTTGATGTCGTATTCTCCTCGAATACCTGAAAGGATCTTTCCTCCAGGAAAGAACCCAACCACTTCAGTGCCGAGCCAGTTACTCCTAGATTCCTGAGACGGTGAACCAGGATCCTGTGGTTCACCGTATCAAATGCTGCGCTCAGGTCGAGGAGTATGATGGCCGAAGATCCTCCTGAATCTAGGATTTTTCTGCTTTCCTCCACCACCGCTAACAGGGCCGTCTCAGTGCTCTGGCGCGGACGGAAGCCTGTTTGCGAAGAGTGCAGCAAGGTATGCGTTTCAAGAAAGGCTGACAAGTGTTGGTTTACATATTTCTCAGTCATCTTTCCTATGCCTGGCAAGAGAGATATAGGGCGGTAGTTAGCTAAGTCTGCCGTATCCAGATTGTTTTTTTTTAACAAGGCTTTCACCATAGCTGCTTTCCAGGCGGGGGGCACTATTCCTGAGGACAGAGATGCGTTAATTAGGTCGGTCAGGTTGGGGGCAATTATAGATCCCACCTGTTTCAGTATGTTGATTGGTGCGGGGTCCTTAGGTGATCCATTTCTCCCCATGGATAGCAGGGTACAGCAAGCTTCGGGCGAGAGGGGGGGAAAAGCCTCTAGTATAGGTTCCCAGGGGTGTGGGTCGGGGATCAGGTGCTTATCAGTGGTATCACCTGTGTCTGCCGTATGTGGCAGTAATTTGAGGATATTCTGGACCTTAGTGGAGAAATATTCTGCCAATTTATTGCAGCGTAGCCCGGAGGTGTCTGGTGCTATGCGCAGGTCCGGGATTTTGTGTAATTTTTTAATGACGTTGAAGGTTTCTCTGGGTGAATTAGAGGCTGACAAGATCTTAGATTCGTAAAAGTTTGCCTGGGCTTTTTTTTATCTCTGCTTTGTAGGCGCTGATGGCTGCCTTATACTCCAGCTTCTTACTGGGCGAGAAGTCTTTCCTCCAGAGCCTTTCCTTGACCTTACAGTGCTGTTTTAAAATGCGCAGCTCTGCTGAGAACCAAGGGGAGTTATGGGGACCATTGGTCTTTTTTATCCTTGTCTTGGGAGGACCACATCCAGAGTGTCCGAAATCCAGCTCGCGAAGTCGTCATTGGCTTTAACTGGGCATGGATCAGATATGGGGCAAGTACGTTCCAGTTCTTGAGTCCATTTCTCCAAAGGGAGTTTGGACCAAAGACGACCTCGGGTCCATATAGGTTGTATTAAAGGTTCGGAGACCTTCGGTGACCAGGCGAGGGAAACTAAGAAGTGATCTGTCCATGGGAGGGGTAAGGGCTCTTCCCCTTTGAGATCATCTAAGTTGGAGAACACCGGGTCCAGGAGGTGGCCTTTGACGTGGGTGGGGAGGAGAATTTTTTGTGGCAGCTGGAATGACGCGAGATCATGGGCCAGTTCAGATGCATTTGTGGCTTGTGGATCATCAAAATGAAGATTAAAGTCTCCAAGCAGAGTCAAATTGGCCGCTGACCTTGCCAGATTGACCGCTGCTTCTAACAGTGATTTGTTAAAAGCTCCTATCGCCCCCGGAGGGCGGTAGATAAGAATGCCTGTGAGGGAAACCAGGGGTGTAAGTTCTAGAGTAAAGTGAGTATTCTCACAGTCTAGAAGGGGGTTCCCAAGCAGGCGACAGGTGTATCGTTCCTTATGAATAATAGCGATCCCCCCACCTTTGCCGGATGGTCTGTCCACCCTCTGCATCAGGAAGTCAGGTGGAAGTGTTTGCACAATATCTGGTTCAGAGCCGGTGTTGAGCCAGGTTTCTGTCAGAAACAGCACATCCGGGTCGGAGTCTTTAAGGAGCATCCAGATCTCCGCCGTATGTTTAGGCAGGGATCTGCAGTTCAGTAGGAGGATTTTATACTGGGTCTTTGCAGGGGGGGCTGCTGGGAGGCTAGTATTGAGAAGACACCTACAATCTGGGCATAATGCGGGCAGCTGTTCCGGCTGGAAAGTGTGGGCGCAGGATGTGCCTGAGGCCCTATTAATCTGTTTTAGCTGAGCACTAGCGTAAGACAAACGTGCTGAAAGGGGAGGGGTTCTGGTCCCTGGACCCGTTCGGGCGCAGACGGGCGCAGACGGGCTTGCCTTAGACGCGCCTTCGGCACGCCCGCTGCGCTCGTCCGCTGCGCGGTCGCGTCATCACGCGCCTTTATCCGGCTGAGACTGCGCCGGGACCAGCAACTAGACTGCTGACCCGGTGGGGAAGGCGGAAGTGAGTAAGCACCTATCCCCGTGCAGTAATCACCGTCAAAGTTTCCCCCCACAAATGCTAGCGTCAATTAAAGAGCGAGTTTCTTTCCTTTAAAATCAGGTTAATAAAAATATTAAGTGCAAGTAAAACAATTTTTAAACTAATCGGTTTTAGCAGCCCACATTAAAATTCAGTGCAATAGATTCAGTGCAAAATAATGCCAGAGTACATCAGTCACATATTCAGTACAAGTTTTTACCACGAGACCGACAGAGTCGCCTCTGCCTCCAGTCTCGAGTCAGTCCGGGCACGGTCGCGTCATCACGCGCCTTTATCCGGCTGAGACTGCGCCGGGACCAGCAACTAGACTGCTGACCCGGTGGGGAAGGCGGAAGTGAGTAAGCGCCTATCCCCGTGCAGTAATCACCGTCAAAGTTTCCCCCCACAAATGCTAGCGTCAATTAAAGAGCGAGTTTCTTTCCTTTAAAATCAGGTTAATAAAAATATTAAGTGCAAGTAAAACAATTTGAAAACTAATCGGTTTTAGCAGCCCATATTAAAATTCAGTGCAATAGATTCAGTGCAAAATAATGCCAGAGTACATCAGTCACATATTCAGTACAAGTTTTTACCACGAGACCGACAGAGTCGCCTCTGCCTCCAGTCTCGAGTCAGTCCAAACACGGTTGCGTCATCACGCACCTTTATCCGGCTGAGACTGCGCCGGGACCAGCAACTAGACTGCTGACCCAGTGGGGAAGGCGGAAGTGAGTAAGCGCCTATCCCCGTGCAGTAATCACCGTCAAAGTTTCCCCCCACAAATGCTAGCGTCAATTAAAGAGCGAGTTTCTTTCCTTTAAAATCAGGTTAATAAAAATATTAAGTGCAAGTAAAACAATTTTAAAACTAATCGGTTTTAGCAGCCCACATTAAAATTCAGTGCAATAGATTCAGTGCAAAATAATGCCAGAGTACATCAGTCACATATTCAGTACAAGTTTTTACCACGAGACCGACAGAGTCGCCTCTGCCTCCAGTCTCGAGTCAGTCCGACAGTCAGTTTGCAAACACCAGCCTGGGCCTACGGCAAGCCGGACATGCGTGTGGTGTTTTGTCGCGCATGCGTACGATGTAAGGCATCGTGCGCATGCGAGACAAATAGTGCGAATGCACCCACGAATCAAATAGCAAACAAGCACTGAAAATGCAATAGGACGCGTATTTACGCGAGTCCTATTGCAGTTTTAACGGAAGTGCAGACTTAAAAGAAGGCACGAACAGGAGGGGGTGGGAAGGTGTTGGTGGTCGAAGAAGTCAGGGAGTACGGGAGGGAACGGGGAGAGGCAGGGGAGCAAAACTGTTTATGAAGTAAAGGGGCCGATAGCCTCGGAAGGGAAAAAATGACGACATGCCCGTAAGGAGGCGGGATTACCAAGCCAAGCACCAGTCAGAATGCAGAAAATATGATGCAAGCCAATCAAAAATAAGGCTGGAAAGTGGGCGGAGCTTTCCCCACTATACTGTATACAGCATCTCTCGACGAGACAGCGCATGTGCTGCCTAGGCGAGACCTAAAAAGAACACACTGGTTGAGGCTTATATTCAGTCTAAGTTAATTCAGCAATCATCATAAATGTCGAATACATGATTATACATACACACGTATAACTTTAAAATTAAAGTAAATGCAAAGCGTAAATAAAAGAGGACATGGTTACATGTTTAACTGAACATTAGTGCACGCATATATAAATCCCTAATTTCTACAATGATTACATTTCATTAGTACATTTAAATGCTTCATAAACATGAAAGGAATCAAAAAACACTGTGAGTATAATGTCATATATGAGTATATAACTATATAGCTGTCACAAATAAAAGGTGGAGCCTAAATTATGCTGCTCCAGGGCTCAAGATCCACAGAAAAAAGACATTCAGCGCGTGCTGTTTGCAGCTCATTTTGCTGCGTTACATGCTTTGCCCTGCTTGTAAAAGCAGAGCAGCAAATAGTTAAACATAATTGGCCCCAGCAAATTGTTAATTAGAGCCAGAATGTCTGTGAGTATGTATTAAATATGAATTCACATTTTGCTGGCAGACTCCAAGCAAATAGGAGAAACAAGAACATTGCACTTTGTTAGATCCCTCAAAAAAATATTTACAAAGAAAAAGCGAGTGATCTTTCAAGAGCGAGCAAGAGCAAATATGTTGTTTATTAGTGAATTAATACAAACAGAATTCAAAAGATGAATACTTATATTAAATAATGATGCCCACTTATATGGCATTTATGTTTTTAAGGTTATTTTTATTGCTCGTCACCAAAAAGCAGGAAGAAAGAGAAATTACATTTACATAGAAGCAATTTTCGTTTCAAACATAAACAATCACATTGTATCACATACAAGAGCTATACTCAACTTAGATAGATTCCGAAACGATTCAAACAATATTACCCCAATGCAAATGTCCCGGCTCCCAGTGGACATTAGGTTCTCCTACTTTGTGAGTCACTGATACAGAGTAGGGAGGCATTTCAGCCTGGTGTAGTAATCATGTAGTCAATCCAGAATAATTCAGCTTTGTGAGTGAAAATTCTTATCACGATCAGATGTATTGCTATCATGACCTGTCGTGACTGACCTATCTGGCTGTATAAGATACGCCCTCAGTGGGTACCAAATGTTTTTGGACCTGGATGTCTGTGTTTGCAGGTCTGGTGGCTCAGTGGACTAATGCGTCCACTGCAGGGGCCTGTGTTCGACCTCATGGTCACAGGTTCAAATCCCAGCGGATCCACTCAGCCTTTCATCCATCTGGGGTCGATAAAATGAGTACTATTGAGTTGGGTAACAAGAAACATCTGTTATTCAGTGCCAAGATACCTCCGGGTGAACGTGTGCTTTACAAATACACATGTTATGTTATGTTGCAGTAGTGCATAGGTGTCTGCTGCACCATTACATGCAATCATGTCTTGGATCCAGTAATCTTCAACAGGGATGGTATTTCTACACTAGTTGTATGTGACTCTGCGATTTGCAAGAAGCAATTCCATTACGATAAAACGTCGAGAGCTGCATAGGTATTCTTTAGCATAACCTAATAAAGTGATTATTGCGTTAAGTTCTATATGCATTCCTGTCATGTGCGATATGGTGTGAGTGACATTATCACAGAATGCCTGTATACGAGGGCAAATCCAGGTGTAAGAAGCCAGCATGTGGCGCTCCACATCAGGGACGCACATGAGACTTGGAACCGTCAATTGTGTGTTGCTTTTCGGGTGTGCTATAAATTCTATGCAATTATTTGAAATGGAACAGTTTGTGTCTATAGTTTATCAAGACAGTTTTCATTTTCATATAGCAGAATTTCCATTTTGCATTTATGAGTTCCTCTCTGTTGTATTTATTTGCTATTTGCTTTCGAGGAGAGGCTAAGAAGCAGGCGTGCAGGCCCCCCCACTGGCCTCTATACACCTCGACAGCAAGGGTGACTTTCTTTTTTTGGTAAATTTCCGAGGTTTTGTGCTGCCCCCGCCATGCACAGTGTTGTCGGCAATGATGTCAGTTCAGTTGTTATCGGTAATGTTACCAATGATGTCACAAAACATGTCTTAAGTGTTGTAATAAGTGAAGTCATAAGCAGTGTATGGCGAGGATGTGAGTTATAGTTACCTAAAAATAACTATAACTGTTAAATTTCAGTATTGCTTTAGCTTAAAACATTACATTTAAACTGAGATTTCCGCCTAACTATAACGTCTCTTAAATGTTTGTTTTTTTTCTGTGAATTTCTAGGGATTTTTTTTAACCTAAAGTAATATTTTATTACCATACGTAAGGCCAACCCCCATGTTGTGCATGGCCTTTGTGGGGTTCGCCACAGGATCTAGCCTGTTGACAGGCTCTGAGTCTGACTGCCAGTGACCAGCCAACCTCCCGCCGTGCACGGCCGAAAGGGTTGGCTGCAGGGCCTGACCCCCGTGAGCAGCCAACCCCCTGCCACGCATGACCTTTGACTGTTCACAGCAACCTACCACAGACATGCAGACCTCGCCTCCTTTTGTAAATAATTATTTTCATCCTGCGAGAGTCTTGTGGGAGCAGCGCAGACCCTGCCCTCCCATGAGACTGTTGCAGGAGTTCAGGGGACTCTGGTGTCTCCCACTGGACACTTACAAGATCACAGAAACACCACAAATATATTTTTCTTACATTTGGCCAAGGGGACCCTCACAAGGTCCAGGGGTACCCCTACCCAGCCCCCTTATACCTTATTTTTTCATTTTCAGGACAATGGTCCAAGACTAAAATTGCAGCGGCAACATTAACCTGCATGTTGAGGCCAGCCAATCAGAGCGTGAGCTCCAGTAGGAGTTCACAGATGCCTTTTGCTCCCATGGAAGCAAGGTGGTTGACGGGGAAAAAGCCCCCTCAGTCATTCAGATCTCCCTAATATTTGAAGTTGTGTGATCACATGGCTCTCCCAAGGCACCTGCAAACCCAACCTTCCAGATACATAAAGTTTTTGGACCTTAATTTCACAAATACCAGTGAATGAATTTGCACCAAATCACCTTTCTGGACCAAGATTTGGCTTTCTGCCAAACTTAGTGTAATCCCATTCATTTTAATTCTCATAGGATGTTTTGCTCTTATATACAGAAACAACAGCTGAACAAAATTACACCACATTTTACACAATGTTAGACATTTAGTTGTGCCTGTTTTGATTTGGTGTAAATCTGTTCAATAGATTTGAAGAAATTAGCATTTACTGTGGGGCTTGCTTTGGGCATGAATCGATTTAGTGGTAACTGGACCATTAAGGATTCGGATTATCCTTGAATCTAAGAATTTAAAAAAATAGTCAAATTCTTATTATCTCATTTGCCAATTCAGATCTTTGGATACAAAGATGAATATGAATCTGCAGATTCGAAAGAATCTGATTGACTATGGTCAACATGAGAGAAAGTGTTGTGTCTGCCATTAACATACTCAGGGATTTGGTCCTCGAGTACTGCAAAACTGCAAAAAATATTTGAAGGTGCTCATAAGCAGCTGGGTGAGAATGCTCGACCCCATGCTCATTTCAGAGGAGTCAACGGGACAAATCTGATTTGAAAATATAAAAAATAGGTTATCTTGTGGAATTTTTTTGCATCCGGCATCTACCCAGATTTGAGTATCTTCTGATTAGCGATCCAAAAATGAACTAGCAAAAATATGGTCTGGCCATAAACCAGATTTTGCAGCCACCCTCCATTTTTAGGCTTTGCACAGCGGGGTTTGCTGCCTGCTGAGGGTTGGCCAACCATAAAGGGTTGTGAGCTGACCTTTTGGCTGTGCTCAGAAGGGATTGCTGCCTGCAGAAGGTTGGGCAAAAGGAACTCTTGGATGTAAAATATGATTTTAAAAAAACAAATTCACTGAAAAATCAAAGGCAAGAGTTATGTTATCATTGTATTTGTTATGATACCCTTATAGTATGTTAAAAAATACACAAATGCACCTTAATTTAATGTACAAATATGGTTCTGAATTAAAACTGAAAGTTATGGTCAAGATCAGAACCAAATTTGCACAACAGCCAAGCAAATCTTAACTTGCAATTTTACCCTAGTAAACTGCAACACCTAAAAGTGAAATGCAATAAAAAAAAACATATTATCAAATCAAACAACTTTATGTTGCTACATTCATAGCCATTTCTGTCAAAGTAGAAAGGGTAATGTGATAAGTAATCTCATCTGTAAGATAATTTACATTTGTGTTTGCATCTGTTTCTTAAACAGAAAGGTTGTGACTACTGCATTTGTTGTGCGAATTATGGTTTGCATGGCAGTTGTTTGAGTTATGGGTTCTGATCCTGTAGCTGTGCGCAGTGGTGGTGTGCCCAACCCTCGACAGCATCTGCAGCTGGGTTGACGACAGGGCCTTGCCTTCAACCGGCCACTGCAACCAGCTCTCCTTGGGTGGCCAATCCCTGCTGCACATTAGGCCTGTGAGGAGCTCGCGGAGTGATGTAATTGCCGAAAAAATCCACCAAATTCCATGAGAGGGTGGAGTATTGCTCGGCCACCTCTAATGAAGTCCCCTTGGATGCTGAGAGCAGTTGGAGGCCAAGAACCCCTATTGTTGCCACAAATAAGTCCTCCACGGCGGTATTATTGAGACCTCGTCGGAGGCCCTGCCCCCTTTCTCAATCACTCTGCAAAGGGGCCTCCTGGCACACTACTGGTTGGGGATGAAGTCCCCTTGGTTGCTGAGGGTCGTTGGGGGCCAAGAATCCCAATGGTTGTCACAAGTAAGTCCCCCACAGTGGGATTGCTGAGAGCTCATTGGAGGTCTTCCTTCTTTCTCAACCACTCTGCAAAGAGGCCTCCTGGCACATTACTGGATGGGGGATGAAGCCTCCTTGGCTGCTGAGGGTCGTTCGTGGCAAAGAACCCCTAATGTTGTCACAAGTAAGTGCCCCACAGCGGGATTGCTGAGACCTTGTCGGAGGCCCCCCTTTTTTATCCTCTCTGCAAAGGGGCCTCCTGGTGCACCTCTGGTTTGGGGATAAAGTCCCCTTGGCTGCTGAGGATCATTGTAGGCCAAGAACCCCTATGGTTGCCACAAGTAAGTCCCCCACAGTGGGATTGATGAGACCTCGTCGGAGGACCCACCCTTTTTCACAAGCATTCTGCAAAGGGGCCTCCTGGTGCTATACTGGTTGGGGGATGAAGTCCCCGTGGCTGCTGAGGGTCACTGGGGGCCAAGAGCCCCCATTGTTGCCACAATTAAGTCCCCCACAGCGGGATCGCTGAGACTAGTGAGGAGCGCGCTGGTAAACTCTTCTCCACCCGCTGGTTGGCAGAGTTTTTGCCGGACTCACCATTCCAAACGTAGCAAAACTCTGCGGAGACTCTATCGACGGAACGGAGTTTACCAACCACCCCTGCTACACATGGTCTTTAGGAGCATTGCATGGTGATACAAAAATGCATAGTCTATTGGCAGTTTTTTTCCATTCCACTATGACTGCTTTTGGAGAGCTGAATTCTGTGAACGTTCCTATGTGTTCAGTTTTTCATTGTCTGTGTCCTGATCATTGGTGCACGCTAACACAGAGACAGGGGGAGGCAAAGTGGAAGGGATGGCATGCCGGTGTAACCATCAATAGGTGCACACCGAGGCTTGCTTCTTGGTGAGCTCCAGGGGCTAGAAGCCAACACTTGGTAGTGCATAGTTACTCCGAGGGTGCTCCTATAGTAGCCACTTATAATATGCTTCTGTTTTTGTTGGTATACTAATCCAACTATATAGCTTAAATCTAAAAAGAAAAATGTAAAAATGTAATCATAATGTAGTAATCAGGCATACCAACCAAATAACTTTTTTACTTTTTCTTCAATTCTTGTCTTTTTTATCCCAAAACACATATTATATCTCCAACATACAATCAGGGTTTTTATTACAGAGTTTACAATAGCACTACCGACCCTCAACTGAACAGACCAATAGATTTTGTAATATTCACAATGTTCAATGGGCAACGGTATATCAACCTAACAAAATAAGCATTTACAATCCAACAGTGTCCATTCCTAATTGTTTGAACATTATCATCAGAGTAAACATGACTACTCCATGAGATGCACAGCTGGAAGAGACAATGGCATTGGTAATGTCTTTCAAGTTTAAAAAAATGCATACCTTTTCATGCAATATAATCGCTATGAGGGATATTTTCTAAAGCTGCAAACTAGGCAATCCCTTGATGGAATGGGAGCGTATCTTGATTTGGAAGTGCTATAAATAAGCAAGTCTGAAAGAGGATGCATGTTGTATATTGCTTCCTCTGTAATGAGTCGATCCTCCGAAGACTGGCTGGATATCTTTTCACTTTACTACCTGAAAAACCTTTTGGACGGGAAAAGCTCAAGCAATATCGATTATTCATGCTTCTTGTCAGTGCTCTTGGCTTACTCTGGATCAATATCCCCAGACATATGTAAGAGTAATTGAAATTCTTCATAATGATCCTCTGACAAGTATGTCTTCCTATCAGAAGAAGGTTTAAAGTCCACTCTTCTCATTCCTGAAACTAATGTTGCAGAAGAAACACAGTAAAGAATCTTGCCTTCTTTAAAACCAATGCAGCTTAAGAGTTGGGGCATATTTAGAATATGTTGCAAGAAAAAAACACAAATAAGTCAGCAAACACGAACAAAGTGGATTTAGAGATAGGAAAAAAGATTATCTGAAAAAGGCAATGAGTGTAATGGAGATAGAGGCAGATACTGTGGATGATAAATAACCAAAGATCAAAGAGTACTCGTAACAAAGTTCAAGAGTACTTTATTTCCTTCCTGTACCTGCTAGTCAGATTGGCTGTTCCTGTACCTTTTATTGGTCCATCTTAGAGGCCAAGGTAAAAGGGTTATACAGGAGATGAAAGCACACCTGCCATCTGTGCTTCAGTGAGTGCGCAGGTCTCTTAGCAATAAAGTTAAATGCGCTGGGGATAGTTCAATTGTACTTCACGACATTTGGATGATTACAGCAGGTAAACTGTACGATGCGCTAAGACTGACTTGCTGGAATGACAGCTGACCATGATAATGAAGCAAATGCAAGCATCGGAGGCTAGGAGATGGAACCAGGTGTAGGAGAAGATGCACTGCGCTGCAAGTGGCATTGAAAACCGGAAACAATAAGGCAGCAGCATGCAGTGTTTGCTTAGATTGAATATGTGGCATGGACATGAAGGACATATACTGCACTCATGGGTTATGGTTGAAATGCTGGATAATGAAGGGGGTCCTAGCCTCTTCAATGCCCTTGTAGCAGGGAACAAATAGGGCGTCTTTGATGAGAAACATGTTAAAATTGTGAAGATAAACCCAGTGCTCAGTACCTGACATGGCAAGAGAAACATACTGATAAGTGGACAGAGCTGGCATGGGTCACAAGAGGACCCCAAAACAAGACACTTAGGGGCATATTATCAAGAACGGCGTTAAAATTATCGCCGGTTTAGCGGCAGTTCAAGGGCATATTATCAAACCCATTATCGCCGCTTTAGCGGCAGTTTTCTGCCGCTAAACCGGCGATAATTTTTAACGCCATTCTTGATAATATGCCCCTTGGAAACACTTAAACTGAACAGGGCTGGGAACACTGGGCCTTGTGGAGCTCAGCCCCCAAGCTGAAATCTTATTATCCATCTCAAGAGTTGTTGAAATATGAGAAGGAGTAACTGGAGATAGACATCCACTGAAGAAACACCGGTGGCACAGTTGAATGATAAGCTGTCCAGAAAACAAATGCAAGTGGAGCATTGTGTAGCAGTAGGGGACTAAAATACATTGGGGCATATTTACAAGCCCCTTGTGCCACTTTTGCGCCGCCGTTGCGCAATATTGTAATAAGTGACGCAGTGGCGACGCAAAACATGCGCCACGTTGCGCAATATTTACAACGTGACGCATCTAGGGAGATGCGTCACGTTGTAAACCCCTGCGCCACATGAAACCTGCGTCAGGTTTCATGTGGGCGTTCCGGTGCAGGATGGGCGTTCCCTCGCAGGTACGCCTCGTAAAAGTGACGCAGTGAAATCTACAAGATTTCACTGAGTCACTTTTACGCCCATGCTGCGTCAAAACCCTGCGCCTGCTTGAAGCAGGCGTAAGGATTGACGCAGCATGTTAGGCATAGGGCACCCCGAGGCCTTGCTGGAGCTGCGTCGTGCTTGCGGCGCAGCTCCAGCAATGCGCCGCCTTTCCGTCGGCGCATCTGCCCATCCGTGCGCTACGTCGCGCCGCATTGTAAATGTGGCGCATTGGCGGTGGCACAAGGGCAAACTTGCGTGACGCATCTTCCCTGGCGCATCCCTGCTGATTTGCAGGGATGGCCAGAAAACGTAAATATGCCCCATTATTCCCAGGAGAATTTTAGAAAAAAAAATTCCCGCCCACATCTGACAAATTTATTTACCTGGAACCCATCCATCCATCCATCTATCATCCATCGATCCATCCAAAAATGACACATTTCAATTTCAGTTATGGTTCATTGAACCTAATAATCCTTGAAATAGCCCAGCTGTGGTTTTCACAGCTACCTTCACAATCGTCCCAAAAATATAAAGTTACCAACCAAGTAGTGAATGGAAGAAACACTCCAATACAGTACAGGGCATAGATGTGTGAAAATATTGGAAAGAACCCATTAATTGTTGAAAGGTGTTTGAACAGTGTCTGGGTAGACACATGAATATAATTACTCTTATAATGCACTTATTGATATTATTTGTTCCTGTATATGCATTACAAGAGTAGCATGATACATAGAAGCCATATCTTGTTCAGATGAATATCAAATGAATACCCTTTCAAGAGCCGCAGGATTACTGTAGTGAAACTATCACATAATTGTTTATTCAAAATCAAAAAGTAATTTCATTTTTTTTTCACTTTACCTATACTTGTTAATGTAGGAAGACCAGGGTGTTGGTAAAGCTGTGGTTCACGCTATCCTTGAAGTGACCCAATATGATGCAGGTACGTGCCTCACAAATGGCTACAACCAAAAGCCATTGAAAAGAGGTAATTATAGGTAGATGGTGGAGGTTTGTACCCCTTAAATCCTGAAATGATTTGAGAAGGGTAGAATCCTTAATGTATAGTTTCTTTATTTTTCCTTGTAACCATGCAAAAAGCAACAGAAAAACAGCCGACACGTGTTTCGCCCGGTGGCCAGTTGGCCGAGGGCTTTTTCAAGGCAAGAATCTATGATTGTTCGTGAACACTGATAAGCTGCTAAGAGAAAACGCGATCGAACAGATTGCAATGAGTGAAGTAGTCTCTGCGGTCCATGGGCAAGAAGTGAAAAAGCCCTCGGCCAACTGGCCACCGGGCAAAACACGTGTCAGCTGTTTTTGTGTTGCTTTTTGCATGGTTACAAGGTGTAACAAAGGAAAAATAAAGAAACTATACATTAAGGATTCTACCCTTCTCAAATCATTTCAGGATTTAAGGGGTACAAACCGCCACCATCTACCTATATTTACCTGTACTTGACATGCATGTGGAATAATCCACCAACTGCAGTGTCATGCTAGGGATAGTTTTCGCCTTCATTGAGATTATTCAATTTATCATGTGGCAAAGTGAGATTTAAGTAAGATTAAGTAGGACATTTTCACGTGGGAGCAGTGTATTAAGCATTCAAAATAAACATATTTTTAAAATGTTTTGATGAGTTAGGCTTCAGCCTGAACTCTCCCAATAAAGAAATTTCTTTGAAAATGTAATATATAAAAGTGACCAATAAAACTGTGGTAGGGTCCAGTAAAAATAAATGTAACACATCTTCAAACTTTTAAAATCTTCTTTTTCCTTGCACATCAACAATGTTTCGAAATACCTGTTTTTAAATCTTCAAGATTATTAGGAAGTCATGCTTATTCTTCCCACTCACTGTCACACAAGTGTCCAAACTCTCATTCTTAGTGGCTTAGCTTATTGCAATAAGTTGTGCTATTTTTGCCAAACATTTAACACATTCAGAAAGCATGCTAAAGCCTTGTTGGTCGTTGGCTTCATTCACCAAATCAGAATCTCCCATCACCTGAAATCTCTTTGTTGACTGTCCATCAACAAGAGATTTCTCTTTAGAGCCCTCTCCTTAAGCCATAGAATGATATAGGTGGCATCAGCAACTGACATGTCCCCTCTTTTCATCAGGTATCCCCTTCATCAAAATCTCCTTGTGACCAGATTAAAGAAATCTCATCTGGAAACTGGAAATTTCCAGTAGGCCGAGAGATAGTTATTATTTTATAGTGAGGAAGAGAAGTAGAGAGAGATACAGAGAATGAAATGTAGAGAGAGGTAGATGATTGGGGTATACTGAGCTTTAGAGAAAGATAATGTAGAAAGGAAGCTGAGTTATAGGCTGGGAAAGGCAGAGAGAGGTAGAGGTGAACAGCTGAGAGGCTTGAGGCTATGAAAAGGATAAAATGAGAAGAGTTATAGAAACAAAGTGGCAGGTAAGAAGAGCAGAGGGACATAAAGAATGGTAGAGAGAGAAGAGAATGGAAGAAAGAAAAAGAATTGAAGTGTAGAGTAAACCAAGAGGTTGACAGGCAAAGGTGAATCACAGAAAAAGAGGTGAGTTGATAGAGCTGTAGACATGGTGAAGAAGAAAGTTGCAGAAAGAGAGAGATAGAGAGATAAGTGAGACAGATGGGTTGAGTTGAAATATAAAATGAGGTGCAGGGAGAGATGTGTGAGAGAGAGAGAGAGAGAGAGAGAGAGAGAGAGAGAGAGAGAGAGAAAGCAAGAAAGAGAGAAGAGATAATAAGAGAATGAGGTAGAGAGACTGTGCTAAACAGAAAGGAGTAAAGTAGTGAAAGAGGTGATGTGGAAGAAAAAGATATAGAAAGAGAGAAATGGGAGGTGGAGAGGTGAAATATTGGTGAGGTAAAGTGGGAGGTTAGGTAGTGAGCAATAGAACAGATGGATAGAAAGGGATGAGGTTGTGATGGATATGTGAGGTATACAGTAGGCTGAGTGAGATAGAGGTTGTATAGTAGATACATGGCATAAGATGTACAGGTGGGGCAAAGAGAGAGATGAGTTTAAGAGAGAAATAAAGTAGATGGAGGAGTGCTACAAGGAGGTCAGATGGAAACAGAGCAGTGAGATATAGAGAAAGGGATTAATACGTGATAGAGAGTTAAGGTAGAGCGAGTGGGTTGAGAGGGACAAATATTCAGGTAGGCACATAGGGGCATATTCTCAAGGACTTATCGCCGATTTATCAGCACTTTAGCGGCGCAAAAGTGGCAATAGATTTATCGCCCTATTCTCAAGCTGGTGCAAACTGCCGATATCGCCAGTTTTCCAGCGATAGCTGCCGCAAAAAACATCGCCACGGATGAGAGCGACAACTAACGCTAATGATATGCAGAGTAGGCGTTCCCGTGCAAAAACACACGAAAACACCACTTTGCGATAGTCTCAATGACCAGCCAGATCGGCGAAGCGATCCAAAAACAGGCAATAAGGCGCGTTAGCAGCAGGGATTTAACACCTGCCTTCTACTGGTGTTAAGCAGGACGACAACCTGCAGTATAAAAGGGAGCCCAGCCCATAGCCACATCTGAAGACCAACACATGTCATGGAGCTACTGATCATGCAGCTCGGAGACCCAAGAGGGCCACAACACCCACCCCCAGGCCCCCCCCCCGGACCACCCCCCAGGACTACCACTGAGGCAGAGCAGAACAAGACAGCGGACCTTCCGAAAATGCACCAGCCTCAGAGACTTAATGCCAGAGGAAGTCATTGCCCACTACAGGCTCAAAAGGACAACCATCCTCCGCATCCTGACCCACATTGCCCACAGGCTGACGGTACCAACACAGCGGACAACCAACATCCCTCTGCAGACAAAGCTGCTGGCTGTGCTGCACCTGTTGGCCTCTGGTACCTTCCAACCAACAACTGCCAGAGTCGGAGGAGTCTCACAGCCAGCCCTATCAAAGTTCCTCACACCTGTCTTGGATGCCATCATCAGCTTGGTCAGTTGGATGCCATCATCAGCACCTCCACTTCCCCCACACTGCGCAGGAACAGCTGGAGACCAAGCAAGGCTTCTACGCCATAGCTGGCTTCCCGCACGGGTTGGGGGCAATTGACTGCACACATGTCCTACTTGTGCCCCCTGCCGACACTGCACACAATTCCAGCAACAGAAAGCACACGCATTCCATCAATGTGCAGGCAATAGTGGAAAACCGGGGACTCTTCACCAATGTCGTCGCCAACTACCCAGGAAGTGTGCATGATTCCTACATCTTCCGACAGTTCATCATCAACCAGCGCTACCAGGATGGCACCTATGGAAATGCACTGCTCGTTGGTAAGTACCAAATGAACACACCACACACCTCAACTCCACAATCATGCAACTCACAACTGTGGGAATGGGCACGCAGCAAAACTACATGCAACATGCCACACAACATGCCCACCTACCAGACACGACAACACAAGTAACTGTGGTAACCGTGATCAGCCATGTAGACAAACCATCCACGTCATGGCACCTCTGCCACACAATTGCAGAATGTGGGGAGAGGTGAGAACCAAGTCTGTGCGAAGGAGGCAAGTGACCCATGAATAAGAATGTACACAATGCCAAGTGTGGCGGTGATGTGCTGGACAGACTTCAGTATGCAGAGCACAGACATGTCCATGTGGACATATACTGCTGGTGTTTGTAGTGTTGTGGACAGTGGATGCAACCATGTCACCTCAGGTAGTGGGGAAGACCTTGGACATGTAGCTATGTCGCCCCCCCCTGTAAGCGTAGGCGGAGTGGGTGGGCCGGCATACGCCAGTCCAGCGTAGGAGTGGGTATAAATAGCCTGGGGCTCTGGGCGTGGTTCACTTCCGGGATGGCCACCAAAGTAAATACTGCGTGTATCTCTGTGTCCGCCATATCCTGACCATAGGCCTACACACACGTGGCCGACCACCTTCAACGGTCAATATCACAGTGTCGTTGTCAGGCTTGTGGACATGCGCAGACAGTCATGACAATGGTGTGTCTTAGGAGTGCAAGTGGTGCAACCGCGCAGCGCACACAAGTAAATAGGCTCGGGGGAGTGAGGAGCAGCTGTGAGGCAACGTAATACACATGGATGCCGCTCATTTGCCACAAGCAATACATGTCAAACATGAATCCCAAAGTCGCACACATCACACACCACTAAACTAATAAGCCTGCCAACACAGAATGCAGAACCACCGATTGACACATATCTCTCTCCCCTGTCACAGGTGATCAAGGATATGCACTCTGCCCGTGGATGATGACACCCCTCCGAGACACGAACACCCAGGCCCAGAGGCAGTACAATGCGGCCCACAAACGCACCAGGGGCATTGTGGAGCGCTCATTTGGCGTGTTAAAGTCACGTTTCTGGTGCCTGGACATCACAGGTGGAAGACTCCTGTACAGGCCGGAAATAGTGTGCAAGATGATCATTGCATGTTGTGTGTTGCACAACATATGTGTACGCACCAATGCCCCATGGATCCAAGTGCCAGATGCACCGGACGATGATGATGAAGATGGGGCAGGTGGACCACACCCCAGTGCAGCTGCAGCAGGATTAGCCCGAAGGAACACAATAATTAACAATTTCTTCACATGAGCACGTCACATTGTGACTGTCCTTAGCAATCATGGGACAGTACAAAATGACCACATGAACAGCATGTGCAAATAAATTAATTCCAAAACACATTCCCTGTGTTCATGTCACTCCTCTGCATAAGCACATCACTCTGACAAGTGTAAGTGCAACATTTAGTGCTAACAATCTCACAAATGGCAATTAGATGGTGGGTGTGTCACCTCTGTACAGAGAGGCTGTTTAGGGTGTCACGTATTCAAAATGCCATTTCAGGGTGTCAAAGATAGTACGTAATCCCACTCAGCAGCGTATCACATGTGTCCAAATTCATGACATAAAGGCTGTCATTTATGACCAAGAGGTGGAGAGGTGTGGTGCAGCGGCCAGGGCAGCTGACTTCGGAGCACAGGGTTCACGGTTCAATGCCCGGCTCTGGCGGCAGCTCAGCACCATGTGACTCTGGGCAATAGCTCACTTAATTTCCACTCTGGCCCCCAGCGCCTTGAGACCCGTAAGGGTGAGTAGCTGCGCTATATAAAAACTGACTTACATTTTTTTTTTTTTTTACCAAGAAAAGACAACAGGGCGTCTTTTGGGGTCAAATATGTACCACCATGATGCAGAGAGTTGCACCCTGTGTCTCAAGTCCCACAACATTAGCAACATGGACGTGAGGGGGAATCACTGACCCTACATTCATCCATACTTTCATACTTGATTGAACATAGTCATGACAGATCTGTGTGAATTAGAATGTTTTATTCACATTCGGTGGAGTGTTGAAGCTGGAGCGGTACAGGTCCATGCAAACCCCACTTTACATTGTTGCCCCATGGAGGGCCAGCCAGAGTCCTTTAGGGATTGACAAGTTCATCGGTAGAGGAAGAGTTCAGTCTGCAGTCTGACTGCTGTGTCATTGGTAACCAAACAGAATATGGCAGTCCATGTCGAGGTCCAAGGCAAAGTGTATCAGGGGACAGTGGAAGGTAATGATGCAGAGGGCAGAACCAAGCAGAAACAGGCCATATGGCGGAGATGAATGCTACCGCTTCCTCCTTACCACTAAGGCAGAATCATCCGCATCTTCGTCCTCTGATGTTTCATGTGCCTCACATGTGGGTGGTGTTGTTTTGTCTGCGTCACTGTGTGGCAGTGACACATCAGTGGCCGGAGGTGGATTGTCTGCAGCACTGTGTGTCACTGACACATCAGGGGGCGGAGATGTGGATGTAGAAGCAGCAGCAGCATTCATCGGCGCCAGGCCTTGTGGCGGCAATGCCATGATGAGGGTCTGCAGGGCATGGAAGATCCCAGCTACATGTCACTGGTGTGCAGCCGTGGCAGCCATTCTTTCTGCCTGCATCCGCTCCATGTTCTCCATGATCCTCCGGATGTGTCCCAAGTCCCGGCTGACATCGCTGGAGCCACTCTGACTAGACAGTTGTCCTTGTCTCAGAGTCAGGACTCCAGCGATGTCAGCCATGGATCGTTGGAGAGCATGGAGCGGACTTTGGGTGTCCGTTAGGGACTGTAAGTGGTCCCTGATGGGACTTAGACACCCACGTATGGCATCTAGTTTGGCTGCCATGAGGTCGAACCCCACCCGCACCTGATCAGACATCTTCTCCTGGCACCCTAACACACGGCGTTGGAAGGCCAAGTGTTGTTCGTGGGGGTCCTGGGAGTCAGCCGTGGTGGTGGGTGCTTCCTGCTGTGTGGTCTGTGCAGGGAGTGAGGTCTCCTCGATGCAGCTGGGCTGCCCTGCTCCTGGAGGTGAGGTGCCGAAGCTGTCCATGAGCTCTTGGAGGGCGTCTGTGTCGAAGGTGTGGAGGTCCTCTTCGTCATCAGTGAAGAGATGTTCGATCTGCTCTGCAGGAGGTGTTGATTCTCCCTCTGCAATGTGAAGGGGAGATGCAGTGTAACATTGTGTTCACATGTATGTTGACGCATTGTACAAGTTTACATACAGACTGCATGACAATGTACATTGTGACTGTTTGGGAGGAGCTGCCTATTTGATGCAGGACAGTGGACATTTCGACAACATCCCGGATGTGTGTTTGTACTTGTACATTATCATCTCACATTTCCCTGCTATGCCAAAAGTGATTGGCCAGTTTCTACACACAAGCGGCACCAGTTGTGTCCTCTGTTCTGTTGTGAACGTGTTGCAGTTTGTACCACATTGTTGTCAATGTTGATGTGCTCTGAATGTTATGTGTGTGTGCTGCATTTTGGGAGAGTCGCCCCTGCAGCTCTGATTTTGCTGCCCCTTATCCCTTTCAGGCAGTGTGCCTTTGACTTCTGTGCTTATACAGTGCTGAGATGTTGCATACTTGGGTAAATTGGGCTCTTGGTGGGAGTTGGGACTCTGGGGCCTGGTTTGTCCACAGATGTGTTGTTAACATCAGGGGTTGTTTGTGCACGTGGATGTGTCAGAGTGTGACCTGCTCCTTTACGGATGTGGTCCACACTCAGCCACCTCAGTGTCGTGGCGTGCAACATGTCATGATATATTGACTGCAGCCATGCTATTGGTCATGCAGTGTCATTTGCATTGTCAGTGTGAATCACAGACACGCCGCTTTGCTGGGTTTGGCACATGTGCATGGGTTGGTTGTGCGATTGGTGATGTGTGGGAAGGGCCCCCTCTGGGCACATAGTCGACGGGGGCCTATTTGCTGTTTCTAGGTGTGCTGCAGTGTGCCAAGGGGATCAGGGACATGATCCAGAGTCATTGTGGGTGTGCACTGTGCTATACTTAATTGTGCATGTGTGCCATTGTGCCCATCTCCCCCCTTCCTCCCAGTCCCTGGTCGTTACTCACCCTGTTGCTGTTGTGTCAGGTCATGTTGAGCAGTGTCCGGTCCCCCAACTCCTGCCACCGTCTCCACACTGATGACTGTGGACACCATTTCCTCTATCTCATCCAGCTCCTCCTGTGGCCCTGGACTCCCACCTCCAGTCTGCATTGCTGCCTTCTGGTTGTTGCCGACTTTCTGCTTGGTTTTGCGCTTCACATCATTCCAGCACCTCTTGAGCTCTTCCATTGTCCTCCTCAGCACTCTGACTGCATTCATCTTGTCCAAGATGGACTGCCATATTCCATTTTTTGTTGCCAATGACACAGTGGAGGTGACGAACAGTTGTTGATGGTGTTCTATCACCTCCGTTATCAGGATCCTGTTTTACTGCGGACTGAACCGCGTCTTCCTCTTCTTCTTCTACTTGCCCTTCCCTGACCCCGAGGTCCCAGGCTGGTCGTCCGTGGGGCTTGTGGGGTTCTGGTTGTCCTCTGTACTTGCTCCGGCTACCTTCATTGTGCTTCGCAGTTGTTTTGGTTTTGTTTGTGGGTTTTTTTTCTGCTTTTATAGTGATTTTTCCCGCCTGACGTGTGTGAATGGCAGGCCTGGTGCAGCTTATTGCTGATTTTTTTATCGCGGTTGGGCCCATCGCCACTTTTTTCACGTTCGGCTTTTTATTTTTATCGCGGTCCCGGTGATTTTATCGCGGATATTTGATGGGTTATCGGGAAACTATCGCATGTTACCACCGTGTTGAGAATAAGACGTTAACACAGCGTTATTTTCCCGGGATAGACTGCGATATGATAAATTGTGTTAACCTATTTTGGCGATGATTATCGCACGTTCTTGAGAATATCCCCCATAGAGTGGTAAAGAGAGAGGCAAGGTCATAAGAGAAGTGAAGTAGAGAGAAGTATAATGAGAGAGAGATGAGGTATATTTAGGTGACGTGAAGAGAGTTGAGGAGGGGAGAGATGCAGAGATAGAAAGAAAGGTAAATAGAGAGCAGTGAGATAGAAAAGGTGAGGTGAAGTACGGAGAGAGAAATGACAGAGAACATTTATTTTTCAATTTAATTCCCACCAATTGCTCGCAAGCTCTGGGGTAAATTTGGACAGGCCAGGCATGCACACTAAGGGGCTGATTCCGATCTCGGCCGGTAGTGCTCCGAATCGGATTTGGATTCACCGGATCCGATTCGGAACCCTGTTTCCCGACCGACTCGAACGCGGCTTCAACACGCTCCGACCGACTCGCATGGACACGACCCGCACCGCGCTATGGAGACGTTTCCCGGCCGGGTAAGTACGATGCGCGCCGCGAGCAGTCCGATCGACTCGCGCCGTCCGGCTCGAAAAAGCTGTCGGAGCCGGACTTTGGGGGTCCGCGTCGGACCTCCCTGTACGCGTAGGCATGCGAGTCGCACACAGGGGGGACCCATGGGTCCCCCCTACCTGTGCATGTATGCCGCGATGCGCATGGACGCGTACACGCTGTAGGGGGCGCCCTTGTCCGCCTCGCACCCATTGAGTCAATGGGAGCCCGCGTACGCGTTGTACGACAGGCTCCCATTGACTTCAATGGGAGTCCGACCGACTCGAGTCCGATAGCATGCGTGCGCATCGTACTCGTTCGGTCGGACTGCTAGGGTCCGATTCGGTCGGAATTCTCTCCGGGTCCGGCTTGGTCGGGGAGATTTCCGGCCGGAATCCGAATCGGCCCCTAAGTTTCTGTTAAATATGCCCAGCTGTCAAATGTTTAAAAAAATGGATTCAATTCATACCCTTATTATGGTATGAATTTGTGCTGCCCCAGTCTTTTTATCATTCTTTGGAATGTGGGAACTCTGGGCAATTGGCCACTTTGCCATTCCTCAAAACATCTCTGCTTATGATTGGGACCATATGTGGACCATATGCCCAGGTGACCACGAGACTCACAAATGAGAAATCTATTTATTTCCCTCTTGAGATATTGGCATGGAAACATGGGCCAGATTTATGAAGCCATTTATTGGTCGCAAACCTTATGATACACAAGATCACAGGATTTGGCACAGTTAAATGGTATTTTGGAATGTACCAGACACATTGTGCGAGCTGCTAATAGGTTACGGAATTGCAAAATGGGTTTAGAAGGGCATAAAGAATCACTATTTGGAAGGAGCGTATTTAGAGCGTCCCTTATAAGTTATGATTTATTGTGATATGTATCAATGTTTTGTGACCCACTATGATTCGGAATTTTGTGAAACAACCCATTAGTACATAGGTCAGTTCACAAAACCTAACACTGGTCTCAAAAATACTGCTTGAAACTTGCAACCAGTATTTTGCTACCAGTGTTTTGTACATCTGGCCCTATAATCTTTAGCTTGAAGTATACTCCACAAATATGGATTTATGCATCCCCTAGAGTGATCTGTTCACTACCTCGAGGACCTAAGTTTGCTGCATTAGAACTATGGCCTCCTTCCCCACAGGCACATGCACACTCTAGAAGGATATTTTCATAATTAGAAAATGCTATGTATACAAGTTCCTTCTGTAAAACAAAATGACTTTGACACCTCTTTCAAACATTTCTCAACACCACCTGCACCAACCTACCGCCCATCGTTCCAGAGTCACAAAACAATGACATAATAATGTTTCATTCTGAGAATTCTGTTGTTTTAACATAGCTGTAATTTCAAGTCATCATTGTCAACTTGATTTTGTGGTTCTGCTACAGTGCAGTTACGGTTAGCACTCTGCTGCAATATCCTCCCTCTTGTAATGAGAGGTCAGCTCGAGTTTGACACTCTGTCTAATTGCTTGTTTATCTAGGGAACGGAAAATGAAACTCCTAATTCTAAGTAAGGATACTGATTATATTCATGCACTGATATAATATGAACAACATTTTTTTTAAACCACTAACTGGTAGATGTTACTATTAACCAATTAACAGCACTTAGCGGGCCCTATTCACAAACAGCATTTTGTAGTACATTTAGTAGTATTACAATAGTACTACTAAACATACTACAAAATGCTATTCTCAAACCTACAAGTGTAAATCTCCACCTCTACACTTTCCTTCTCCTCTCTTATCTCTTCTATGGGGAGATCCTCACATATGTAAGTTTATTACTTAGGGGCCGATTAGGATTCCGTAGGAAACGGGGTCGGAGCCGTTCCTACGGCATCGTAATCTCCAGTTTGGATACATTTTGAACCGACCCATTTTGATGGAGTCGGTCGGAAATGAATCCAAACTGGATTTCCGAATGGCTAACGAGGGGCTCGGACAGCCCGTCTGCCATTTGGAAAGCCTCATGTAATCCCAAGGACGGCTGTTTACACCCGAGGGATTACAATGTCTGATTCCGACAGCCTTTCTCTACCGGCCTTTCCGACACAGAGAGGCTGTGGAAAGTCGACTTTGGGGTCCCCCAGCAGGGACCCCATGGGTGAAAGGCCTCCGGATGTTGGCCAAGGGGGCACCTATGGTGCCCCTCTGTTGATCTCTGCACCCGGTGGCAGGCACTTTGAGGTGCCTGCGACGGGTGCAGGGATGAACTGCACCTCAGCTCTCTACAATGAGAGCATGCATTCCGGTCAGAATGCATACTCCCATTGCAAAGAATCCTAAATGCTGGTTTTGGACTGCCAACAGGAGGTCGCTCGGTCCCAGTTCCAGATCGATGTTGGACGGACTCAGGTCCGCCCGACACCGAAATCAGACCCTTAGTGGTAAATGTGGGCGGTACCGGGGGAGTGGTTGGAAAATGTGGTGTACTTACTACAAAATAGGTGGGGTTTAAGGAGGAGTAAGGGGTTAAGCGAGGGTTAAGTAGGAGGTTTAGGGAGGGGTAGACACCCACCCACAAAAGGGGAAACCGGGTCCTATTCACAAACTGCACTTCTAAAGTTACTACAGACACAGAATTACCCACAGCAGTAGAAATGTACTCCAGCTCAAAGCTTGAATAAGTCCAGCACCACACATGGCCAACCGCTGGCCCTGCAACAGCCTCCCACAGAACTCAATGGCTGTAGGGACTTAAAATAAACCCCATAGGAAATAATCTTAAAATCAATTCAATTATTTGAAATATTTAAAAATATAAATACACTTAATGTAATGTTTATAAATAAAAAATAGAACATAAAATATTTTAATAACTTGTTATTAAAATTAATTTAATTACTCTTGATTGCATCTATAAATCGTTTTCACTAATTATTAATATATAGTAAAACGTTTTTTTACTTTAGGTGGGATTTTATTAATTTGAAACTTCAAACAATTTTTTTAAATTTAAGATATTTAAGTTAGCTCAAAATTTCATTCAAAGTTAAGTTACATGTGTTCTAGCATTTTTTTAGTTTGTATTACTTTTAAAGTATATATATAAAATTAATTTACATTGATATTTAACATAAAAATTATTTAACAATTGTTTTTCAAGTTAAATAAACTTTTTTTACTTCTGCCTATACTTTATTGTCGGGAGATCTCGACCACTGAAAGTTGAAATAACTTAATTTAGTTTAACATTATTTGCTATGGTGTCCTATTTTAAGTCCCTTTCTCCATTACTGTCCATGGGAGGGTGTCGCATCATCTGCGGTTGTCCGTGTGTGATGGTTGACTTACTACTGCTCCCTTCTGGTAGTAGTAACTTGTAAAGTTGGCTTGTAAATATTGTTCCACCCCCTATTCCAGGTGGAGACATGTAAGCATACAGGTTCGAGTAACTTTACATGCATAAAAGGCGAATAGCCAAATTAATAAAGTGTAAGAATAAATGTACATGTGTAACTTACTCAAAAGTGTAAATTACCTTTGTGAATAGGCCCCATTTTGTCAGCCCGAGAAGGATGAAAGGCTAGTTCCCCTTTAGTATCACAAAAATCTGGTTTGCAGGCATCACCATGTCAGCACTGAGCACTTATCTCGCCGATTTAGCACAGTATGATTGGCAAATCCCTCACATAGGCCAGAAAGTTAATTTTATTGGCCCATAAACTCCTCAGGAACATGAGTTCAATGCAGATTTATTGAGCCTTTTCTTAGTGACTGCTATGGACAGAAGGATCGTGACTTGGATTGACTCTTGTAACTGAGACGTTAATAATGCCAATATGACTTCAGTTGTTTTATCTCTCAATCTGCTTTAAAGGCCGAGCTTTGACGCTGAACTTTTCGTCCTGATCGTTTACAGAGGCTTTTACCATTTAATGTTAGGTCACTCCAGTATGCTATATGAGAAAGCATTTCTCTCCCAGAGAACGTTTTGCTTTACTTAACCCCTTCGGTGCTTATGACGGGCTGGACTCGTCATGGCACACAGTGCTCGTGTGCTCATGACGAGTCCAGCTCGTCATAAGACCACCCACGGGGGAAGCGCTGGCGCTCCCCCCGTGGGAATCCGATCGTCGGGTTTTTTTTTTTGGGAGGCAGGGGAAGGGCTTCCCTGCCTCCCCACCCCCTCCCCCGCCCTCCCCATCAATGACGTCAGCGCGCGAGCGCGCTGACATCATTGAGGGTTTCCTTTCTTCCCGACGCGCTGGAAGCCATTTGCTTCCAGCGCGTCGGAGAAATAAGGTGAGGTTTGGCTCGGGGAGGGGGAGTTTGTAACAAAAGAGGCATCGAGGAAAGGAAAGGGTTTTCCTTTCCCCGATGCCTCTTTGTGCATTCCTGCTGCACGATCATGTGATCGTGCAGCAGGAATGCCTACGAGGGAGGGAGGGAGGGTGTTTTACGCAGCTGTAGTGTAGGAAAGGCACTATACATTTCCCCAACGAGGTAGCATTTACTGATTAGCCAGTAGAAAGTACTCCAGTTGAGTAGAGGTATTGCACAAAACGGTGGCATCTTCGTGGATAAATATGCAGGGCAGATGTGCCTTCTCTCCATTTCCAACGTGAAAAGTTAGCTGTAATCCTTGATGGAGGTCTTTGCATCCTTCATTTTCTCGTGTAGAATTCGTGGCAGATTCTCTCCATTTACACCCTGAAAAGTTAGCTGTAATCCTTGATGGAGGTCTTTGCATCCTTGAATTTCTCGAGCGCAATGCTCGTGTAGTTCCTGTGACCAGGAGGTTCCTTCTCCTCGTCTGCCGCTGAGATCCTGCTCTGACTCTTTATAAACAAGAGGCATGTGAACGGGCCTAGAAGCCCCGCTCGTTTGGCCCCGCCACACATACACTAGCGGTATGCAACGTCTGCCCGCCCTTTCCCCACTATGATGGACAGCTTACTCAAAGGACCCCGGCGCTTTCGGCGCGGTGGCAAAGTTACAGACACACAGGTCACTGGAGACAATTCTTCTGGTCCTTTACGCAGCTGTAGTGTAGGAAAGGCACTATACATTCACCCAACGAGGTAGCACTTACTGATTAGCCAGTAGAAAGTACTCCAGTTGAGTAGAGGTATTGCACAAAACGGTGGCATCTTCGTGGATAAATATGCAGGGCAGATGTGCCTTCTCTCCATTTCCAACGTGAAAAGTTAGCTGTAATCCTTGATGGAGGTGTTTGCATCCTTCATTTTCTCGAGCGCAATTCTAGTGTAGAATTCGTGAGCGTGGTTAAGCAGATGTGGCTTCTCTCCATTTACACCCTGAAAAGTTAGCTGTAATCCTTGATGGAGGTCTTTGCATCCTTGAATTTCTCGAGCGCAATGCTCGTGTAGTTCCTGTGACCAGGAGGTTCCTTCTCCTCGTCTGACGCTGAGATCGTGCTCTGACCCTTTATAAACAAGAGGCATGTGAACGGGCCTAGAAGCCCCGCTCGTTTGGCCCCGCTACACATACACTAGCGGTATGCAACGTCTGCCCGCCCTTTCCCCACTATGATGGACAGCTTACTCAAAGGACCCCGGCGCTTTCGGCGCGGTGGCAAAGTTACAGACACACAGGTCACTGGAGACAATTCTTCTGGTCCTTTACGCAGCTGTAGTGTAGGAAAGGCACTATACATTTACCCAACGAGGTAACACTTACTGATTAGCCAGTAGACAGTACTCCAGTTGAGTAGAGGTATTGCACAAAACGGTGGCATCTTCTTGGATAAATATGCAGGGCAGGTGTGCAGAATTCGTGAGCGTGGTTAAGCAGATGTGCCTTCTCTCCATTTCCAACGTGAAAAGTTAGCTGTAATCCTTGATGGAGGTCTTTGCATCCTTCATTTTCTTGAGCGCAATTCTCGTGTAGAATTCGTGAGCGTGGTTAAGCAGATGTGGCTTCTCTCCATTTACACCCTGAAAAGTTAGCTGTAATCCTTGATGGAGGTCTTTGCATCCTTGAATTTCTCGAGCGCAATGCTCGTGTAGTTCCTGTGACCAGGAGGTTCCTTCTCCTCGTCTGCCGCTGAGATCCTGCTCTGACCCTTTATCCCCTTCGGTGCTTATGACGGAGCTGGACTCGTCATGGCACACAGTGCTCGTGTGCTCATGACGAGTCCAGCTCGTCATAAGACCACCCACGGGGGAAGCGCTGGTGCTCCCCCCGTGGGAATCCGATCGTTAGTTTTTTTTTTTGGGGAGGCAGGGGAAGGGCTTCCCCTGCCTCCCCCCACCCCATCAATGACGTCAGCGCGCTGACATCATTGAGGGTTTCCCTTTCTTCCCGACGCGCTGGAAGCCATTTGCGCGTCGGGGAAATCAGAGTGAGGTTTGGCTCGGGGAGGGGGTTTGTATCAAAGAGGCATCGAGGGAAAGGAAAGGGTTTTCCTTTCCCCCGATGCCTCTTTGTGCATTCCTGCTGCACGATCATGTGATCGTGCAGCAGGAATGCCCACTAGGCACCAGGGTTTTTTTAAATTTTTGTGTTGGGGAGTGGCCAAAAGGGCAAGGGTTGCTCCCCTTTTACTGGGGTGAATATTTTATTTATACTGTTAGGCCCACCTACCCCTTAGCTTGGCTGGTGGATTGTGTGTGGACTGGTGCATTATTTGCATATGTGATTGTAATGTTTTTTTTTCTCCTTTTTATTCTAGTGTAAAGCTTTTGATTCCTGTTTGCGGTTTCGGCAGTGGTGGTTCTGCAGTTTTGCGTAATTGCATTTATTTGGTAAGAAAAATATTTTTGTTGTGTGTACTCCAAATGAGTATTATTGTCATGCATGAATGAATTTTTTTGTAAGTGGTGCCATAATGGCAGCATATTTGTTAGTGTTCAGAGCATGAAATTCTTTGCGATGTTTTGCATTATCTTATGTGTAATTTTTTTCTTCTTCTTTTTTAGTGGGATATTGTTGATCCTTACTGTGTCTGTGCAGAGTAGGTGGTGGTGAGTCTAGCTGCTTCTGTCACGTGAGTGGTATAGTGTTGGAGTATATAGGTCTTTGTGATAAAGCTACATTTTGTTTATTTCTTTTTTTTACAAAGGGTTTGTTGTTGTTGACTTGTTTGACAAGTAACCTTTATTAGTAAGCATTATGGCTAGCCATAGAATTACTGCTCAGCAGGTGGTTGGTTTGCTTCTTGAATCTTCCTCTGAGCAGGATTATGAGACTGACAGTGCGTCTGAGGGAGAGGAGGGAGGGGAAGATTCAGGCAGTGAGTTTTCTCTCCACATGGAATCATCGGATGATGAAGGTACTCTCAGTGCAGATGAAGTGCCTGATTTAGAGGAGAAATACTACTGTGCCGATGGTGCAAGAGGCATCTGGATTGCAGCCTGGGGCTGCTAGGCTTCCTACTGGAAGTGCTGGACTCTGGGTTGATCCAAACATGGTGCAGCCGGTGTTGCCTGCCTTTAGTGGTTATGCAGGGTGTAGAGTGGATTGTGAACATTATTTGCCTATACAGTATTTTCAGTTGTTTATGGATGATGTATTTTTGGGTTAGATTGTTGAGCAGACTAATTTGTATGCTGAACAGTTTTTGAGGGACAACAGTGCCAGACTTAGGCCCTATTCTAGAGCTACCCGGTGGAGTCCCACAAATCTGGAAGAGATGAAGAAGTTTTTGGGTTTGACTTTTTTGATGGGTTTGATAAGGAAGCCGTCCATGAGTTCATATTGGTCTACCAGTCCCTTGATGGCAACGGCCATATTTCCTGCAGTTATGACTCGTGATCGGTATTTACTTTTGCTTCGGATGCTGCATTTTGTTGATAATGGTTTGGCGTTGCCACGAGATCACCCTGAATGTGACCGTCTTTTTAAGATTCGGCCTGTTCTTGATCACTTTGTAGATCGATTTTCAGAGATTTTCAGAGATCTATACTCCAGGGAAAGAAATATCTATTGATGAGTCTTTGGTCCTGTTCAAGGGCCGTTTGGTTTTTAGGCAGTACATTCCTAGCAAGAGGGCACGCTATGGAATTAAGCTGTATATGTTGCCTGAGAGTAGGACAGGATATGTTTTTAATTTGCGTGTGTACACTGGTAGGGATTCCACTATTGACCCCCTGGTTGTCCGTCCACTTTTGGAGTTTCAGAGAAAATTGTGTGGGATCTTGCTAGAGGACTGTTTAACAGAGGCCACCATTTGTACCTTGATAACTTCTACACTGCTGTGCAATTGTTTAAGGAATTGTTCAAAGTGGACACTTTTGCTTGTGGCACAATCCGCTCTAACCGTAAAGGTTATCCAAAGAGCTTGTTTGCAAAAAACTTCAGAGGGGACAGTGCAGTGCCTTGCGTAGTGAGGAACTGCTAGCTGTGAAATTTGTGGACAGGAGGGATGTGTACATGCTGACTACCATCCATGATGAGAGTACTTCACCTGTGGCTGTTTGGGGTCAGATTGCTGAAGTGTGCAAACCTGTGTGCATTTTAGACTACAATAAGCACATGGGTGGTGTTGATAGAGTAGATCAGAGGTTGGAACCTTACACTGCTATTCGTAAGTCTTACATTTGGTATAAGAAGTTGGCCATCCATCTCTTCAATTTAGCAACTTTCAATGCTTTTGTTGTGTTCAAGGAGTGTTCTCCTGCGTCAAAGTTGACTTTTGTTCAGTTTCAGGAGTCTGTCATAGGCAGTCTTGTTGTTGTGGAACAGGCAAGTGTTCCTAGAGTTGGAGTGGTGGAGGATGTGGCTCGATTGAAAGATCGCCACTTTCCTGATCACATTCCTCCTACATCCTCAAAAGACTTTCCCACTAGGAGATGTAGAGTCTGTTGGCGAAGAGGTACGCGGAAGGAGACTCGTATGTACTGCCCTGAGTGTCCTTCTAACCCTGGGCTGTGTGTGCCTGCTTGTTATAGAGCGTACCACAAGCAAAAGAATTATTGGGAGCAACCATGAGTGGTAAAGTGAACTGCCTGGTCTGTAATGTTTAAGAATTGTTGTTCTGTTTCAAGGTTGGCATTAGTGCAATGTATTTAGTTTCTGATTTTGTGTTAGTATATTTGTATCTATTTGCAATTTGTTTGTGTTTTCTTTTTTGTATAAAAAAATCCTAAATGTGATGGTGGTGTGTGTAGGCTGGTGCTTGGCTGGCGGTGTGCGTGGAGTGGCGCTTGGCTGGCGGTGTGCGTGGAGTGGCGCTAGGCTGGCGGTGTGCGTGGAGTGGCGCTTGGCTGGCGGTGTGCGTGGAGTGGCGCTTGGCTGGCGGTGTGCGTGGAGTGGCGCTTGGCTGGCGGTGTGCGTGGAGTGGCGCTTGGCTGGCGGTGTGCGTGGACTGGCGCTCGGCTGGCAGTGTGTGAGTAGTGACTTGCTGCTGGTCACTACACACACTGATAGCCGAGCGACACTCCACGCAATCCATCAGCTTGTGTGGTTGCTGTGTTAGGAATGTGGGCGTGTGAAAGTGATGGGCCCTTGAATGGCGCTGTCTGCTGGTGTGAGTGTTGTAATGTGATGGGCCCGCGGCTGGTGGTGTGAATGGTTTTGTATTTGTCACACAGATGAAAGGTGTATGAATGGTCTGTAAAGAGGTTGGTGCCTTGTCGTAGCTTTACAGCTCACGAGCTGTGAGTCAATGGTTCAGTTTCTCGTCCTTTCAATTATTAACAGTGCATTTCATTTTTGTGAAATCACTTGTTAATACAATTGTATATACTGAACCATCACTCACCCTCGTGCCAAATCCAACCAGTATGTGTGTGTGCTTGAGGATTAGATGGCTGTGCAGTAATATTTTTTTTGTCTTTCTCAAGCAGGGTGTACCTTGTCCCTTTTTGTGAATGTTGTAATGTGTTTGTTTCATGCCTGGTGGTGTGAATGGTCTTGTGTGTATCACGTATGAAAGGTGTGTGAAGGGCCTGTAAAGCGGTTGGGGCCTTGACGTGGCTTTACAGCTCACAAGCTGCAAGTCACTGGTTCAGTTTTTTGTCCTTTCAATTATTGACAGTGCATTTCATTTTTGTGAAATCTCTTGTTAATAAAATTGTATATACTGAACCATCACTTGCCCTCGTGCCAAATCCAACCAGTATGTGTGTGTGCTTGAGGAATAGATGGCTGTGCAGTAATCTTTGTCTTTTTAGTCTGTCTGCCAAGGTGTACATTCCGTCTAAGAATAACCTACCAACTGTAGATATTGTCGTAAACGAAACACCCATGGGAGTACATGGTGATATCTCTCTTGTGGATCCCAACAAGTTATGGTACCCACAATGTCCTGCAAACCTCAAAATGTCTGTCACATTTTCCTTGCAATATTGTGCCAAAATTTTCACGCTGCAGAAATAAACAACACATTATCTCAAAATGACCTGGTTTTGCAAGGGGGGTCACCTGGGTTTTTGGCCCGGGGCTCGGCGGCCACCTAGGGAAACCTACCAAACTCACACATTTCTGAAAAGTAGACACCCGGGGGCTTCCAGGGAGGTATGGCTTGCGTGGATCCCCCAACGTTTCCTTACCCAGAATCCCCTGCAAACCTCAATTTTAGCTGTAAAAATCACTTTTTTCAGACATTTTTGTGTGGGAAAGTGTGGCATCACCGGGCTCACACAAATTTCCTACCACCCAGCGTTCCCCCAGGTCTCCCGATAAAAATGGTGCCTCACTTGTGTGGGAGGCCCAAGTACCTGCGACAGGCAAGGGCCCAAAACGTAGTGATGCGACCTCAAAATGGCCTTTCACAAAATGACCTTGTTTTGCAAGGGGGGTCACTTGGGTTTTTGGCCCTGTGCTCGACGGCCATCTAGGGAAACCTACCAAACCCACACATTTCTGAAATGTAGACACCCGGGGGCTTCCAGGGAGGTATGGCTTGCGTGGATCCCCCAACGTTTCCTTACCCAGAATCCCCTACAAACCTCAATTTTAGCTGAAAAAATCACTTTTTTCACACATTTTTGTGTGGGAAAGTGTGGCATCACCGGGCTCACACAAATTTCCTGCCACCCAGCGTTCCCCCAGGTCTCCCGATAAAAATGGTGCCTCACTTGTGTGGACTTCGATAATAATTTTATTGAAATACACCTATCGATTCACAACCATATTTAATCCTGCAGTGAAGGGGAAAGAGGTATAGTAGTAGTTTAACGACAATGCTAATGCAAAAACAATACAGGCGTAGACCAGACATTTATTCTACAATGATCCAACATTCTAAAATCAAAGTAAGAACCTGAAATAAACATACGTTCGTGTAAACTGAGGCAGAATCTAGGAGTTATTACGGTGAAAAGTAAAATACACTTGGATCGAAACAAAAATGATAATGGTATCAAAATGATTTAAAGAATAATGTGAACATAGACATAAAAAGAACTTTAGTGTATGTATGAAATAAAGTTGTTTTTCAGCTGCTGACGCAAACCATTTGGAATTTCTGCTTTCTGGCAGGATGCCTTGTCCGATCGCGAGTCCCGGCTCATGGCTGCACGCATTTTACGACCCCCAGCAGATGATTAGGTAACTTTCTTTACAACCACAGACACATCACTTTATATTTCACTGCCCCGTAGTGTTCTAGTGAAACGTTGCTGGATGTTCTTTGGAAAACACGACGCCTTTTCTAAGAAATTGATTGAAAAACCATGGAATGCAAGCGTCCTCTTTTGAATAGTTCTAACCCCCTCAGATGCTGAGTGCTGCTCCGGAAAAGCGCCCCCAGTTCAATTTTAGCTCTGCCATGCTTGACTGGACTCGACACAGTAGCCGGACAATCTCATCCCTTCTTGCCTTTAAAAATGTCAGGGTTAAAACGAAACTTTTTTTTTAACCTTGGCCTTTTTTCTGTACACTGACGGATTGGAGATCAGGGGAGGAACAATTCTGTTGCCACGTTGGTTTACAATTGTAAAAGCATGTATTTGAAGAGTTATGCAGGCAACAACAATTTTGCAGTAGCACTGATAAGAGAATGTTAATGTAAAAGGCAGTGCCTGTGAGATGGAAGAGTCATGTATGTGTATGTGTAGCTGTTAACTGCTCTCATAATTTGCTTTCCTCTTCACAGTGAGAGGATGTGGCGTAATGGCCAGAGTTGCTGATTTTGGAGCTGGGGAACCAGGTTTGAGTCTCAGCGTCGGCTCAACATTCTGGGATTCTGGGTGTTGGACTTGGCCCTTTTGGCAGGTTCACCCCTAAACTTTTTGCCTGTTTATGTGACCTGATATTAGTAGTTTTTGGCCTCTGCGCACTTTAGCACTGTGTCCCAGTGTAAAGTGCGTGCGCACTCTGAGTGCATGTGGTGAGATTGGCCTGCCCTCCCATAGGAATGCATGGGGGATATGTGTGTCCATGGTAATTCCTGGTGTGAGAGGAGTGCAGGGGCGAGTTTAGTATGTGCAAACTCGTGAGAATAAATGCTGCGCAATGGTGTGCGCAGATTTATTGTGACTAGTGGAGAAGTGCCACTTTTAGAAGTTGGCATTTCTGTGTGCTGTGTGTCTGCCTGCCTGATGTGGAGTGCATGTCTGGCTTGTGATTGACAGGGGCTGGGTGGTGTGCTTGGCTCCATGAGTGGTGAATAGGGAGATCTGCATTTAGATGGGAGGGAGGAGTTGCACCTGGCACCTGAATAGGGCTGTGCCTTCCCTCCACAATGCTGGCTCCGCCCCCTGTGGTGCGTCTGAGCACCTAGCCCCCACCTGACAAAGAGGAGAGGAGCTGAGCACAACAAAGTGCTCCAAAGCTCCCCCAAACCAGTTGCATCTGGTTTTCCCCCAGCCCTGTGCTGTGTGACAAAGGGGGATATGTGTATAAAAGAAGGGGCTGTGACCACATGAAAATGTTCAGTGTGCTTGTGCTGTTCCTGACTAGGGGGGCCTGCTGCTGCTGGGCTCCTGGAGGAACCGCCACGAGGGACTGCCTCCCTGCTGGAGGGCCCTGTGTGGTGGCCTGCCTGAGCCCAGCTTTGCCCCTTCATCCCTTCATCTTCATCCCTGATGTGAGACGCCCGGTCGGAGCACGGCGATCTAGTCAAGGTCGCTCCCCCACCACACAGCTCCGCCTGTGTTGTCCGCCCGCTGCTGCTGCTCCTCCCTCCCACCTCCCCATACATGGCGGCCGCTGCGCGGCCGCGCCGCTGGCGTGCCGAAGGCGCGCCTAAGGCAAGCCCGTCTGTGCCCGTCCGCGACTGGACCGCGCCCAGCGCCAGAACCCCTGGACCGCGCGCCTCCCGCTCCAGCCTCGAGGACCGACGCCGATACGATGCCACCACACTCCACGCTCTCAACCCCGGACGGACGCACAACTGCTTCAAGGCCGCCCCGAAGCGCACCCATGGTCCCTTCACCTGCCGGAACTGCAGCTACACCAGCCTCAGAGCCACCGAGGCGCCCGCCAAGAAGGACCTCAACCACCTCCGGTGCATCCTACTGAACACCCGCTCCGCACGCAAACACGCCGTCGATCTCTGGGACCTGCTCGACACATCATCACCAGACGTCGCCTTCCTGACAGAGACCTGGATGGACGACTCCTCCGCCCCCGACATCGCCATAGCCATCCCAGACGGCTATAAGATCACCCGCAGAGACCGCATCAACGCAGTAGGAGGAGGAATCGCCATCGTCCACAAGAACACCATCAGGGTCGCGACCAGCACCGACGACACTCTCAGCACCGCCGAACACATGCACTTCCAGATCCACACGGACCCCAACACCACCCTTAGAGGCACCCTTGTCTACAGACCCCTGGGCCCCGACCCCAGTTCAGCGACTCCATCGCCGACTTCATCAGCACGCACGCCCTGACCTCTACCGACTACATCCTCCTCGGAGTCTTGAACTTTCACCTGGAGAACAACAACGACAGCAACTCCACCACCCTGATCGACAGCCTCGCCAACCTCGGCCTGAGCCAGCTCGTCACAACACCGACCCACTGCGCCGGCCACACGCTTGACCCCATCTTCTCCTCAAGCTCCCACGTCTCCTTCAGCCACACCACGGAACTCCTCTGGACCGACCACCGCTGCATCCATTTCACCTTCCAGAAACCCACCACACACCACCGCACCCAACAGATCCCACGCCGCTGCTGGAGCAAAGTCACCGAAGACCAACTCCGGGCAACCCTCGCTATCAGCCCTCCCTCCGACCCATCCAACACTGACGACGCTGCCTGCAACCTCAGACGATGGATGGACGACTGTGCCAACACCCTCGCCCCGCTGAAAAAGCTCACCTACAGCGACACCACCAAAAGAGCCAGCTGGTTCACCTCGGAACTCCTAGCTTCCAAGCGTACCTGCCGGAAACTAGAGAAGAAATGGCACAGCGATAAGACACCGGACAGCCACACAGCCCACAAAGACGCCATCCGTAACCACCACCACCTCATCAGGTCCGCCAAGAGAATCTCCTTCAAAGACCGCCTCGACAACAACGCACACAACAGCAAGGAGCTTTTCAACATCGTGAAGGAACTCTCCAATCCCAGCTCCAACACCAACGACATCCCGCCGTCGCAACCCCTGTGCGATTCCCTCGCCACCTTCTTTCACCGCAAGATCGCCGACATCCACGACAGCTTCAACACCCAGACAACCCCAACTAAGATCGATACACCAGACCCGCCACACACCATCGACCACGACCCCCTGCCAGCCTGGGCCAGCGTGAACATCGAGGACACCATCAAGACCATGAGCACAATACACTCCGGCTCCCCGTCAGACCCTTTCCCGCACCACATCTTCAACAAAGCCAGCAGCTCCATCGCACCCCACCTGTGCAACATCATCAACCTCTCCTTCGAGACCGCGACCTTCCCAGAGAGCTGGAAACACGCAGAGATCAACGCCCTACTCAAAAAACCCAAGGCGGACCCGAGAGACCTCAAGAACTTCCGGCCCATCTCTCTGCTTCCGTTCCCAGCCAAGGTCATCGAGAAGATCGTCAACAAACAGCTAACCCGATACCTCGAAGAAAACAGCATCCTGGACCCATCCCAATCAGGGTTCCGCAGCAACCACAGCACTGAGACTGCCCTCATCGCCGCCACCGACGACATCAGGATCCTGCTGGACAATGGTGAGACCGCAGCCCTCATCCTGCTGGACCTCTCCGCCGCCTTCGACACTGTCTGCCACCGCACTCTACGCGCACGCCTCCACGACGCAGGGATCCGAGACAAGGCCCTGGAATGGACCACCTCCTTCCTCGACGGCAGAACCCAGAGAGTCCGCCTCCCACCTTTCCGATCCGAAGCCTCCGAGATCATCTGCGGCGTACTCCAGGGATCGTCCCTCAGCCCAACACTGTTCAACATCTACATGGCCCCGCTCGCACGCATCGCCAGACAACACGACCTCAACATTATCTCCTATGCCGACGACACTCAACTGATCCTCTCCCTCACCAAGGACCCCTCGCCGCCAAAGCCAAACTCCATGAAGGAATGAAGGCCGTCGCCAATTGGATGAAGATCAGCCGACTAAAGCTGAACACGGACAAAACGGAGGTCCTCATCCTCGGCTCCAACCCCTCAGCCTGGGACGACTCCTGGTGGCCAACGACGCTGGGAGCAGCCCCGACACCCACCGACCCCGCACGCAACCTGGGAGTCATCCTCGACTCAACGCTCTCCATGACCAAGCAAGTCAACGCAGTCTCCTCCTCCTGCTTCAACACCCTCCGCATGCTTCGCAAGATCTACAGGTGGATCCCGACAGACACAAGAAGAACAGTCACCCAGGCCCTCGTCAGTAGCAGACTGGACTATGGGAACACCCTCTACGCGGGAGCCCCGGCCAAGCTCATCAAGCGACTGCAACGCATAGAAAACGCCTCCGCACGACTGATCCTCGACGTACCACGCCACAGCCACATCACCCCCCACTTGAGGAACCTGCACTGGCTCCCCGTCGACAGGAGGATCACCTTCAAACTCCTCACCCACGCACACAAGGCACTCCACAAAACTGGCCCAGCCTACCTCAACAGACGACTCTTCTTCTACGTCCCCAACCGCCAGCTCCGCTCCGCCGACCTCTCCCTCGCCACCGCCCCCCGCATTCGAAGAACAACCACCGGCGGCAGATCCTTCTCACACCTCGTCGCCAAGACCTGGAACACCCTTCCACTAAGCCTACGAAAGACCCAAGACCTGCTGACCTTCAGGAGGCTACTCAAGACCTGGCTGTTCGACCAGTAGCAGCATCCCCCCCCCCTTCCCTCTCCCCAGCGCCTTGAGACCCTCGCGGGTAAGTAGTGCGCTCTACAAATTCTGTGATTGATTGATTAATTGATTGACCTTTGGACTCTAGCGCTTTGCTTGTATTTTAAGAAGCGCCTTGCTTACTTGGAAGAGCGCTTGATTTTTATCTTGAGGAGGGCTTCCGTTTTTGGGCCTGCAGCACTGAGCTGCAATCGATTTTGAGGGAATCCCGACGTAGGGATTCCCCCGCATTGCTAAGATCTGGCGGGTGCCCACCCCGCATCTCTGCCTTTTTTTATACACTCTGAGCGGGTGCCCACCCCGCACTGCGACCGAAAGTAAGGACTTCACCGCCGCTGGCCCGGGAAGTCCGAGATTGCTGAATCCCGATTCACCGCCGCGGACCCGGGGTCCGCCGACGTCATTATTTCAGCCGCGCTGGGATTGGCTCCAGCGGGAGAGGCTGCTAGGCAACGAGAGAAGCGTTGCCTGAATTCACCGCTGCGGCCCCGTTGTGGTGACCCGGAAGCCGTGCAGCGCCTGGCGAGGTTGCGTGAGAATACCCGGTCTTCCTGGGACCGGGCGAAGAGAAAGGAGTTCACCGCAGAGCCCCGGGTGCAGTCTGTCGGCCGCCCAGGCCACCGCAGAGAGGAAGCCCAGTCCGGACCAGCGCGTCATCGCCGGACGAGGAGGGCTCTGACCGAGGATCGCCTGCAACCGGAAAAGAAGCCCCAGGTAACACGCTCCGGGCCGCGCTGTTGTCGGTGCGAGGCCAGGAGCGGGTGGGTGGGTGGGGGCCGCCTGAGACTAAGCGGGGGCCTTGTAGATTTGTGCCTCAACCCAGAGAGTGGTGGTTGCTGCGAAGAGCAGCGGGGGCCTTTGAGATTTAAGAGCTCCGGCGGAGGGCCCAAGAGGCACAGTGATGCCAGGGAAGGCACAGTACCTGAGCGGTCCCGCAAAGGGAGCGGGCCGCTCCAACGACGGGGGCCACAATTGTGGTAATTAGAGCCAGTGGTGCCGGGCCTCATTGTGATAGGGCCACAGCTGCCCCGCCTGACAGTGGGCAGCTGCAACGTTGGCACATTGAATTAGAGGGCACAGTGAGTGCCCAGCCTCTATTTTTATTACACAGCTGCCCAGCAAGTAGTGGGCAGCTGCCACGTTTAGGCCTGATCTTTTGCACACTTTTACTCTGCTGCATGCGCAGCCAGCCCAGACATTATGGACACTGGGCATTTGAGCCCCTGTGAGAGGCCAGTTGGCCTGGGGCCTGGTTCAGTGCGTTGCGCCCCCGCTTGGGGCACACTGTGTTTATGCTGATTATTGCCTAGGGTGTGTATGCTAATAAGGTTTGGGCCTACTGTGGGTTTATGTCTAATGTAATATAATGCTTAGGTACCAGTGATTACTGGTTGTGGTTTACATGTGACTTACCTGTTCTGATGGTCTGACCGTGGCCCGATTGGCCCGGTCCTGTATATAGTCCCCTGTACATACGGCCTAAGTGCCAGGTGGCACAGTGTACCTTGTGTGATTATGATCTAATGTGTTTATGACAATACAAAGGCTATTTTTTATATAACCTTGTGTGGAGTTCCTTTTGTGGTGTGCCTAATGTGTTGCTGCTGTGAGTGTGTGTTGCGCAAACGCTTTACACATTGCCTCCGGGATAAGCCTGACTGCTCGTGCCAAGCTACCAAGGGGGTGAGCAGGGGTTATCTTTGGCGTGTAACTCCCTCGCCCTGACTAGAGTGGTGGTCTCTGCCTGGCTTTGGCGCAAGCCATAGCCAACCAGAGATCCCATTTCTAACACTGGGCAAATCACTTAATCTCCCTGTGCCTAACAAAAATGAATGTGTCCTTGTGTAACGTAACTGGTGCTCATGTACTGCGCTCCTTAGGGTAGAGTTTGCGCTATATAAAACTGCAAAAATAATAATAAGAAAATAATGATGAAGCTTTTTCAAACAAGTGAGATCCAGATGTTGTCTGATCAGCTAATGAGCAGGCAGACGTTAGGCACTTGGATCCTCAGAGTCGTCAAGCGGTTTTACTCGAAATTGGTAATTGATCAGTAATCTTGTTCTTTTGTGGTGTGATTGTTTCAGGATATGGGACATGATCCCTGCTGGCCACCTCCAGCAAGGTGTTTCTGTAAGTGAAAGAATTCCATGAAGAGCAGACTCCTTGGAAGTCGCACTGTCTTATGTCATCTGCATTTGTTTTATATGGTACATTACATATTGCTTTAGAGTCGTTTTGCATAGATCCATTGTTTTTTTGCTCCCCATGCCATTCCGGTTTGAACCCAATCATATGCAAATCAGTGTTGACCCTGCTCCCAATGATGGATTTAGGCCCAGATCTCTGTACTGTGGTGAATGTATGACATTGTTCTGCATTCTGTCCATCAATTGTTCTTTTTGCATTTGTCACCCCGAGTGGCACGGGTGTGCCCAGACGTGGGTCCCGTGCTCTCCATGCCACTGGAGTCAAGCTATCCTGGCTGATGAGGGGTGAAACCCCGAAACCGGTCCTAAGATGCTTGTTTCCAGTCCAGGGAGGACCTGGTCTGGCAGTTCGGGCTGGACTGTTCCCATTGGGCGCAGGATCAAGGCTGAATTGCATATGGCTGGGTTCAAACTGGAATGGCATGGGAAGCAAAAAAAGATGGATTTAAGCCCAGATCACTGTGCTGGGGTGAATGTATGACATTGTTTTGCATTCTGTCCATCAATTGTTCTTTTTGCATTTGTTACCCCGAGTGGGACGGGTATGCCCAGACGTGGGTCCCGTGCTCCCCATGCCACTGGAGTCAAGCAAACCTGGCTAATGAGGGGTGAAACCCCGAAACTGGTTCTAGGATGCTTGTTTCCAGTCCTGGGAGGACCTGGCCTGGCATTTCGGGCTGGACTGTTCCCATTGGGGGCAGGGTCAAGACTGATTTGCATATGGCTGGGTTAAAACTGGAATGGCATGTGGAGTAAAAAAGTGATGGATTTAGGCCCAAATCTCTATACTGGGGTGAATCTATGACATTGTTCTGCATTCTGTCCATCAATTGTTCTTTTTCCATGAGTTACACTATGTGGCAAACCATCACATGAGAGAATTGACCAGAACAGCAACCCTTTCCCTATCATTCGAGGACTTAACCAATCAGTGTATACAAGAATACACTTTCCTGCCCCTTGACCTATAGCACAGCACTTCTTAATCAATATTGTATACTTCAGCAACCAACTTCTGCACACCTCCTCAACTTTTGACCAACTCCTCTTCTCTTTAAAGAGCATGCCCCATCAAGTGTCTGCCACACACAGTGCCATCAATGGAGCACATCTGTTCAAGTAACACAATCTCATCACAACGTGTATCCTGTGCATGCCGCCTCTAATAGTAAGGTAAAAAGTGCTTCAGTGAAACTCTAGTGGCAGCAATGATCTACATGAATGAGAATGGCAATTTAAGACATTCATTACAGTCACCAAATCCTCCACACTAACGCTACGGAACAACTTATCTATGGTTCTAACAAATGCCCTTTTGTCATTCACGAAGCAAGTTATGAGTATACCTTAATTTAATTACCAAGCAAGTTGTAAGTGTCCCTTAATTCAAACCAGTTCTATTGAGAGTAACAACTAATTTATTAATTGAATTTCACAAGCATAGGACAAAGGCCTTGACACACTTTTTTGTCAGCGTATGCCTGGCAGAAGGTTTTTTGAGGCTGTGTCACAAACTTCACATGGACCCCCATTGATTTTCTTCTGCACAAGCACTTTGTCCAATAGAGAAACAATGTCAATGTCCATGAAAAGTTTGGAGGAACTGCAATATGTGGCACCACAAAGTGCTGGCTACCATATCCTTCCTCATAGAAAATATATCACAAAAATAGACAATTGTTTCTTTTGTCATACATTTCTCTGAGGCAGACATGGATATTGCCAAACCTGGGTAAATAGCCCGACTGGCCCTCTTTTTTATGGCCCTAGGTCTAGTGGTGGGAGGGAAGATAGTTTGGGAATGGAGTAGCAGGAAATATAACATAAGTTAGGTTATGTTTTTGACTGAACTCTGATGAATGACCTTCAATGTGGTCAAGGTAGGACGTAGGGAATGTGACAGTGGACCTTGCAAGAACTTAAGAAAGGACACCAATTAGAAATCTGTGGTCAAATAGTAAAAGGTTCCACAGGTATATTCCCTATCTTTTGCTTCAGTAGCCCTACCCCTTTCAATAATTGTAATAAAACTCACTGTCTTTCCCTATCTTTTGGATATATCACAATAGGAACTAAATGAGTTACCAGCTTTCTTTTTTTATTTATTGGTTGTGTCTTTGTCATTGCATATGTGTGATATGTCTCAGTGGCCAAAAGGGTTGAATACAATCTGGACTATATGTTTGCATAAGTGCCTTGTATTTGTGCAAGCAGAAGGCATGGAGCAGAATGTCAATCTGTCTATGAGTAGAGGCTAATCTTTCAGAATTTACACACTGTTGATAACTCACTACATTATAAGCAGTGTCCTCTATTTCGCTGATATAATGCAATGGTAGAAAGTTCCCTTTAAGCTAAGGCCAAATCAATCCTTTTGACAGATTCTGGTTAAAAATAACTATATAGTTCCATAAATATGGCTTTCTCAGCTAAGAAAACAGCTGTTAGGCAATATTCGTCCAGCAATCTGTGAAACTAGGACTTCAAACATGGAAAATGTTAGGCAGGATCTTTCTATAAATATTTTTGGAAAACAGTAAAGGTCAGGAGTCTAGACATTTTCTTCCACCAGGGTCTTCATTCTTCAGTTGTTATCTTCCTAGATCCATTAATGCACCATTTAGCCATTACATCATAGGTATTAATAATACAAAGAGCAACATGTATAGCCCTTGTGGTACTCCTATTCTATCCTACTTTTCATCAAATGAATGTTTTTACTGGCGCACATATGTGAGAATCATCAGGTACATTTCAGAATCTAGGCTGATGACAATCAACAGTATATGTGTTGTGATAGTATTTGAATGTGTGTTGTACAACTGTGTTAGGGTTTTAATTTCCAGCACTACTGTTTACAGTTATCCAGTCCAAAGGATTCCCTTTCCTATACTATTGATGACAATCAAATCCACATCTGTTTGCACAACAACTGAGAGACAGATAGCTCTCAATCCTTAGCCCACATCACAAATAGAGTTAAAATAAGAATCCTGCTACTAGGCCTACAAGACAAGATGAGACCTCATTTGAGTGGTCAAAAAGGCTGGAGACCACACTATCTATATTCCACAAAATATGCTAACTCTGTAATTAGTTGCATAGAGGTACAATTGTCCATGTTCAGTGAGATCCTGTTGCTACTTCAAAGCTAGTCATAAATTATTGGTGCTAGCAACCCTATTAAGGTGATGACTATTGTAATGACTGCAGCCAAACTCTGCCTCAGCCTCTATTAAAATGATCATACAAAAAAACTGGCTCAGATATCCTTTATTGTCTCCTAGTGGATTCCAGGATCAAACACTCTGTACCATTTACATGGCCTACCGAAACCATGGACCTGGTTCCAACCCTCATTCCATCTAGGAACTATTGAATCTGCACCTTTTCCAGCAACAACCCTTATGTTTAAAAGGACACAGCTTTGTAAATTGGTTAGTCTTGGATAAGGCTGGATAGGCCATTTATGATTGTGATGTACATATTGTTCACTGCCCTTCCTTTGTTCACTTACCTTCACACTCGCACATTGCTGCACTTATCCTTCCCTTCCTTTTGGGGCACCTCTTCACAAATTTATTGACAAATATGATGTTTCTGAACATGAGAATACATGTTCATTATGAATAAATTAGTTCAACATGTACAATATTGTTTTCAATTGATTTAACAGGTAATGTTGATACCTATGTTCTAGTTTAAGTTTGTTTCCACTGGGACCTTTCCCTCCTTATACCAAACATTACCCAGGTCCTAGTGACATGTCTGGGGTATCCCCTTTGTTTTTGTAACCCCCCCACCCCTTAATACTTTAAGCAACACTTAGGGGCTCATTGCGATAGCGGTTGGTCGGACCGCCGACCACTATCGTGGCGGTCAGGAGACCACCTGACAGTCGGTGGTCCGCCCGCCACATTAGGATGCGGCCACCGGGCTGGCAGTTGGAAAGTGCTCCTTTATACGGCAGCTTGTGGTGCCGCCCAGGAAAAAGGCCACAGCACAAGCCGCTGTGTAAAGGAGCACTTACTGCACGTCCATGGACCGTGTGCCATGCACCATGTGATGCATGGCACATGGTGCATGGAGGTGAGTGGGGGCACTACATGTGCATCCTGGGCCACTTTACAGTGGCCCTTGATGGACGGGCCCTGTATGGGGCCCCCAAAATCAATTTCCGACAGCCTTTCCATGGCAGTCTTTCCGACATGAAAAGGCTGTCAGAAAGTAATATCGTAATCCCAACGGTAGTGCCTGCCTTTGCACCGCCTCCATTCGGGATTACGATTCTGACCGCAGCCCAGCTGGGGTCACTGATCTTGGCGGAGGCAGCGGTATTCCCCCAACCGCTGTGGGTTCGACGTCCGGTATTGTAATCCGGCAGTCAGACCGACGGACTGTCGACGGTCGTACCGCCACCGACGGCCTGTTGGTGGCAGTCCGACCGCCATCATAATGAGCCCCTTACTGTTTAGATAACTGGATAGAAATCATCATCGCAAATGTGGAATATGATTTCACTTAAAACGATAAAAGGTTTATGTAATGTGAGCGTTCGTTAATAGTTCATTTGTGTGATTCAATTATAGTTCTTAGCCATATTGACACATGATTATTTTGAAGGCTTACTGAATGCTGCATGTAATGTGAATCAAATGCACTAGAAACTCATATTCATTTGTGTTTAAATGTGCACACACGTATTAAATGTGCACCATGAAGTTAATGCTTTAAGTTGTCTTTAGTCTTTAGTAGGTCTTTATTTCACCATGCTGCATAAATGCTGGTTTCCATTTTCTACTAATGTGACATTTCTTGCAGGTATTCACCTGCATTGTTAGTTGTAGAATGGATACATTACTGTACTAGCGATAGAGGAGATAGCCTGAAAAGAAGACCTTGATAAAAGAAAATGTGGAGCCAGAGTGTCAACTGAAAGGCCTATTGAGCAATGTTGCTAAATGGCTTGTGCATGAGAAGGAGATGTCATTCCCATGTCCAGTGTGAGATTTTACCCCGATGTTGTAGTCTGCAACATGAGAAATGGAAAAGAACAATGGACCCCTGATGATACGTACAATTTGGGTGTAACCTAGAAGACTTTCCGTGTTATATAATATAGCGTTCAAAAAGTTGGAATTCAGAACTCTTCAGAACCCTTTTAGATTCTGATGTTTTCCAAACCCCTTTAGACCCTGGTGGATTCTTCCTAAGTCTGGCTTAGGCTAACACTTTCTCTCTGACCCATAGAAGACTCTTGACCGAGCTTTTGCAATGCAACACCTTAGCTACTAATTTTTCCCTTGTCTGATTTTAATTTCTTTTATGGAAATTTCTGATTTAGAGACTCTTTAAATTTTTTAACCATCCGTTAGCAAGAACTCTATCATAGGTAGTCTACATTCATTCATGCATAGACAGAAGAACTTGCGATTCTTCTCTGAGCATCAAATATTACTTTAATCTTTTGTATTGCTGTGACTAAATTCCTTGTACTGGTCCGCCTCAATTTCTTCCACAGGCTAGCACTGCCTGTGGCTATTCTGTATTTCTACAGCATGGTATTAAGAGTTGTGTATCTGAACTTGATTTTGAATTTGTAATAAACCTTCTTAACTCTAGCTACCGATTCCTGGTCCTCATTCTGTAGCCAAATGGGTTACACTGTTAATTGAAGTTGGTTCATGTTAATGCTAACTCCCATCACCTCTCAGTAGGAGAAAAAGATCCATTGGAGGACCAATGGTAAGCAAGTGGGCCCAGAAAATGCTGGATCAAATCTGGCAGCACATTGGATGGTTTTCCACTGACGTGAGGGGGTTAGGGTGTCCTATCTAGAAATTACCCAGGTCCAGTCCAAACCCCAAAAGCCCATGGTTCAGTCGAAGGGTTGATGGACTTAAAGTGGTTCGGAAACTACTGATAGCAGCGGAGGATATTAATAGGGTTGCACGTTGCAATTGCTTGTGCAGTGATTGTGGAGTGTTCTGTGGAGATGATGTGTGAATGTGACACTGAATGTAGAAAAGTTGAAGTGGTTATCAGGTCCGTCGTGGGCTAAGATCCCGGGAAAAGAGACAAAAAGTCAAGTTTTAGTGTAGAACACACTGGGTGTAGTTGTCTGCTGTGTTGTGTTGCTGATTGTGAGACATCGTCGGCAGCATTATTGAGATGAGTACTTTATCTTCGCGTGATTGTGAGATGTGGTCGGTATAGTTGATCTCAGTGCACAGGAAGGAACTGCATAAATCCGAGTGAGATCCCGGTGGTCGAGGTTTCCCTTGAAGTGAATGTTAGAATAGGTCAGAAAGTGTTACAAATTGCTTCTTGTATGGAAATCTTTAATTTCTTTAGAGGAATAAGCAAGGTTAGTTGCTGAAATTGCTTGCATTGCTTTTCATAAATTGCTTAGAGAACGCGCTTGTGAAAATTGTAATGTAGAGTGAGCTGCTGCCAGGAGTGAGATTGACGTCACAGTGTGCCGCACTGGTATAGGTCGTTGGTGTAGAGCTGCGCTGGTATTGGTTGAATACAACATGGAAAGCCTTGCTGGGATTGATTCTGACCACTGAACAGAGAATTGTGGGTGAAAAATCATTTTCTGGTTTCAACGAAAAGTCATTTATGAATATTGCATATTTTGATTGAAAATTGAATTCTTTAAAGTATTACAAAGTCTAGTAAAGGGAGATGTGACTGTGCCTGTTAGAAAGAGGGTAGATGCACCACCTGAAGGTATGCCAGGTAATACTATGGTGATAGACCTGAGTCTTCACACGTTTGGCTCACACAATGGCATAAGCTAACTGTGAAAGATGGTGCATTGACATTTCCTCGGTACCGGAAATTTAATTTGAGAATCACTTTACATTTAAGAAGGACGCTCTATGAAATGAAATCACCTCCTAGACCTACACAATACCAAGTACTTAAAGCCTGGGAACATATGACTCCTCTTAGGCAGAGAGAGAGATTTCAAGAGAGAGTCAAGAAAGCCATATGCACTTGTGCGGATGATAGATGAGATGCAGAACAGAAATCCTGGAGAACTGACACGATTGAGGAAGCGAGAATATATCCTGCACTAATAAGAGAAGAAGAAGGAAAAGGTAAAAGCAAAGGTAAGAAAAAGAAGAAAGAGATAGATAACACAGAGAACATAGCTGAGGATAGTGACAGCGATTTAAATGAAGATTTTATAACCAATTACTGATAAACCATCCATCTCCATAGAATAACACCCAGACTGGTAAATCGAGTAATACACCCATTAGTGAGACTTTTGATGTGCCTACGTCACCAGTAAATATGAATCCTAATCTCATTGGGAGATAATTCAGGAATGACAGCCCCTACAACTTCACATGCTCTAAATGCCCCAAATGCATTGACCGTTTCTGTCACAATTGGTCCTGCACTTCCTTTGAATAAACCTGGAGTAGCAGGACATACTACACATACTTTGGCTGTTCCTACTGCAATGAATGTTATAGCTAGCAATACAGTGGGCTCGGCAATGAGACACATTCCTCAGACTCCTATGGTTCTGACACACTGCTGCGAGTGCAGACCCTACATTAAATCAGACAGGATTTGGCCTGACAAGGAGATTTCCTCAGAGATCATCACCCTTTTTCATGCCCAATACAAATGTACCTCCGAATGTGAACTACAGTACTCCTAGGGCAGAAGTGCCTATGACAACGCCAACTTCTGACATGTCTCTTTTGATTTCACCACTTGGTGTAAGTAGTGGTACCTATAGTGGAGAAGTATTTCTTCATACCCCAGCAGAACAACCAGGTCATATTGGCCGAGAACTTGATGATTGGTTCAAAGGTACAGACATCCCGGCAAGCAGTGAGAATCCAGGAATGAGTGAAACAAATGCTCAGGTCCCAGAGAGAGAAAGGGTCGTGGATGTGGCTAGATTGAAGGTAGAACTAGAAGAAATGATAATTGGAACTCTTTATTTGTCACAATTGAATGCCTATCAGGATGATGAATTATTGTTCCTGTGCAAAGATATTACTAGTCATGCAGGACAAGCTCATTAAAGATTATCTGAATTGGTTCAAAAACATGGAATTGACTTGCAGAAATCCAAAGCTTTACAAAGAAGTTACAGATTAAGCTTTAGTGACAGAGATCTCGCAAACATGCGACCTCCAGGAATGAAATTACAGATCAAGGAATGAATTACATATATTTGAAAGTGGAGCGAACTAGATAAATGGGACGGTAGATGGTCAAAGAAAAAGGACCGAAGAAAGTTAGGGTACAGATTCCTCCATCTGGAACAGAGGAGGAAGATGAGGTTATGCACATGCTTCCCATGATTGAAGTGCCTAGTTGGAGATATGTCCATATACCATGGAGCAGGCCTGATCTTGCATTACTCACAAAGGATTTTCTGAAATTGAAAGAGAACCCAGTGGAATGGTACAGACAGTTTGTGAAAATTTCAAAAGTTTTATGGAAAGATTTGGATACTTTGTTTGAAATCATGGTTTCAGGTGATCTGTGGGTTGAATGCAAAGTTTCTGTGGATTTGCCCGAGGTGAAGCCAATGAGACATCCTCAATCACATACTCCATCACCACTGGTAATGAAAAAGTATAATCAGATGATTACATTTTTAAAATCGAAAATCTCTCTTAAAGAGATTGATTCGGTCAAGATTGACAGAACGAACCAAGAATCCAAAGAGTCAATACATGCTTACTATGGGAGACTATTGCAGGCATTTAAACAGTTCAGTGGGACAGAGACCATTGAGGCGAAGGTTATAGGACATTTTGTTTTCAGATTTGTGTATTGATTGAAGCTCGAGGTTAGTTCCATGATTCAGCAGCATTTGATTTGTTGGCAGAGTAAGCCCATTGATGAAATGCTGAGACATGGCAAGTACTGCAGCAATGAATTGGAGATGAAACACAAGAAATTGAAGGAAAAATTAATGATAGCACAAGTGAAAGTTGCACAGAGGCCAGAATCTACAGCTTGTTGGGAATGCTGGTGCCATGCAGGAAATGTATCAGCAGGGAGCTCCGATGATGCAAGGTGTTACTGGGGTTCAACAGCAAGGGTTTCAATCACAAGGTAAAGAGCAAGGTGTCCCGATTGATCCGAGTACAGGTGTTGATGTGCCATGTTTGAAGAAGACTTATACCTGCCACGTCTGCGACAGGTTAGGGCATTGGAAGCACAAGGGTCAGTTTAATACTGGTAACATGGTTAATGGGAATCAGGTTCAGAATGGTGGATTTGTGCAATCACAGGGAAACAATATGGTTCAGACATAGCAAGTACAGATACAAAGAATTCACTTTCCCAATGTACCCCAAGCTCAGGTGATACAGGTTCCACAAGCCCCAATGCCACAACAATATGTAAATGTCCAGAGATACAATGCAAATCAGATCCACAATGGAAATACCAATCATTTTGTGAATCAGGGTACATCTTAACAGTACTCTATGATTCAAACAGATGACGATTTCAGCTCAGACCTATCGCAATGACAGAGCCTGACAGGGGAGGAGGATTGCGTACTTGGCGCAACCTTAGAGGTAGACTAGAGTGGTCCATACGTGGATGGTGAGGTGAATTGGAATCCTGTTTCATTCCTCATTGACACTGGTGCTACCTGCTCTACTGTGTGAACAGCAGAGGTTCCCAACCTACCCCTCTTGGGACAAAGAATGTTGTAGTCGCAAATAAACAAATAACTAGCCCAGTTTCAGAAGCGGTACCTTTCAAAATAGGATCCTTCGAGGAGAATCACCTATTTGTGATGTGTGTTTCGAGTCCTGTAACTCTGATTGGACGAGATCTCTTGTGCAAGCTGAATTATTCCATTTACTGCACCCCAATTGGAATAGAGTTTCAAACTCATGATGAGAATATTGCCTTTAAACTTGTCAGACAGAGATCAGAAATTGGAATGTACCCTATGTTGGCAAAATATGATTTGCCCCCAGAGTTGAGAGACACAGTGTTACCTGGAGTCTTGGACTTTTCTGGTAAAGACATGGGACTTATAGAAGGTGTTGAACCAGCTCGCATTACAGTGAAGCTAAATGCTGGGTAACAGAGAATCCCACAATATAATCTGACCCCTGAAACTATTGCTGGGATTGCTCCTGTGATTGACTCAATGATTGAGCTAGGCATTCTGAAAGAGATTATGGGGAGTCCATGTAAGTCGCCAATTATGGGTTTGCAGAAACCCAACAGAAAATACCACATAGTGCAGGATTTGAAAAGGGTCAATTAGATTTGTTGTTCCATGTTGTCCTGTGGTACTGCTGAGTCCCACAAGGGTATACAGAGCCCCTTGATCATTAATCAGATACTCAAAAAGAATTTGGAGTCCTCGTTGATGCCCTATCACTCAGCCCTAGTGCAATACATTGACAACCTACTGGTGGCATCAAATATGCAGTAGGCTTGCAAGTGGCACACAATTGCTCTCTTCAACTACATAGCTGAGAATGGGCATAAAGTGTCCCCAACCAAGTTGCAGTACTGTAAGAAAGAAGTCTTGCATCTACAAAATCACATTGAGAAAGGAACAAGGAAGGTGACACAAGAGTTAATCTCTGTGATTCAGAAAATGGGTGGAGAAGTGTGGCTCAATGGTTAGAGCGGCAGACCCTGATGCAGAGATCTGGCCCGGGACCAGGGTTCAATTCCCGCCTCGGTGGGTCTTGGGCTCAATTTCCTCGGACCTGATAATTCTCGTCTCGGTGCCTATTCTAATCATGGGTCCCACTCTGCAACTCTGGGCAATAGCTTGCTTAATCTCCACAACGGCCCCACCATCGCTGGGATGCATGGCTTCATCTTGGGGGTGCCCAGGAGTGGACATTTCACAGGGAAAAGCCAGGAAGGGTTCCACAGCGGTATGCGTACAGCGCCAGGACACCCCAGGGTATCAGTGCGCTTTACAAGTACAAATTTCATTTCATTCATTTCAAAATGAATCCGCCAACAACACAGAAAGAAGTCAGTATGTTTTTCAGAATGGTGGGCTACTGTCGACAGTGGATTCCCAACTTTCCCCTGATGGCCAAGCCTTTGCAGAGGCTGACATATAAAGATTTGTCAAATCGGGTATCATGGGCTGACAGCTGCATGCGTGCCTTCTCAGAGCTGAGAGAATGTCTCCACTGAATCCCGGCACTGGGAATGCCTGATTATAATATATGTTTTGCTTTGTTTTGCAGTGAAAGAGCGGGCTGCACTCTCTCAGTGCTAACCCAGATGCACAGGAATGCTTGCAGACCCATGGCATACTTTTCTGTCATACCTGACCTCGTAGCTGCTGCTTTGCCTGCGTCAGCATCAAGCAGCACAAGAGCATTGTTATGGGTCACCCCTTGACCGTTTTTGTCTCTCAATCAGTTCAGGTGTGGTTAAGATGTAGCAAAACCCAGCACCTTACCAATAGTCGGCTTAACAAGTATGAGCAAGTCATCCTTTGAGCCGAGAATGTGACATTAAGGAGATGTACTGTACTAAATCCTGCTACCTAATTGCCCATCCCTGGGAATTAAATTGTTGAAGGTGAAGTTGAGCATGACTGTGTTGATCTGACTGAACTATACACCAAGCCAAGACCTGACATAAAAGATGTGCCACTAGCCATTGTGGTATCCGAAAAATAGATGGTAATAATACTGAAGACGAAGTAGGCGTGTAAAAATTAATCCTGCCTATCTGCAGGAGTCTCCAAACCTGGAGCCATACCTTATGGACAGCGTGAACCACCTTGAAGCGGGTTTTCTTATAATAACTGGGTTCTAGATTTTGAAAAAAGCCCCTCTTCGCTTCAGAGCCCAGTAGCATTTGAAAAATGTGCGGGAACTTAGCTACCTCAGCTTCGCCTTCCCCAACCAACAATATTCCCATATGCTGAAGTAGACGCGCCCAATGATAAAACATGAAATTGGCTACTGACGAGCCCCCTCGTGATCGTGGTAAATTCATATATTTAATTGCTCGGCAGGGTTTACCTTGAGCCCACATGAAGCTGCTGCATATAGATTGTAATTTCTGAAGTTGCTTTTTCGTGAGTTCCAGGGGTACAGACCTAAAGTAGTATAGTACCTTAGGCAGAATATTCATTTTTAAGACATTGCATCTTCCCACCATTGAGAGATGTAGACCTTCTATTCTATTTAGCTCCCTTTTGATTTTCTGGACCATGGGGTCCCAGTTGGAAAGTACCATTTTGTCCAAACATGCATTAATACAGATCCCCAGGTATGTTGCCTCTTCAGTGACCCTGGAGTCAGAAAATAATGCTTGATTTGTACATTTTATTTTGCGTCTTGGCTATATTTAATTTGTAGCCAGAATTTTGTCCAAATAGAGTTGCTAGCCGTTCAATCTCTACCAAGGCCTTAGCTGGATCCGGCGAGACTACAGCAATGTCATCCCCAAACCTCAATGGTGGAATGCTTAAACTATTCTCCAATAAATTCAAAAATGGATTGATGTAAAGAGCAAAGAGTAATGGGGAGCATGGACAGCCTTGTCTGGTGCTTCTTGATATTGGCACTAGCTCAGATTTGAGCCCCAGTGCACATATGCGAGCCGCAGGCAATTTGTACATGGTTCTTATTGCCCTGACAAAACCAGGTCCAAACCCTTGCCACCGCATAGTTGCCCATAAAATTTCCCAAGAGACACAGTCAAACGCTTTCTCTGCATCAAGTCAAATTACTCCACTGGGAGCTTGCTGGACATTAGCAGAGTCCAACAGAGTAACTACCCTACTAATAGGGTTGGCCGTGCCTCTTCCTGAAATAAAACCGTGTTGGCGGACAGAGACTAGGGTAATAATCACTCGGGAGAGTCGTGTAGCTAGGATTTTTGCATATATTTTCCCATCACAATTTAAAAGTGAAATGGGTCTATACGACCCGGGTAATGTGGGCGGTTTGTCTTTTAAAAAAAAAATTATGATATTAGCTACATCCCATGATGCAAGGGCGCCCCCTTTCTGTGCTTCCCAAAACATACTGAGCATATCTGACTTTAACTCTGATAAAAAAGTTTTATAGAATTCTAATGGGAGTCTATCCGGCCCGGCAGCCCTACCTGTTGCTAGAGAACCAACAGCCTTCACAAGCTCTTCTAATGTTATAGGCTCCTCCAAATATCTCCGGTCATCTAAGCACAACATCCTTCTAAAGGGGTCTTTAAAAAAAGATTCAGTTCTCTCCTGGCTACTTTGATCTTCCGTATACCATTCCTCATAAAAGGCCCTAAAGATTTCCAGGATTTCCATACGCATTTCGACTAATCTTCCAGCTGGATCTGCGATCGCAGTGATTACACCTTTGGCCTCCTTGCACCTGATTTTCTTTGCGAGGCATCTGCCTGTTGCCTCCCCATACTCGTAACATTCCCTTCTAAAATTCTAAAAAGATAATGGGGCATATTATCAAGGGCTTTATCGCCGCTTTAGCAGCACTTTTTGCCGCTAAAGCGGCGATAATTTTATCGCCCTATTAGCAAGCTGTCGCTAACAGGCGTTAGCGACAGCATTCAGGCGTTAGAGGCCGCGCATTCCATCGCCTTGCATGTCAGCGATAATTATCGCTAATGACATGCACGGAAGGCGTTCCCTACTAAAAGCGACTGAAAACAGTCGCTAATCCCACTACCCCCTATTAGCAAGGCAGGCGAAGCGATAAAATAATTCGCGCTAAGCGCGTTTATCGCTAGATTTTATCACCTGCTAGTGAGGATGACTTACCTGTTTAAAGTATAGGAGGTGGATTCTAATGCTGAATCCACCTTAGCGATAATGCGAGAATATCGCTGCTTTTCCAGCGATATTCTCACATTTTGCCGCTATGGCTGGAAATGATATCTCTATGGAGATAAACCTTGTTAATAGGGTGTTATCTCAGCGATATTTTCCAGCGATAGGCGGCGTTAACAAAAGTCGCGCTAAGCGCAGTTAGCGATATTTATCGCTATTCCTTTGTAATATGCCCCGATATTTGTTGGCATTATCTTTAGACCAATGAGCGTTCATCCTGGCCTTGCCGCGGGCTACCTCCGTTTGCGCCTGGCAAATGTCAGATTTTCCCTGCAGAGCTTGCATAAGGGTATACTCTGCATTCTGGAGGTCCTCGTATAGCTCCTGTATAAACTGTCTCTGCTGTTTTTGAACGTGTAGTCCAAAACTAAAAATTTCCCCCCGGAGCCATGCTTTTAAGGCATCCCAGACCATACCATGAGTAGCGGAGTTGCGATTAATAGACAGAAATTGGTACAGCCTTTGTGGAATGTGGCAAATAAACTGTTCATTAAGCATTGTAATCTTGGGAGACCTAGTGGATAAAAATGGTATACGGTCTTACTCCTCATTGATCTCTGAATTCGATCTGCCAAAAATAGATTTTTTTAAATATCTGCAAGTCCGGGACTATCTATTAAAAAAGGCAAATGTAGGATATTTAGCCCAAAAAAATGACTTGTAAGAGGTAGTTAGGGGGCGGGGGAAGCTTGGTACCCTATATCAAACTCTCATCAAAACACAACCTGATTATCTGGAGATACAGAATTTGAAATGGAACGCTAGACTATCTCAGGGAGGGGACATTCTACATGACTCTATTGCTCTGGCTGAAAAGCTTCAGGTATCCTCCAGTCTCAAAACACAGCACTATAAGACTATGTTTAACTTATATTATACTCCTGCTAAAATTGCACGATGGGGCGGGCTAAACAATGGCAAATGTACACGGTGTGGGAGGGATCAGGCCGACAGTCTACATATGTTTTTTGCGTGTCCAGAGTTGAGGCATCTGATCAGCAGGATAGAGGTCCTTTTAACAGAGGTTACAGGAGTACAGATTACGATTACATCAGCTGTTATGCTACTGGGAGTCTTGGAAGATTCAATGGTTAATTACGAGATGCACACATTTAGGTATCTGATATTTATAGCTGTGGCCGTGGCTCGATTATGTATAGCGACACTGTGGCGACAAAAAGAACCTCCGCCTTTTGAAATGTGGAGAGGAATGTTATATTCCATGTGTAATTTAGAGCATAAATTGTATGCTCTCAAGGGGCGGCAAAAACGGAGATTAGGTATGGAGATATGGGGTGCAATAGTTGATCATTTAGCGGTTACCACGGCTTAGCTAATGTCTCCGGGCATACTCTGTGTCTTGTCTTTCCTTCTGTTTTCTTTTCTCTTGGTATATAGGTATGAATTGATATGTATGTTGGACCCAATTAGGGCTGTATATAATTTGTGAATGTTTTGTATTTGTTTTGTCTTCTCTCCACTCCTGGACTCAGGAATTCTAAATTTGCTGAAATACTTTGTTTTGTAAATGTATATTATCTGCTATTGGCTTATCAAAAATAAAAAATTAAAATAAAAAAAAACAACAAGATGTGCCACTAGCTGGATCAGATTATGTTCTGTTTGTTGATGGCTCCTGCTTACGAGAGCATGATGGAAACCTGAGAGCTGTCTATGCAGTCTTTACTGTCTCAGGTGTAGTCAAAGCTTACTGGCTTCAAGGAGTATTTTCAGCACAATTGGCAGAATTGGTTGCTCTTACTAGAGCATGCTGTGTTTCAGACCAGCTGAAAGGGAAAGTTTTCACTCATAGTCCAGATTTGTTGTTGTTCATGACTTTGGACAGTTATGGTCACAACGTGGATTCATGATGTCATCAGGTTTGCCCATCAGGAATGGAGAGAGAGTAAGAAATCTTTTGCAGGCTTTACAGTTACCTGTGTCAACAACAAATGTGAGAGCGAGGAGTAAGAGGGGTCACGTCCTTCTCCCCGAGATATAACCAATAAACAATGTGGACGTGCCCAGTACCTGAATAGATGACACTGGGGGCTCACAGTGCAGGAGAACCATCAGGTTCTTTTAAAAGACCCCTCACACACCAACCTAGTTGGTGTCATGCTTCATCATTGGGGTCCCAACCAGGCGGCCGAATGCTGCCCGGTTGTGCTACGACGCCTGATTACAGCGGAGCTGGTGTGATGTGATAGTGTGATGAAGTGTGGTGCTAAATTAAAAATACCTCCGGGAATCCTTGCCTAGATATCCAAAAATTATTTAATAGTGGCGGCCCGGGGTATGGATAAAAACAGGGGGGTAGACAACCATAGGAGTATAATAGTTCGCTGTTGTCAAGAAAGACGGTCTACATGTTTCAGCCCCAGAGATAAACATAGGGGGGCTTTCTTCAGGACCAGAGGTGAAAACAGTGAATAAAAAGTGAGTGGCAAAAATCAGGCCACGTGTCAACAAATAATCACGGCCCACACGCTAAGGTGGGGAGGAATAAAACGATGGTCTCAATTTGCGGCTCATCTGTAGGAACCTGTAAATGAGGAAAAAGAGACAGACAAAACATGTATGACAAAACACAAGCAATCATAAAAAGCAATCTTTTTGTGTGTATGTGCCTGTCAGCATCTGATTGGAAGGCACTGTAGTGAGTCCATATGGTGACCGCGTGTCTAAAAGTGCCTATGAAACAAACGCATATGGCAAATTACACGGTACTATGAAAGATGCAGGTACAGGGGAAGGTTAAAATGTAGCGTGCTCATACTGCATGCTGAGATTATTCAAGGAAGAGCCCAAGGGGCCCCTCGTGTGTGCAAATAACGAAGATTCACCATTATTCATAATGTATAGCTGGAAAGGCTATGGGATTACGCCTGTGCAATGGAAATTACCAAGTGCTTAGGAAAATACCATGTGAAGCTATGCATGCATTTGTTTGAATGGAAGCATATTTACACTCGGTTTTGGAGAAGGCAGCTGATCGGGCCCGGGAGGGGGACCGGTAGTCCCAACACCTGGGAACAGGATGAGAAAAAGAACTGAGCAAGGCGGGGGTGCTACATGAATGTGAAAGGATCCGGAACAATGGTGCCGGCGGGCTCAAGTAACGAGCGCTGGGGGCCACGAGGTACTGAACAGCGCGGCATGGTCTTACTTGTGGGAGGCGGTGTGCCCTCGGTACACCTAAGTCAGGCGCCGTGGGTCCCGGCTGCTAGCGTGTGGGGCCGGTGCAAGGCGGATATGAGTCCCGGACCTGAATGCATGCCGGGAAGACACAAGACTAGAGCGTAGAACACGGCGTTCAGCGCGCATGCGCGGGTGCCATCTTGGGTGTGAAGAAAGTCCCCGTGTGGGAACTAGGTGTTATCTAAAGAGGCACATAATAATGCCTGAAAAGGTGGGTACCAATGTAGAGACAGAGTATGGGTGACGGGCGCACGTGAGACTGGCCTGGCCGCAAGAAGGGAAAGGGTATCGAAGGAGATGGGCACAAGGTCGTGTTGATGGTTAGAAATGTGGGAAAAGCAGGTCTCAGCTGGAGGTGGGGGGTCATGCACAATGGGCTTAATTGGCCATAATGGAAGAACAGAGGCAATGAGGGGTTGCCCTGACCCTTAGTCAAACCTCGATGTGAGGCGGGACGCCTTTGGTGTTAGTGCAATGTGGAGGGGGGGAAAAGTGGGGGGAAGGAAAGGAAAAAAGGGGGGAGGGGGAGGGGGAAGGAGGGGAGAGGAGGAGGAGGGGGGGAGAAAAAGAGTAGGAAGAAAGGTAGGGGGGATAGGGAGGTCCGGGCGTGTCTGATTGAGACAAAAGGAGGTCTTTGCAGAGGCTCACAGGGCTCAAGATGTTCTAAGAGAATTCCACGGAATGTTATCATTCAGGCCCCGGAGGTGACTAGACAAACGATAAATCCACCGTTGTTCTTTTTCAAGGAGGCGGCTTTCGATGTTAGGGGTGGTGGGGTCCAAGGTTTCAATAATGACCCACCGCATGTCATTGGGCGTATGGCCGACTTCCAGGAAATGGTTGGCCATCCTGGTTGTGTTCTTTTTGCAGCGGATTGTGCTGCGATGTTCGCAAATCCGTGTTTTGACCTTTCGGTTTGTCATGCCGATGTATGTAAGACCGCAGGGACAGGTGATGCGGTAAATGGCATGGGCAGTATTGCAATTTGTGTGCTTCCTGATTGTCCAGATTTTCCCAGGTTCCAGTGATAACGTTTTAGGTGCTTCCGTAAGGTGGCATACGCTGCAGTTGCCACAGGAGAAGTGGTCGATCACAGCGGGCAGGCCCCATAGGTTCTGGATTGAGTTGGTAGTGCGTGTAGTTTTTTCGGTCTAGTGGAGACCAGACAGTCTTTCAATGACCTTGATTTTTTGTATGACAACATGGGTTTGTCCCAATTCAGCTTGCCCGTTTGTAATATGTTCCAGTTCTTCTTGATTATTTTGGACACTTTATTGGCAGCTGAGTTGTGCGTGAACACACAAGTAAGAGGGACAGTTTTGTCCACGTGTGCAGTAGTCTCGAGAAGGGTTTCTCGGTTCTGATTGCGGGCACGGTTTTTAGCTCTGGCCGTGATCTGTTTGGGGTAGCCACGAAGAAGGAGTTTGGTATTAAGATCGTTAGCTTGTTCCTTGTAGTCGTGGACCTCACTGCAATTTCTGCGTAAGCGCAGGAATTGTCCGTATGGGAGTTTCTCCCTTAATGTCCTGGGATGAAAGCTAGAAAAGTGTAGTAACGAATTGCGCGCAGTGGTTTTGAAGTGAGTCTTGCTTTTGAGAAAGCCGTTATGTGCTTCGATATCCAGATAGAGGAATGTGGTTTTTTGTCTACTGATATTGTGTGTGAATTTTAGATTGACATCACAGGTATTAATCCAATCGCAAAACCTCAATAGGGAGTCTGCCTCTCCTTGCCATATGAGGAAGATGTCATCGATGTACCGTTTGTAGAAGGCCATCTGTGGAATGAGTGGTATGTTTTGCGAAAAAAGATAAGTCATCTCAAAGTTGTGGACATAGAGTCCAGCAATACTAGGGGCAAAGACGCTGCCCATAGAAGTTCCGTATTTCTGTAGGTATAAGGTCCCTTCGAATTCGAAGTAATTGTCCTTGAGGGCAAGAGACGCGCACTCCAGGATGAATTGCTTGGGGGTTTGATATTCCCAAGTCGTACGGTCTAATGCTTGCTTAAGTACAGCTAGGGTGTCATCTTGTGGGAGGCTGGTGTAAAGGTTTTCTACGTCTAGGGTCACCAGGAAGGAAATTCCAGGGTTAAAAGGTAGATTCTCCAGAAGTCTGAGAAGGTCCTTGGTGTCTTTGAGATAAGTGTTGGTAGCCTGGACCAACGGCTGTAGGAAGTAGTCACAGTACCTAGATAGGGGTTCCAATAAAGAACCGATACCCGAAACTATCGGGCGGCCTGGTGGTGGTCTGGTGCTCTTATGTATTTTAGGAACTGTGTAAAAATAGGGGATTTTGCCTTCAGTGGTGGTCAGGAACTGGGACTCCTGTTTTGAAATCTGTCCAGAGTTTTCTGCTTCGGTAACAAGGTCATAAATTCTGGTTCTGAGGGTCATAGTGGGATCCTCTGTGAGTTTTTGGTAATTCTTGGTGTCATCCAGAAGGCGTGCACATTCTTTGCGATAATCCTCTGTGTTCATGACAACTATGCCTCCGCCCTTGTCAGCGAGTTTGATGGTGATGTTCGGGTTGTTTCTAAGAGATGTCAGTGCTTGGCGTTCTCTGTTGCTAATGTTTTGAAAAACGTGGTCAGTGGGGAGAGCCTCTACCTCGTTAAAAACCACCTGTTCGAACACCAACAATTCCGGAGGAATAGTGCTGGGAGGAGGCATGAAGGTGGATCTGATTTTGAAATTGGTGTCCCCTTTAGACCCCGGCTCATCAGTCTCGGGGAGATTTTCAAAGAAGGCTTTCAGTTTGAGTTTGCGGAAAAATCCTGCAAGTTCGCAATGGAGATGGAACTTGTCTAATTTGGCAGTGGGGGCAAATCCGAGTCCTTTATTAAGGATACTGTGTTCGGCGGGGCTCAGAACATGTGCAGAGAGGTTGGTGACCAAGTCGGTCTGGGTAGTTTGGAGCTCGGTCTTTGTTGCTACGTCTTCTTCTTGCACCTGGTCTGTGTGCCTGTTAGTGGGTCGTCTTGCCGCCCGGTCAATCTGGTTCATCTGGAGCTCGGTCCTGGTTGTTGTTCCTTGGTCATGCTCCTGGTCAGTGCGCCTGTTTGTTGATCGTCTTCCCACTGGATATGGGGTTCTCTCCGCCTTCTGCCTCTTCCACGCCGGCCTCCCCCTAAAAAATGAAACCCTTGGTTCTGGTTCATATATGCTAGTGGGGGGGTTGGGGTGGGGAGGGCCCGAAGGGTGGGTTCCATCCATACATGTAGTGTGAGTTGATGTGTGGGTACCGCACCTGGAACTGTGGATGAGGTCCAGGGGGTGGTGGTTGCGCCCAAGGTTGGCGCCGGTTGTTATATCTGCCTCTCCCCCGTTGTCTTTGACGGTGGCTTCCTGAACTGGAGCCACTGCTGGCCGAGGAGTCGTCATCTGTAGATCCATCTGAGGTGTCTGAACGTTTGATGGATTTGAAATCTGGTTCTGCATAGGGATATGTTTTGGAATATGAAAAAATTTTCAAGTCTTTTTGGAATTTTTTGATTTTTTCTTGTGTGAGTCCTTCCTTGTACTCGTTGACTTCTTTATTGGTTTCATCCAGTTTTTTCTTGAATGCCGTCATCGTGGTCTTAAAATGAGCCTCTGTAGCTTGAATCTCGATGAGTATGGCATCCGAGAGTCTCTTAGCAGTTTGGATAATGAGGACTAGCCAGTCACGCGTGCACCTCCACGCGATTTGGGCCCAGGCTTTACGGAAGACCGCATCTTCGAGGAAGATGCGGGGGGCGTTGGTGACTATGAGACCCCTAGGTGCTGTGTTGTTGCGGAGGTACTCTGTGAGTATGACTCCATGTAGAATAGTTCGTATCCTAATTCTCTTTTTCTCATTTAAATTGTCCCAATCAGCTGTTTGGGCGATGGAGGAGGAGATGTTAAAGTCCGCCAATAGAGGTGGGTCTGCCAAAATGGAGGAAACATCGTCCTCCGTGAAACACAGACCCGGATTTTCTGTCATTGTGTAACTCGTGGTCTAAGGATTATACCAAGAGATGGAGTAAAACAGTAGCTCTCGCAGCTGTACGCTGCTGAATCTATGTCAACAACAAATGTGAGAGCGAGGAGTAAGAGGGGTCACGTCCTTCTCCCCGAGATATAACCAATAAACAATGTGGACGTACCCAGTACCTGAATAGATGACACTGGGGGCTCACAGTGCAGGAGAACCATCAGGTTCTTTTAAAAGACCCCTCACACACCAACCTAGTTGGTGTCATGCTTCATCATTGGGGTCCCAACCAGGCGGCTGAATGCCGCCCGGTTGTGCTACGACGCCTGATTACAGCGGAGCTGGTGTGATGTGATAGTGTGATGAAGTGTGGTGCTAAATTAAAAATACCTCCGGGAATCCTTGCCTAGATATCCAAAAATTATTTAATAGTGGCGGCCCGGGGTATGGATAAAAACAGGGGGGTAGACAACCATAGGAGTATAATAGTTCGCTGTTGTCAAGAAAGACGGTCTACATGTTTCAGCCCCAGAGATAAACATAGGGGGGGCTTTCTTCAGGACCAGAGGTGAAAACAGTGAATAAAAAGTGAGTGGCAAAAATCAGGCCACGTGTAAACAAATAATTACGGCCCACACGCTAAGGTGGGGAGGAATAAAACGATGGTCGCAATTTGCGGCTCATCTGTAGGAACCTGTAAATGAGGAAAAAGAGACAGACAAAACATGTATGACAAAACACAAGCAATCATAAAATGCAATCTTTTTGTGTGTATGTGCCTGTCAGCATCTGATTGGAAGGCACTGTAGTGAGTCCATATGGTGACCGCGTGTCTAAAAGTGCCTATGAAACAAACGCATATGGCAAATTACACGGTACTATGAAAGATGCAGGTACAGGGGAAGGTTAAAATGTAGCATGCTCATACTGCATGCTGAGATTATTCAAGGAAGAGCCCAAGGGGCCCCTCGTGTGTGCAAATAACGAAGATTCACCATTATGCATAATGTATAGCTGGAAAGGCTATGGGATTACGCCTGTGCAATGGAAAATACCAAGTGCTTAGAAAAATACCATGTGAAGCTATGCATGCATTTGTTTGAATGGAAGCATATTTACACTCGGTTTTGGAGAAGGCAGCTGATCGGGCCCGGGAGGGGGACCGGTAGTCCCAACACCTGGGAACAGGATGAGAAAAAGAACTGAGCAAGGCAGGGGTGCTACATGAATGTGAAAGGATCCGGAACAATGGTGCCGGCGGGCTCGAGTAACGAGCGCTGGGGGCCACGAGGTACTGAACAGCGCCCAGTTTGCTGTGGTTGTGTGCCACACATCGACATGACACTGACTATGTGACTTCTATATACTTCTTTGGAGCCAGACCGAGGAACTCATTTTAATAATGAGGTCCTAAATATGTTATGTGCAGCATTACAAGTCGGACAGAGGCTCCACTGCAGTTACCGACCAGTGGATTCTGGAATTGTGGAGCATATCAATGGCACTTTGAAATTCAGATTATCTAAAGTGTGTACTTCGACATCTTTGAAGTGGCCTGATGCTTTGCCCCTTGTACCGATGACAGATAGGAGGACAGGATTGTGGCTCCATCAAATCATCATGGGAAGGGCCATGAGACTGCCAGCTGTGCCTGCGAATGCACTTGTGGACATTACAGATGACATGATTCTTGATTACTGCAAAGGACTGGCTTACGTGTTGCATTCGGTGTCTCACCAGTTTGGAGAGGCTGCAGTCCCGGGCTCAACAAGAGCTGTGCCATGACCTCAGTCCCGGCGACTGGGTTATGGTGAAGAAGCATGTGCACAAGTCATGCTTGGAGCCTCGGTTGGGTGGGCCGTTGAGTGAGCTGTACCAAGTGATATTGGTCACCACAACTGCTGTGAAGTGTGGAGGTGTCCCTAATTGGGTACATGCCACCTATACTCACAGAGTCCCTTGTCTTTTTGATGACATAACAGCACCTATTCCTGATGTGCCGGCGGTTGCAGTGAGACAGAGGGAGCAGGTTAGCCAAGCTATTGGGGACCAACAGGAAGCTGGGACAGCACTTGTTCGGCCTAAGGGGGGTCTGAGAGAGTCAACAATTGAAGTAGGTAGAGAAGAGTCTCATCCTGTAGTGTTGGCTGCGCCAGATTCAGACCCTGGGGAAGGGCCTAGTGCAGTTGTAATGCAAGTTGCACCTGGAGACCGGTGACCAAGAAGACAAGAGAGAGTGAGACGCAGGCTGTTTGAAGTGCATGTACCACAAACTATCCCAGAATATACTGAAAGATTTAGCCTAAGTGACAATGTTGAAGAAAGGTCAACAGTGAGGAGATCAAAGAGTACCCTGTCAAAAGTACTCTTCATCTGAATGGACTTATCTAGCAGTCAATGACTGGGAGAAAGCATTTTTCACCTTTTGCTATAACAATTTGCATCCAATTGTGCCTCCTTGAACTGAGCTGAGTTTTGAAATGGTATTGCCACTAAACAGTCAATTCATCCTGGAAGTGATCATTAGTGAGTTTGAACTGCAAATTTATTAGAGACAGAACTTAATAGATTTGCCCAAACTACAAAGAAGTGTACCAAGGCCAAAGTTGTTGAAGGACCATACGGTTGTCCCTTAGAAGAACACAAAGTAGGGCTAATGAAGTCTCACAAAGATTATTTTACATATTTTACTGGAAAAGACACTTGAACCTTGCTTTGCTGTTTGCGCAAGTGTAAACTAAGTGAAAGGACTTTACTGTAATCTTCTAGTTAAAACGGCCTGTCACCAAAGAACTCATGGAGGCTAATGCAAACCCTAATATACGTAGACGCATATGTGTAGGAGTATTTGTTGATGTGACTTTAGTGCTAATTGTTTTGCTTGTAATTTTGAGTTTACCTCATGCTTCACTAGTAGGAGAGCTTAGATCTACATGTGCCCCTCAAACACCACTTCCTACTGTCAATAGTTTTCCTGCAATAGACGAGAAAGTACATGTAGATGCTTCTAGAGGAGATTACTCATTGAATGTTTATGCAAAACTGCTTTATAAATATGTTGACACTATGGATGCTAATGATTGCTACATTTGTATGCAATTACCTGCATCAGTTGCAGAGGGGATTACCTATCCTTATCTTCCCTTGACATATGGAGTTTCCTGTAGCTTATTGCTGAGCTTATTCTATGGGAAAGGTCATTTTCCAATATTATTACTCGAATCATGACTTGTTTCTTCAGAGGTTCCTGTGCTGAAGCCTCGAATCATCAGCATGATGCCAAAAACACTGAGACAGTGGGAAATTTCTTTAGACCCACTATGACGCTGGACACAGCTTATGCACATAGACACAACTTAACTTGTTCCTTAACCAGTGTAGAAAAGAAATTCACAGATTCAGTAGAGGATGAAAGAAGAGACATATTGGCTAAAGCAACAAATCATTCAAAATGCCACAATGGGCTAAAGACGAAAGTGAGCATAGATTAGTGGAAAGCATGGCAGCATTAGCTTTAGATTGGCAACATCAAGGGAGATTATGCATATTTGTTAGGAAATCCACAACTGGCACACATTTTACAGGGAATAGTGAATGCGATCATACCTTTGAAGTTTGAGGAAACTACAGATTATACTTAGATGGAGCAGATCCTGTTTTTTCTGGAGTTTATTACATTTGTAGGAAAAATGCATTTTACAGGTTACCCAACAGATAGGAACATGTTACATGGGGATCGTGTTTTTTCTAAAGATTTATCATGTGGGACAAATTGCTGATTCGACAAGGGAACAACATTTGAGGATAAAGAGAAGTGCTAGTGCAAGTGAAATTGTAGGAGACATATTTGACGCTTTGATTCCATCTGCAGTAGTGATACTCAGCTTACACAAGATTGGAAAGCTTTCTACTGTAGTTGATAAGTTGTCAACTAGTATAGCTGGAGGATTTTTAGTTATAGGTACAGAAATGGTTGCAATCAGATCCATGATTTTGCAGAATTGACTTGCTTAAGATGTCCTTCTTTTCAAAAGAGGGTGGAGTCTACAGGATGTTAAAAGTTCAACAACGTTGTACCTAACATTAGCAACATTACCATTCTAAAGAAAAATTTTAAAGGGTTAACTGCAACAGGTGCTTCGAAAGCAATAGGGAATGTATTTTCTGCTATAGGCAGATGGTTTGGAAACCTAGGTAGCGGAGTTATTGGAAGCATTTTGGTGGTATTCGCTCTTTTTGGATTATTTCTGTTTGTAATCTATAAGGGATACAAGCAAGCACTAGTGAACAAGGGAGTGAAGAGGAAGAGAGCAGATAACGAACTGGAGGATAGACAGAGTGAATACTATGATGACATGACATTTCTGGAGGATTCTAGGAGAAAGATGATGAAAGCAACCAGATTGTGATTTCTCCATCTGATAAGACATTGATGTGATGACTTGATTCGCCACGTGAGGGGGAGTGCAGCTGAGCAGTTTGCGAGGGCCGGTTTCGGCCGATTCTGTTACCGGGGGCTGATATTGCCGACCCCTAGTAACAAAAACAGCCCCCCAGGGGCCCAAAACCAGCCCCCACCCTAGCGGCCTACCGGGGTAACGCCCAGTGCCCGCTATGGCCAGTCTGGCCCTGAGTACAAATCAAATTATGCACTATACAAGAGTAATAAGATGCACAACAAAAATACAGAAACACAACATGATGAAATAGCCAACTCTCTTCGGGAATGCAAGATTAAGTTTAACTAACGATAGATGTAATGAGCTGGCGGGATACTTTCAGGGAAAAATTCAGACCATATACAATGCATTTCCTGATCCCCCAGGGCCTAGCAACCTCCACATCCCAATAACAAATGATATGGCTCGGGACCCTTTTGAAAGAAATGGGTATGTGGATTCCACCAAGTACACTCTGGAGGAATTCCCACTCCTGGACATAGACACTATATCTGACATCTTTGGGCAAATCAAATCAGGATCGCCTATAGATCCTGCCCCCGCCCCCATATCCTGAGTAAGGTAAAAGATACGGTATTACCAGTCATACGGGATATGATAAACCTCTCTATCAAGAAGGGACTTGTGCCACCAGCATGGAAACACGCCATGGTGAAAGGCCTGCTGAAAAAGCCAAGTTTAGACACGGAAGTACTAAGCAACTACCGGCCCATATCCATGCTGCCCATGCTTAGTAAGATCTTGGAGAAGCATATAAATTCCGCACTATCATCCTTTTTAGAGTCCCATGAGCTTCTACACCATTCGCAGACGGGTTTCCGTCCCCAACACGGAACGGAAACTGCCCTGATTGCCGTGGTCGAAAAAGCAAAAAAGATAATTGAACAAGGAGGTGCATCTGGACATCCTCATAGAGAGACTTAGGAGGGCCAGGGTGGCAGGAGGAGCCATCTCCTGGATTCAATCCTTCCTCAATGGCAGAACATTTCAGGTTTATGCAGGGGATTGCACCTCTAGGACTCTACCTCTCAGCTATGGAGTCCCTCAGGGATCTTCCCTGAGTCCGACGCTTTTTAATGTATACATGAGGCCACTGGCTGAGGTCATCCAGCCATAAGGGGTCAAAGTTGTCACCTATGCAGATGACACTCAGCTGGTGGTATCTCTAAACCACCCTCGCAATGCCCCAGCTGACTTAGAGTCCTGCCTGGAGAAGGTAGCCAACTGGATGCAACAGTCATGTCTCAGGCTTAATGGAGACAAAACTGAAATAATGTATCTTGGGAACACATCTCACAAAGAGCCTAAACTGTCATGGCCCATCTGCCTCGGACCCCTCCCAGTCCCGAAGCCCAAAATAAAGAGCTTGGGTGTGTGGCTGGATAAGGCACTCAAATGTGACCAGCAAGCAGTTGCAGTCGCTGGTATTTGTCATGGCACCCTCAGAATGTTGCGGAAAGTCCTTCCCCTTCTTCCCATAGGGGCAAGGAGAACTGTGGTCCAGGCCTTGGTTCTCTCGCGCCTGGACTATGGGAACGCATTGTATATAGGAGCACCCAAATCCACCTTGAGGAAGCTTCAGGTGGCACAGAACTGTGCCGTCCGACTCCCGACGGGAGCATCCAGAACGCAGTCAGCTTTGCCCAGCCTAAAGACCTTACATTGGCTGCCCATAGAGGAGAGGATTACTTTCAAAGTCCTATGCATCGCCCACAAGACCCTCAGGGGGTCAGGTCCCCGCATCCACCTCCCTCTCATTAAGGCGTATCAACCAAGGAAACCCCTCCGCTCGGTGAATTTAAATCTAGCCACCATCCCCAAAATTCAGAGGATGCGCAGCGGGGGTCGGTCCTTTTCATACAATGCAGCGAAACAGAGGAATTCCCTTCTCCTGCATTTGCGCTTAGAGACATCCCACCTCCTTTTTGGAAGGGGATTAAAACCTGGCTCTTCCAAAAGGTTAACTGGTAACCGCCTTTCTTTGCCTGTTTTTGCTGCTAGCGCTGGGATGCCTTAGGGTAGCCATGCGCTTAATAAATGTTAATTAATAATAATAATAATAATAATAATAATAATAATTAAGTAAAATGTGAAATAAAAGGGGAACTAAATCACTGACATTCAAGACCTTAACGTTTTTAACACTCATTGTTTGTAAATCAATCCATGTTTTTAGCATTACAGTTAAGGGCATGAAGATAGGGCCGGTTTTAATGCCATACAGCATGTAACTGTCTTTAATATAAGCACATATTTCTCCCTTTGAGCTTGACTCAGATATTTGGATCAACTTTGCATGGGAACAAAAACTCTGCTAGTGTTTTGGATCAATTTCACGGGGGAACAAATACAGCAGCTCCACTTATAAAGGGGCCAGCGACCTGCAGCCAGGGCCTAGGGTATCACAGTGGGGGAGGTTAGCATGACCAGAGGTCTTAGCATAATATGCATAACACAAGATTAGCATTATAATACTTACTATTACAGAGGGCAAGGCGCTGAATCACATGTGCTTCTATCCAGTCCTACCATGTGCTGAATGGGAAAAAGTGAGATGTCTGCCTGTGAATGACAGATGTCTGGCCTCAAGCAGGGATACAGGCTCCGATGCCTGAAACTGTAATGCTGACAGCATCACTAGACCACCGTAGACTACAAAGGCAATAAAGGTCTTTAGAAAGGTAAGCCCAGCGTTGTGCATCACATTGCAGAAATTTGACTTACTGACTGGTTTCCGCTTCTGCTTCAGACCGAGGTGGGGCAGCCAGCCTGGGACAGTCAGCCCAGACTTAAATACATCAATTTGTTTAGAGATACGATCCTATCTATAAATAAATCGATCTATTTAATATGATTTGAGGTAAACGTGTAGGAATTTCAGAAGGGTGCAGCCTCAGAGCCCTAATGGAGTAACCTCCCCTATTCTGATTGCAAAATCAGTTCATCCATCGGGCTCTAAGATATTCCACCATATCTCATCTATTTTATGATGTCTCCACTGGCTACTCTATAGAATAACATTTAAGACCTCATTAGGAGTTCACTGTTAAATTTCAATCCCTGTGCAAGCCCGTGTTTGCACAGGGATAGGAAGTACAAGTTGCGTGATGATTATCACACCCATTTAGTTTTCCCATCATAAGTTCCAAAAGGTCAAATCTGCTGCGATTTATTGGGGAAAAACACCCGGTATGGACCAGTACATGTGGTTTTTGTGGTGGTAAGCACCAAAATCCACGTTATTCCCCTTAAAGTTGAAATCAAGTCATATTTATCGCACCTGATAAATTCTGACTCTGCGTATTCGGATTTTATCAGGTGTGATAGATATCACATCATTCGCAGGCCATTCATAATAAGGGCCTTAGTGCTTTGCCGCATATGTAAAAACCTCTTCATTCAGAGACTAGTCAAGTTTTAGGTCTTGGTATATGCCTGTGTGAAATCTTAGTTCAGCAATTTCAGGTTTGGGGGATTGTTGCTCTTTCAAAAGCAAGCTTTATAGTGGGAAACGTTTTGGGTCCATATGCTCATGGTGGTGGAAGGATCTTCCCTCTATCTCCCCCTTGTGTCTTACCAGAGAGCTGATGATTATTAAAAATAAGATTGAAAACCCAACCTTTGCCAAAGACAGGAAAGCCGGTATGCCATTGTTTGACACCTATGATTTAGGCACTTTATTAGTAGTAGTGGACTTGAACTTGGTTTTAAATGTCAACTCTAAAAAACCTACTAGCATCCTTATGAAAGGCTGTAAGCATTCTAATGATAACATACAGGGACAGATGTGTGCTCGGAGAAAGTCACCCCAAAACAAAGGAGATCAAGGTTAATTGAGGCTTCTATAGGGTAAGATGATGGAAGAAGCAAGAGCAAGAAAGGAGTAGATTGGAATTGTGCCTGGACTCCAGTAATAAAGGTAGGCAGAGCAGAAGGAAGACCTGAAAGATTCTCACTGTCAGAGTAATCACTGAATAACAGTTAGATGTACAATATCATGCTGACATTAATTTCCAGTTCACCATAATGAATCATGAAGGAAGCAAGGGGAAAGGCTGAGTGCGACATCTTGGAATAGCAAAAAGAATTTGATGTTTTGCACCAGATTATATCACCTGCCATCCCTAGTGTGACAACAAGGTTCTGGAACACCAAAACCATACGTAAATGGTGGACTCTTACCCTTGTGCCTGATATCTGCCAGTGTAAACACCCTGCAGAGCTGGTGGGAGCCAGAGAATGTGCTAGCAGGTGAGAACAAAGGCATAAGCTGACAATGTCGGGTAAGGATGACAGAAAATCTTCTAGAGTCAAGAAAGCACTACAGTCACGATGGTGGTTTGTTAGAACATCACTGTCAGGAGAGGAAAACAGATCTAAAACAGGTTAACTACTCTGGCCCAGAGGTCATCTTCCAAAAAACACAATGGGGCAGATTTACAAGCCCCCTGCGCCACCAGTACGTCACTTTTTGTGACGTACTGGTGGCGCAGGGGGCTCCTCCATATTTACAAGGAGAGGAAAAGCCACCCTGCATGACTTTTCCTCTCCTTGTAAATACGGTCCCTTCACACGCAGCACTTTGCGGTGAAGGGGCGTTCCATGGGTGTTGCAGTGGGTGTTCCCACGCAACACTCATGGAACAGGACTCAACTCCAGAATTACGTGAAATCGTAACTCTGGAGATGCGTCAGTATGCTACGCCACCCTAGCAAGGCGCAACGAGGAGAAATGTTTTCATTTCTCCTCGTTTTTTCCCCTTTCAATGCGTGCTGCATTCTACAGCACGCATTGGAAGAGGAAAATGCCTGTAGTGATTGTTTTTGTGCAGGAAGGTGCCCCTTCCTGCACAAAAGCAATCTCCCACGACGCATGAGCACCCTTGCACCATGGTGCAAGGGTGCCTGCGCCGGCACATGGCAGCAGTTTGTGCGTCAGCGCAGGGGAAGCACAGAGATGCGACATATTCTTGTAAATATGTCGCATCCCTGTGCTTTCCAGACTAACGCAGCAAGGCGCAGCAAAATGACTTGCTGCACCGTGCTGTGTTAGTTTAACGTAAATCTGCCCCAATGTATATATATATATAGGGGATGCTTGCGCCCGGGTCCCTCTGATGGGTCCCAGTAAGGCCCAATAATGTTCAATACCCAGCGTGGACAGGCAGGTTCCTACGCTGGGCATTACAAATTACATTTTGATTATTTAATAATTTAAATTACAGAAAACAAAAACACAGATAATACTTATCCATTTAAATTGAAGATAAGGGGTAGAGTTAAAGTCAAATTTATAAAAGCACTCCATGTAGCATACAAGATGGCAGCAAATCGTACATACACTTTTCTTTTCGTAAATGAAGAGTCTGTCTCCGGGGTCAGGTGATAGAAAGCTGTAGATTACCTCTGATAAATTATATAGTGCAAAATCGGGTTAATTTTTGTTTGAGGGTTAATATACCATTAAGACTACTCTGTTTCCGTTCACAGAGGTCTTTCAGAAAAACAGCTCATTATTTTAATGGGAAGCTGGTGTTCCATCTGATGAAGCGATTCTGCTTAAGTATTTCAACAGCCCAACGCTAGGCTAAAAAGTATTTTTGCTTAATTTGCAATCTTTTCTAAAATTGCAGTACACGTTGCTTAAAAGCCTATAAAGACGGGAAATGAATGATAGGTATGTTCATTGAGGTCTTTATAAACACCTAGTAATTTCTAAAATCTTTTCAAAGTTTGGAAACTAAATGCTGAATGCACTGGTAAGAACCAGAAACATGCCATAATTAATGTCAATAGATGTAAGCAAGGAAACAATGTTCGGCTTCTTATGGAACAAACATATTACAAAAAAAGTTCTCTCTTAACAATAAACGAAATGCAAGCTTTACAGTTAATAGCTATTGTGAGATAGTAATTTAAATTACTCAGGACTTTGGTACAGCTGGAGGAAACCAATGGCTTATTATCATGATAATGGATTGCCAACTATTTGCTTTACACATTATGGGCCTGCCGACAGTTCTAAGAGTGCTGGGTCTGGGCCTGTGCAACTAACTTGAATGTAAAGTCAGAAACAGTGTATGTAAAACAGTGCAATAAAATACTATACAATGCAATGCAAAAGGCCTTTATTGATATTACTAAAGATACAGGTTCACCAAAGCTTGTCAATTCACAGGAATTCTTTCACAGAGTTCACACATGTTTTTATTTAATGAGCATGTATATCACTAAGAAAACCAGCTGACATACAGTGAGTTAGGAGCTTTTTGCCTCCTCTATGAAAAAACCTGCTGAGCAATGTCAAACAAGAACTAGAACATCACAGAAGAACCTTTTTGAGGTTTTAGCGCCATATGTATGGAGCCAATTTGCGATCGCAAACGCCGAAATTCGCAGAATTTCGGCGTTTGCTGATCGCTAATTAGCAGTGTGCAATGTATCACACTGAAACCCTCGCAAAATAAGGAATCGCAAATTTTGCGATTCCCTATTTACGATTGCATTTAAGGAATCGCTAATTGCGATTCCTTAAATGCAATGTAAGAAGCACCCAAGTTGTGCGATTTGGGCTTAAGGAATCGCAAATTACCACCAACTTCAAGTTGGTGGTAACTTGCGATTTCACTTAAAAATGCACTATTTTGCATTGTTTAAAGTGCCATGTGGCGCACATACATGCCCTTAGGGCACGTATGTGTGCCACATGTGCACACATGCACATTTCAGGGGTGCAACAGGGTTTCCTTTTGACACCCTGGCACCCTTGAAATTGCATTCTCAATTTGCGCTTCCCTAATTGCTAATCGCAAATTGAGAATGTCTTCCCATTCATTCCTATGGGCCTCTAGGCCCATAGGAATGAATGGAGAGGTATTCCTTAATTGCGAATCGCAATTTGCGATTCGCAATTAAGGAATATGAAGGATTCGCAAAATTTATTGCAAATCCTACATACATAGCGTTTTGCGATTCTCAAATAGCGATTCGCAAAAAATCGCTATTTGAGAATCGCAAAAGGACATTTTGATACATATGGCCCTAAGTCACTAGTTTTTTGTGATATTTGCATTGGACTAAGGTGCTGTTATGTTGTGTTTATCCTGCCTGTATTGCCCCTGGATATGCATCTGTGGGAGAGCCCATGTAAAGGAGGGGCCGGATGCAGGTTGCAGAATAAAAGGGGACCCGGAACCGGATGGGCCCATTCGGGACCACCCCAACGTACTACTGGTGTTGGTGTCCTTTGCCTACTACGTCTGTGTGCACCCTTCATGCATGCCGATACAAGGACGCAACAACACCATACAGCCCATTGAGCCGTTCCTGATGGAAGATCCGCCGTCCACGCAAGCGGCCAAGTGGAAAGATTGGGTAGATCGGCTGGAGACTTATATTGCGTCGGTGGGCCTGAAAGCTGAGCGACAGCGCCCCATGTTACTGCATCTTGGTGGTGCGGCCATCCACAAACTGGGGAAGTCGGTGATGGAGGCCGGTCCTCCTCATACCTACGACACGCTGAAGGCAGCCCGGACGGCGCATTTTGAGCCGCTTGCTAACCTCGATTATGAACGTTTCCTACTGAGGCAAGCGAGACAGCTTCCGGAAGAGTCTGTCGACACTTTTTACGCCAGACTCAGAGAACTGGCAAGCACATGCACGCTGCCAGATGCTAGTGAAGAGATACGGGCAATTTATACAGGGTTGCGCATCTGTAAAATTGAGAGAACAGATACTTCAGGTCCCTGGGATGCCCATGGCGGATATATTGACGATGGGGAGGTCCAAGGAGTTATCAAAGGTGCGAGCGGCGCACATGGAGATGGCGCTGCAATGCCAAGTGAAAACGGAACCAGTCAACGCCGTGGCATCTGGCAGCTCTGCCAAGAAGTTGGAGAAAAACAAGCCACCGTCTACTGCCAGAACCTGCTATGGTTGTGGAGGACCGTTTCCCCACCAGGGGCCATGCCCAGCCCAAGGAAAGAAGTGCTCAGCGTGCAACAAACTCCATCATTTTTCGAAAGTATGCCATTCTACGTTACGGAGGAGGCCGCGGACCAGGAAAGTGAATGTTATGGACACTTCCCAAATAGCAGAAGGCGAGGAGGACATGAATGACGACGATGTGAATGGAGCGGTACACGTCATCCACACGATGCAACCTGATGGGTGTCCAAAGCGGCGCATCCCGAAGTGCAGCATTCTGGTGGCGGGACACCCAGTCCAGGCGCTTATAGATACAGGGGCATCTATCAACATCATGGTGAGCTCCCTGCTACAGACTCTCCCTGTCACACCGTCTTTGAGGCCAACGTCGACCCAAGTGTTCGCTTATGGGTCAGTCACCCCCCTTCCTTTGGCTGGAGTCTTCACCACAAACATCTCTCATGACTCTTGTTCCATTCAAACCAAGGTTTATGTAACCCAGGAAGGCTCGGGATGCTGTTAAGCTGCCGAACGGCCTAACATCTACAGCTGGTGGCGTTCGCCTTCGCAATTCACCAAGAAAGTGTGGAGTCGTTGGTGGATGAATTCAAGCTCCTGTTCGAAGGGATCGGATGCCTAAAAGATCATATGGTCCAGCTACATGTGGTCACCACCATTCAACCCGTGGCCCTTAAGCACAGACGAGTCGCATTTCGCCCACGGCCAAAAGTCGAACAAGAGCTGAAGAAGCTGGAAGAAGCAGACATCATTGAGCGAGTCGAAGGACCGACTCCCTGGGTGTCACCCATTGTCATGGCCAGGAAGCCTAAACAACCCGGCGAGGTGAGGATCTGCGTTGACATGAGGTTTCCCAATCATGCGATAAAGAGAGAGCGTCATCTGACCCCCACCGTTGATGACATCGTGGCCGAGGTGAGCGGGTCTCGTTGGTTCTCCAAAATGGACCTACGAGCCGGATACCACCAACTTTAGCTGGATCCAGAGTCGAGGGCCATAACCACTTTTTCAACACACGTGGGACTTCGAAGATATAAGCGACTCAGCTTTGGGGTCTCCAGCGCTGCCAAAATCTTTCAAGATACTATTCGATGTGTTCTGGCTGGCTTGAAGGGGGTTTTCAATGTCAGCAATGATATTCTTGTGCATGCCCCCACCCTGGAAGAGCATTTGGACCGGTTAAGGGATGTTTTCCAGCGCCTGCGAGACAGTGGTCTCACCCTTCATCTGGAAAAATGTGCTTTTCTCCAGAAGGAAATAGCCTTTTTCGGATACTGCTTCTCCCAACATGGGGTGTCCCCAGACCCAGCGAAGGTTCATGATATACAGATGGCGCCAGCCCCCACGTCCGTAACCGGAGTGAGGAGTTTCTTCGGTATGGTGACTTACTGTGGGCGATTTATCAGAAACCTGACCGAGCTCACTGCTCCGCTGAGGGAACTCACGAAGTCCACCACCACCTGGGAATGGGGCCCCTGCCAAGAGAAAGCCTTCCACGACACGAAGAACGCTTTGTGGCTGACACTACATTAGTGTACTTTGACCCGGCCAAAGAGTCAGAACTGTCAGTTGATGCCAGCCCCATCGGTCTTGGCGCAGTACTATCGCAAAAGCAAGAAGATGGGGAGTGGACGCCAGTAGCCTATGCGAGCCGTGCCCTAAGAGACACTGAGCCAGGGCCGTACTGGCTACCGGGCGTTTTGGTGTGCTGCCAAGCTGGGGGTTGATTTCATTGATGGGGACCTGCGTGTGCTTAAAACCATTCGTTTTGCTTTGTTTATTTAGAAGCGCACGCAGGTCCCCATCAACTAAATCAGCCCCCACTGCAGTGAAATCAGCCCCCAGCTTGGCAGCACACCAAAACGCCCGGTAGCCAGTCCGGCCCTGCACTGAGCAAAGGTATTCGCATGTAGAAAAGGAAGCGATTGCTGTCCACTGGGGATGCCGGCATTTCCACTTATATCTGTATGGACATGGATCATAAACCATTGATACCATTATTCATGGGAGGCTCCTCAAAACCTCAACCAAGGATCGAAAAATGGATCCTCCAGCTACAGGAGTACCACTTCCAGGTGGTGTATCGCCCTGGTGCACAGAACCCCGCTGACTTTTTGTCAAGACATGCAAGACCAGCCACAGAGGAAGAGGAATCAGCGGCGGAAGAAGTGGAAGAGTATGTGAGATTGGTAGTGGAACGATCCCGGCCCGGCCTATCTCCCTTGAGGAGATCGTGAACGCTACAAGAGAAGACGAGTGTCTTCAGATGGCCATCGCTGCGGTGGCATCGGGGAGATGGCATCTGCTACTCGATAAGCTATCCAGCAGAACGGAGGAAGCTCGCACCATGTTGAGTGTGCTACATAAAGTCAGAGGAGACCTAGCCGTATCTGCTGAAAACTGCCTGATGAGAGGATCCCGTTTGGTGATCCCCAAGATGCTGCAGCAATGAGTGGTTGATTTGGCACACATAGCGCACCAAGAAATTGTGAAGACGAAGTCCCGTCTGCGCTGTAAAGTATGATTTCCCTGCCTTGACGACCTCGTGGAGCAAACGGTTCGTGACTGTGTTTTCTGTCAAGCTACTGGCCCAGCTGAACCCCCAGTGCCAATTGTCACTAAAGGTATACCACCTCATCCAGGGCACCGGGCAAGCGCGGATTCCGGAACTCTCCGGACGGGAGACACATGCTGGTGGTAATCGATGACTGCTCAAAATATCCAGAGGTGGAGATCTTAGAGTCCACCACGGCGAACAAGACCATACCATTGTTGGAAAAAATCATGGCCACTCATGGACTCCTAAAGGAGCTATGGACACATAATGGTCCCCCTTTTTCTAGTCATGAAGTGGCGGAATATCTGCAGTCAAGAGGAGTGTGGCATCGGAAAATCACACCAAGATGGCCTCAAGCCAATGGGGAAGCTGAGCGCTTCATGCGCACTCTTAACAAAGTGCTTCGCATTGCCGTGGCTCGTGGTCAAAACTTGGAGGGTGCCCTGTACACTTTCCTATGAGAATACCGGCTCGCTCCTCACTCTACTACTCAGGTCAGCCCTGGATCGCTCTGCATACGAAGAGCAGTTGGAGATATGTTTCCTCAGGTGGCTCAACCGACTGACCTACAGGTGCAAGTATCGGAAAGACTGGACCAGCGCCGAAACCAGAATGATCGGATGTCCAGAGCTCGCCGAGCCAAAGAAAGACAACTAGCGGTGGGAGACCTTGTGTTGGTAAGGAACCATAACCCAAGAGAGAAGTTCACACTTCCATTTGACCTAGATGTTTGGACTGTTCAAGGAGTAAAGGGGACAATGGTAACTGCTGGAAGAGCTGGAGAGACCATTACGAGAAATATCTCGTGGTTCAAGAGGTGTCGACCTCCTGTGAACTTGGACATGAGAGCACCATCTGAGAGAGAAGACTTTGACACTGAATCAGGTGATGGTGCTGTGCCATCAGTGCCTGGTGAAGGGGCTCTGTGCTCTCCTGCCAGGGAAGGCCTGGTAACGGCTGGGGTTCCCAGCGCTGTGCAAAATCCCTTGATGGAGTCGGAAACCCTGTGTGGTCCTGTAGACCGTCAGCAGTCCTGAGGGAGCTGTGGAGCAGGTGGTCCGGACCCTGAAGGCCGTCGAGGGAATGGGAGGTACCACCTCAGACCGAGGCCAACAGATTCTTCTCGTCTGAGAGATTATGTATTGATTTGATGATAGTTTTTCCGTGATGATATCTCTCTCTCTCTCTCTCTCTCTCCCCCCCGCTCTCTGTGCTCCTGCCGTCTTTATATCAGTATTTTCCAAAGTGATCCAACTGGAATTTGTTGACGTTGTTTTCCTTACAATGTTGTGTTTGTTTTTTTTTATTCTGAACAAAGGAGGAATGTTATGTTGTGTTTATCCTGCCTGTATTGCCCCCGGATATGCATCTGTGGGAGAGCCCATGTAAAGGAGGGGCCGGGTGCAGGTTTCAGAATAAAAGGGGAAACGGAACCGGATGGGCCCATTCGGAACCACCCCAACGTACTACTGGTGTTTGTGTCCTTTGCCTACTACATCTGTGTGCACCCTTCAGGCATGCCGATACAAGCACGCAACAGGTGCCAGGCGGAGTCTGATGAGTTACATTTTGAGATATATTGACTATTTGTTCCTAGACTATCTTATGTACAGATCCATAAATCACGCAGATTGGAGTGTAATACATTTAAACATTAATCATATCCAAAGGGAAATTTGTAGCTCCTCAATCCATGCAATTTGATTGGCTGACTTGAATGAAAATGTGCGTGGCAATGCGCATTGCGGGGTATTTGTAAATGCCCTTGGATCCTATGCCAGAATACATAAAGTATGAATGAGCAGCCATAAACGGGATGATATTGCCCTCCAAAAATGAACTAAGTGCCAGATTGTACTTGTGGGATTCACTGCCCTGCCCAAAAACTAAAAGTTTCTTGAACCGCCGTTACAGATGTAAGCAGACCCTGAAACCAAATCTGAATAGCAGAGTTCAAAGAGAGAGCCAAAGCTGTGGGGCTACGATACCAATTTGTTGGCTGTGTGCAGTGAAGGCTTTGGCTGCAGGTTGCTCAAGGGTATTAGGCAGATGCACAAGCATGAATATCAGTGGTGGCCGGCACAGGTAAGAGTGGTGAGGCGGGGCGGGGCAGGATAAGTAACATTAAATAACAAAATTGAGAAAAACACTAAACTTGCGCTCGCCGATTGGGCGAGCGCCAGGTGAATGTTTTTAAAAAATTTTTTTATTTAATGTTACCTATCCCGTCGTCTGTCCACTTCCCCGACACCCACCCCACTCAGCCCCCACCCCAACGGTCTTACCTGTGCTGGCCGCTACTGATGAATATAATTTTTTTTTTTAAATTACTGAAAAGTTAAAGTAATGTTAGCTAGTCAGTGGTTTTGGTATATATATATATATATATATATATATATATATATATATATATATATATATATATATATATATATATATATATATATATATATATATATATATATATATATATATATATTATCTACTGGCAGTCGCCAGTAGATAGTTATAGTTAGGACCTTTATCCATAGGAAATCCGCAACATTCTATCTGAAATAACTCTTGCGCCGGTTGACGAATCTTCGCAAGCTTCCAACTTGTTGGGCGCTCCGCTCCGCTCCTACCCTGAAAGTCTTGAGTTGATTCGTCAGCGGGGGCCGAGAAAAAGGGGGTCCCAAAACGCGTTTTCTCCGTTTTTCCATGTTAATTCCCATAGGAAATTTTAGCCACGGCTACAGCCCGAACTGCTGAACGGAATTACACCAAATTTTGCAAAAGGTAGCGCTTGGTTCAGAAAGCGACCTTTTTTTAAATGGTGTAAATCCGTTCAGTAGTTGCGGAGAAATTAAAAAATAAGAGTGAAAAAATCGATTTCCCATAGGAAACTTTATGCAAGGCTACAGCAAAAACTGCTGAACGGAATTAGACCAAATTTGGCAAAAAGGTAGTGCTAGGTTCAGAAAGTACCCTTTTTAAAAATGGTGTAAATCCGTTCAGTAGTTGCTGAGAAAATCCAAAATAAAAGTTTCGATATTTAGAGGCACGGAGGATCCGCGCACCCTCCCGACCACGAGCTGCATGCTAATTGGCTGTCAACACTCCAAACCAGGAAGTGTTGGCAGCCATCTTGTTCCTCGGTAGAACCGAGGGACAAGAAAAGACAAAAACAAGGGCGCAAAAAGCAAAAAGGGGGCAGGGTAGAACCACCCTTACCCCCTAGCCCTGCTCAGGGGGTCCTACAAGGACCCCCTGGGCAGAAAAAAGCATTTTTTTTTTTAAATCGGCGGGATGCGCTTAGGGTGCGCGAATCCCGCCGAGAAAAAAAGAAACAATTACGCAAAACGCACAAAGGGGCAGGGTAGAAACACCTGACCCCTAGGTCGGCTCAGGGGTCCCACAAGGACCCCTGGGCAGAAAAAGCATTTAAAAAAAAAAATTCGGCGGGATGCGCTTAGGGTGCGCGAATCCCGCCGAGAAAAAACGAGCGCGGTCTCCCGCGCTTTGTAGTTAATTGGCCCCTGGGTGGACCAAGTCCCGGGGGCATGCGGGGGATCATTAATAATTATATGGGGGGCCTCTAAGGCCCCTCCCGCAGCCCCGGGGACCGCCACCCCCCGGGGCTTCTTTTTAAATTTAAATCACCTGTGTGGGGGCTCCAGCCCCCACACGCCCGAGACCGCCACCTCCCGGGGCACTAACAAATTTAAAATGGGGGTCCGTTTTGGACCCGGAAGCCGGGGACCACCACCTCCCGGGGCTTTGCAGATGTGGGGAGGGGGCCGCGCGGCCCCTCCTGGAAGCCCTCCATGGCCCTGGGGACCACCACCCCCCAGGGCCGGCTCCTGCAGTGTCCCGGAGTGCCTACCCCCAGGACACTGTAGTTTGCTATGACAGGACGGGAGCCTCGCGGCTCCCGTCCTGTTATAGCAAACTGCTTTGGATTTTGGAAGAGAGGCAGGAAACCTGCTCTCTCTTCCAAAATTCAAAGACAATTGCTTTCCACACGGGGAGCTGCATCTTAGCAGCTCCCCATGTGGAAAAGCAATGGCAGCTCCTGAGGGACGCAGGGAGCCGGCGGGACTGTGGGGGTATTGGGGAACCCCCACAGTACCCAACGGAGAGGGCCAGCCCCGGGGGATGGGGTCCCCGGGGCTACAAGTGGCCCAGGAGGGGGGCCACGCGGCCCCCCTCCCCAAATGTTAATTTAAAAAAAAAAAAAAAAAAAGGCCATGCCCCGGGGGATGGAGTCCAGGGGGGCCAATTAAGGCCTGGGGAGGGGGGCCACGCGGCCCCCTTTCAATTTTTTTTTCTAAAAACAAAATATTAGGGGGCAGGCCCTGGGGGATGGGGTCCCGGGGCCAAAAATTAGAAAAGAAGGGGGCCACACAGCCCCCTTCTTAAAAAAATTAAAAAAATACCGGCATCGGGTCGGAGGCCACGCCCCTCCGTGGAGCACTCTGCAAATGCGCCCCCTGGCGCGTTTGCAGATGAAGCGAATTCCCCTTGAATACTGGGGGTCCCTGGGGGCCAACTAGCCCACCAGGAACCTCCAGTATGCGCCAGGGAGCTGCGTTGCACAGAGATGTACAGAGGCCACGCCCCTTTTACACCTCTCTGCAACGCAGCTCTGTGGCGCTTTGGAGGTACCTGGTGGGCTAGTTGGACCCCAGGGACCCTCAGGATTCAAGGGGACTTAATCTCCCAACTTAAAATGCGCCACGGGCGCGTTTGCACAGTGGTGAAGGGAGGGGCGGGGCTTCAGGTGACATGTGTGCAAACAGGCCCCGTGGCGCGTTTTAAGATGGGGAATTAAATCCCCTTCAATCCTGAGGGTCCCTGAGGGCCAACTATCCCACCAGGTACGTCCAGAAAGTGCCACAGAGCTGCGTTGCAGAGAGGTGCAAAAGGGGCGTGGCCTCTGAACACCTCTCTGCAACGCAGCTCCCTGGCGCATACTGGAGGTACAGGGTGGGCTAGTTGGACCCCAGGGACCCTCATGATTCAAGGGGACTTAATCCCCCAACTTAAAACGCGCCACAGGGCGCGTTTGCACAGATGTCACCTCAGGCCCGCACCCTCCCTTCACCATTGTGCAAATATTCCTCTAAAATCAGCCGAACTACGAATTCCGATTAACTCACCTGTTATCAGGAGAGAACCCAGTGCTGCATCTTTTAGCCCAGCACTGACCTTGAAAAGTCATTCTAACTGTACTTACCAGTAACTTGAATTTCCTTCCATAGGCTAACATTGACTGGTTTCACTTGGAAATTCTTCTAAGTGTGGAGTTTTGGAACTTTATAATATTCCTCTAAAATCAGCTGAACTACGAATTCCAATTTACTCACCTGTTATCAGGAGAGACCACAGTGCTGCATCTTTTAGCCCAGCACTGACCCTGAAAAGTAATTCTAACCGTACTTACCAGTAACTTGAATTTCCTTCCATTGGAATCCATTGTCTGGTTTTCAGCAGAAAAGTTTCAAAGTGTCGATTTTCACAAACTACAAATATTCCTTAAAAATCGCCTGTATGACTTAAACGCATTCTTTCAACTGTTTACAGGAGATGCACCAGTGCTGGATCCAGGATCCACCACTGAGTAAGAAAAAGTAACGATAACACTACTTACCTGCTAAGTGAATTTCCTCCCATAGGATAACATTGGTGATTCTATGTAAAAAGTTTGTGTCAACTTTTAAAATACAATAATATTCCTTAAAAATCACTACTGTAACCAAAACGCTTTTACTCAACTGTTTACAGGAGATGTCCCAGGACTGAATCTAGGATCCAGTCCTGTGGTTAGAAAAAGTAATCCATAAAGTAACTAATTGCATTTAACTAGAAATTCACATTGAGCTCAATGTTGCATTGTGTTTGAAATTGTGTTGCCCATTGCAACAACTGTAACTACTGTACTTAAAAGTCTATTGCCTATTTGCAAAGTATTTAAACTAAAGTAATTCATTCTGAGAAAGTATATTTTGTAATGTAATGTAAAATGTAATTACAATGTAATTTAAAAAATAAAATATGTAAAAATAAATAGTTTAAAAAAATGTAGTAAATCAGTATCAAAAAAATAAATATAACAATTAATACATTTAAAAATTGTCATTTACAAAACCTTTGAAATTCACTGAAAAAAACCATAGGTTTCAGACATGTTATAGTTAGGAATTAGCATTTAAAAAACCTTTGAAATTCACTGAAAAAACCATAGGTTTCAGGCACGTTATAGTTAGAAATTAGCATTGAAAAAACCTTACAAATTCACTGAAAAAACCATAGTATTTAGGGACAGTTATAGTTAGTTGGACATTGCACTCGTACAAAACCCGTGAAATTCCCCGTTATAGTTAGTTCAGCTAACTATAACTTCGCGCCCGCAATGCACTGCTGATGACGTCACATATTACATCACTCATGACATGGTCAGTGACATCACTGATGACATCACTGATGACATCTCAAATGACATCACTGATGACATCACTGATGACATCATCCACGTGATAATCTGATGCACCTCCTCACACCCTAATATAACCTTTGATACACCCACTCTAAATTACAGACTGCCATTCGCAAAACCATAGACATTCCAACACCAATAACTACATACCCACTCACTGATTCTTAGGTCTACACACACATCCACTCACTCACCCGTACAGTCACTCATACTTACGGTCACTCAGTACAGGACTATCATATGCACTCATACTCCTATATAGACACTCAAACACCGCCACTCATCCATAGAGGTACTCAAACACCTAGTCAGTCATGCAAATAATTAAACACACTGCCATTTACTCACCTATACAGTTATACACACACCAGCTCACTTACTCATACAAATACTAGCACATTCTTATGCTCTTATACAATCACTGATACAAGCACACACTCATCCATACAGTCACTCTCACAATCACACACTCTCACTTATAGCTATTTATATACTCCAACACACATATATACTGCCTTTCACATATGTAGTTACTCACACATGTACCACTGGGACATACATTCACTCACTAACACACTCTTACACACACTTACCCACCCATACAGTCTATCACAGATGCACTCTTGAAACCATCCACCCAGTGAATCACCCACTCACACATCTATGCACAGAGTCGCACACACCCCACCCACACAAACACTCAGGCACCCATACAGATACTCAGACAACTAATCAATAACTCATATAGACACTCATGTAGCTATTCACAAACCCATGCAGCCACTTACACAGCAATAGACAGACGGATACAGACATTAACCCAGTTTAGTCACTAACCCATGCATTCAGTAAGATACGTTTAATCACTCACTTATAGAGTTAGTCATGCACCTACTAAATCATCCATACAGACACTTATACACCCACTCATTCTTCAATACGCCTTTCCCTATATATATTAAACATATTTAAACTTTACAGAAACACACAGTCACTGGATGATGTCATTTGAGATGTCATCAGTGATGTCATCAGTGATGTCACTGACCATGTCATGAGTGATGTAATATGTGACGTCATCAGCAGTGCATTGCGGGGCGCGAGTTATAGTTTGCTGAACTAACTATAACGGGGGAATTTCACGGGTTTTGTACGAGTGCAATGTCCAACTAACTATAACTTTCCCTAAAACCTATGGTTTTTTCAGTGAATATATATATATATATATAAAGAGAAATGCAGAGCCTGATTCCGGAGTAAAATCGTGCATTTATTTATCAAGAGAAAGTGGCTGCAACCTTATGTCCTCTTATCGTTACGCGTTTCGGCCGTTAGGCCTTGGTCATAGGTGAGTACAACTGCAATCATAGGAGAGTGCTTTAGTCCATATGCCCACGTGGTTGATATCATCTTCCTACAGATCCCAAGATGCATCAGTGTTGTTGTATGAATGTCCATACATGCGGTGCCATGTTAATCCTGCTGTATAGCATCTAAATCACCACAGAATGAAATACATTATTGGATGCATCTTGTCTCTATTGTTGTATATATATATATATATATATATATATATATGTATATATATATATATATATATATATATATTTTATCTACTGGCGGTCGCCAGTAGATAGTTATAGTAAGGACCTATTATCCATAGGAAATCCGCAACATTCTATTCCCAATAAGTTTGGCGTCATTTGATGAATCATCGCGAAATTTTCAAAACTAGTGGGGCGCTCCGGTCCGCTCCTGTCTTGAAAGTTTCGGGGTGATTTATCAAGCGAGACCGAGAAAAAGGGGGTCCCAACACGTGTTTTCTCCATGTTAATTCCCATAGGAAATTTTAGCCACGGCTACAGCCCGAACTGCTGAACGGAATTACACCAAATTTTGCAAAAGGTAGCGCTTGGTTCAGAAAGCGACCTTTTTTAAATGGTGTAAATCCGTTCAGTAGTTGCGGAGAAATTCAAAAAATAAGAGTGAAAAAATCAATTTCCCATATGAAACTTTATGCAAGGCTACAGCAAAAACTGCTGAACGGAATTACACCAAATTTGGCAAAAGGTAGTGCTTGGTTCAGAAAGCACCCTTTTTAAAAATGGTGTAAATCCGTTCAGTAGTTGCTGAGAAAATCCAAAATAAAAGTTTCGATATCTATGGCGCGGTGGATCCGTGCACCCTCCCGACCACGAGCTGCATGCTAATTGGCTGTCAACACTCCAAACCAGGAAGTGTTGGCAGCCATCTTATCCTCGGTAGAACCGAGGGACAAGAAAAAGACAAAAACAAGGGCGCAAAACGCAAAAAGGGGGCAGGGTAGAAACACCCTGACCCCCTAGGCCTGCTCAGGGCCCAAAAAAAAATGTTTTGTTTTTTTTTAAATCGGCAAAAAACGCGCTGGGTACGCGGATCCTGCCGATCAAAAAAAAAAAATCGAAGCGCGATCTCCCGCGCTTCGATGCTAATTTGCCCCCGGGTGGGCCAAGTCCCGGGGGCATGCGGGGGTTGGTTTTAATTTTATGTGGGGGGCCTCTAAGGCCCCAAGCCCGAGGACCGCCACCCCCGGGGCTTTAAACAAAAATGGTGCGGGAGGGCTCTCCGCCCTCCCGCAGCCCGAGGACCGCCACCTCCCCAGGGCTTCTTTTTTAAAAGAATGACCTGTGTGGGGGGCTCCTGCCCCCACACGCCCCGGGGACCGCCACCTCCCGGGGCACTAAGAAAATACATGTGGGGGTCCGTTTCGGACCCAGAAACCCGGGGACCACCACCTCCCGGGGCTATGTACAAGTGGGGAGGGGGGCCGCGCGGCCCCCCTCCTGGAGCCTGTGGTGGCCTGGGCCGGCTCCTGCAGTGTCCCGACATGCCTACCCCCGGGACACTGCTGTTTGCAATGGCAGGACGGGAGCCTCGCGGCTCCAGTCCTGCCATTGCAAACTTGCTTTGCTTCATTGAAGCGAGAGCAGGGAAACCTGCTCTCGCTTCAATGAAGCAAAGCAGAATGCCTTTTCCATAAGGGGAGCTGCATGTCAGCAGCTCCCTTTTGGAAAAGCAATGCTAACTCCCGCAGGACGCGGGGAGCCGGCGGGACCGTGTGGGGATTGGGGACCCCCACGGTCCCCAACGTGTGGCCAGGCCCCGGGTGATGGGGTCCCGGGGCCATTAGTGGCCCGGGAGGGGGCCACGCAGCCCCCTCCCAAAAAAATGATTTTTTTATTTTTTTTAAAAAGGACGCAAAGGCCGGCCCGGGGATGGGGTCCCGGGGCCTTAAATGGCCTGAGGAGGGGGCTACGCAGCCCCCTCCAAATATTTAATTATAAAAAAGAGGGCATGCCCGGGGGATGGGGTCCCCGGGGCCAATAGAAGCCCAGGGAAGGGGGCCACGCGGCCCCCTTCCCGTTTTTATTTAAAAAAAAAAAAGAAAATCCTCAGGCCCGGGGGATGGGGTCCCCGGGGCCAAAAGTGGCCCGAGGAAGGGGGCCACGCAGCCCCCTCCCATACAAAAAAAAAAAAGAGCCGGCATCGTGCCGGAGGCCCCGCCCCCTCCCTTAACCACTCTGCAAACGCGCCCCCTGGCGCGTTTTAAGAAGGGGAAGTAATTCTCCTTGAATACTGGGGATCCCTGGGGGCCAACTAGCCCACCAGGAACCTCCAGTATGCGCCAGGTGGCTGCGTTGCAGAGAGGTGTACAGAGGCCACGCCCCTTTTTACACCTCTCTGCAACGCAGCTCTTTGGCGCTTACTGGAGGTACCTGGTGGGATAGTTGGACCCCAGGGACCCTCAGGATTCAAGGGACTTAATCCCCCAACTTAAAACGCGCCACAGGGCGCGTTTGCACAGTGGTGAAGGGAGGGCGGAGCTAAAGTGACATGTGTGCAAACAACCCCCGTGGCGCGTTTTAAGATGGGGAATTAAATCCCCTTCAATCCTGAGGGTCCCTGAGGGCCAACTAGCCCACCAGGTACGTCCAGAAAGCGCCAAGAGCTGCGTTGCAGAGAGGTGTAAAAGGGCGTGGCCTCTGAACACCTCTCTGCAACGCAGCTCCTGGCGCATACTGGAGGTAAAGGGTGGCCTAGTTGGACCCCAGGGACCCTCATGATTCAAGGGGACTTAATACCCCAACTTAAAACGCGCCACGGGCGCGTTTGCACAGTGGTGAAGGGATGGGGCGGGGCTTCAGGTGACATGTGTGCAAACAGGCCCCGTGGCGCGTTTTAAGATGGGGAATTAAATCCCCGTCAATCCTGAGGGTCCCTGGAGGCCAACTAGCCCACCAGGTACGTCCAGAAAGCGCCACAGAGCTGCGTTGCAGAGAGGTGCAAAAAGGGCGTGGCCTCTGAACACCTCTCTGCAACGCAGCTCTCTAGCGCATACTGGAGGTATCTGGTGGGCTAGTTGGCCCCTAGGGACCCTCGGGATTGAGGAGGAATTAATTCTCCAACTTAACACGCGCCACAGGGCGTGTTTGCAGACAAGTCACCTCAGGCCCCACCCCCTTCCTTCACCATTGTGCAAATATTCCTCTAAAATCAGCCGAACTACGAATTCCGATTTACTCACCTTTTATCAGGAGAGACCTCAGTGCTGCATCTTTGAGCCCAGTACTGATCCTGAAAAGTAATTTTAACCGTACTTACCAGTAACTTGAATTTCCTTCCATAGGCTAACATTGACTGGTTTCACTTGGAAATTCTTCTAAGTGTGGAGTTTTGGAACTTTATAATATTCCTCTAAAATCAGCCGAACTACGAATTACAATTTACTTACCTGTTATCAGGAGAGACCTCAGTGCTGCATCTTTGAGCCCAGTACAGATCCTGAAAAGTAATTCTAACCGTACTTACCAGTAACTTGAATTTCCTTCCATAGGCTAACATTGACTGGTTTCACTTGGAAATTCTTCTAAGTGTGGAGTTTTGGAACTTTATAATATTCCTCTAAAATCAGCCGAACTACGAATTCCGATTTACTCACCTGTTATCAGGAAAGAACCTAGTGCTTCATCTTTTAGCCCAGCACTGACCCTGAAAAGTAATTCTAACCGTATTTACCAGTAACTTGTATTTCCTTCCATAGGAATCCATTGTCTGGTTTTCAGCAGAAAAGTTTCAAAGTGTCGATTTTCACAAACTACAAATATTCCTTAAAAATCGCCTGTATGACTTACACGCATTCTTTCAACTGTTTACAGGAGATGCACCAGTGCTGGATCCAGGATCCACCACTGAGTAAGAAAAAGTAACGATAACACTACTTACCTGCTAAGTGAATTTCCTCCCATAGGATAACATTGGTGATTCTATGTGAAAAAGTTTGTGTCAACTTTTAAAATACAATAATATTCCTTAAAAATCACTACTGTAACCAAAACGCTTTTACTCATCTGTTTACAGGAGATGTCCCAGGACTGAATCTAGGATCCAGTCCTGTGGTTGAAAAAGTAATCCATAAAGTAACTAATTGCATTTAACTAGAAATTCACATTGAGCTCAATGTTGCATTGTGTTTGAAATTGTGTTGCCCATTGCAACAACTGTAACTACTGTACTTAAAAGTCTATTGCCTATTTGCAAAGTATTTAAACTAAATTAATTCATTCTGAGAAAGTATATTTTGTAATGTAATGTATAATGTAATTACAATGTAATTTAAAAAATAAAATATCTAAAAATAAATAGTTTAAAAAATGTAGTAAATCAGTATCAAAAAAATAAATATAACAATTAATACATTTAAAAATTGTCATTTACAAAACCTTTGAAATTCACTGAAAAAAACCATAGGTTTCAGACATGTTATAGTTAGGAATTAGCATTTAAAAAACCTTTGAAATTCACTGACAAAAACCATAGGTTTCAGGCACGTTATAGTTAGAAATTAGCATTTAAAAAACCTTTGAAATTCACTGAAAAAACCATAGGTTTCAGGCACGTTATAGTTAGAAATTAGCATTTAAAAAACCTTAGAAATTCACTGACGAAAACAATAGGTTTTAGGGACAGTTATAGTTAGTTGGACATTGCACTCGTACAAAACCCGTGAAATTCCCCCGTTATAGTTAGTTCAGCTAACTATAACTCGCACCCATAATGCACTGCTGATGATGTCACATATGACATCACTCATGACATGGTCAGTGACATCACTGATGACATCACTGATGACATCTCAAATGACATCACTGATGACATCATCCATGTGATAATTTCATGCATCTTCTCACACCCTAATATAACTTTGATACACCCACTCTAAATTACAGACTGCCATTCTCAAAACCATAGACACTCCAACACTAATAACTACATACCCACTCACTGATTCTTAGGTCTACACACACATCCACTCACTCACCTGTACAGTCACTCATACTTACGGTCACTCAGTACAGGACTATCATATGCACTCATACAGCTACCTAGACACTCACACACCGCCACTCATCCACAGAGGTACTCACACACCTAGTCAGTCATGCAAATAATTAATCACACTGCCATTTACTCACCTATACAGTTATACACACACCAGCTCACTTACTCATACAAATACTAGCACATTATTACGCTCTTATACAATCACTAATACAAGTACACACTCATCCATACAGCCACTCTCACAATCACACACTCTCACTTATACCCATTTATATACTCCAACACACATATATACTGCCTTTCACATATGTAGTTACTCACACATGTACCACTGAGATATACATTCACTCACTAACACACCCATACACACACTCACCCACCCATACAGTCCATCACAGATGCACTCTTGAAACCATGCACCCAGTGAATCACCCACTCACACATCTATGCACAGAGTCGCACACACCCCACCCACACAAACACTCAGGCACCCATACAGATACTCAGACAACCAATCAATAACTCATATAGACATTCATGTAGCTATTCACAAACCCATGCAGCCACTTACACAGCAACAGACAGACCGATACAGACATTCACACAGTTTAGTCACTAACCCATGCATTCAGTAAGATACGTTTAATCACTCACTTATAGAGTTAGTCACGCACCTAGTAAATCATCCATTCAGACACTTATACACCCACTCATTCTTCAATACGCCTTTCCCTATATATATTAAACATATTTAAACTTTACAGAAACACACTGTCACTGGATGATGTCATCAGTGATGTCATTTGAGATGTCATCAGTGATGTCACTGACCATGTCATGAGTGATGTAATATGTGATGTCATCAGCAGTGCATTGCGGGGCGCGAGTTATAGTTAGCTGAACTAACTATAACGGGAGAATTTCACGGGTTTTGTACGAGTGCAATGTCCAACTAACTATAACTGTCCCTAAAACCTATGGTTTTTCAGTGAATATATATATATATATATATATATATATATGTATATATATATGTGTATATATATATATATATACATATATATTCTCACAACCCTCTTCAGGAGAACGGAGCGCACTCACGAGTGAAGTTTTGCAGCTTTTTAATCCATTTCGCTAGTTTCACGGGCATAAGTCCGCCAAACAACCATCGCTTTTCGGTCTCCCTGAGACCTTGATCATGGTTGATTTTCGCGGTTCCAAGATACTCATTAAATTCAATTACATGGTCATGTGACTTCCTGTTATTTCACAAGCCTTCTGGGCCATGTAGTTTTACACAAAATTGAATGAAATGCATTTTGCTTTGTATCCTACCCCATTTACAAAATAATGTCATGAATATTACATAGATTCTATTGCACTTATTCTTTTAAGTGATTAACTTCTGTATCAATTAAAGCTGAATCACAATATTTCTCTCACTCCATTAACTCTATTTTCAATACATGAGTTCATTTAAATATAACCCTCCAGTGAGTAAATTCTAACCAATTCAAATAATACTCCTACCGCCTTTTTACTGGTAGTGTTCATCTAACGACATGTTTGAAGCTTTTCCTTCTCATCACCTTGCTCTCCCTCCAGTGGGAATTGTTACTTACGTTCTCACTAGTCATACCTGTTTTTAATTACAAAACATATTTTCATCATTCCTTACTCCTGAGTACTCCATATTACAACCCTATGATAACATTTTAAAAAGAAAAAAAACGGGGAGGGACAATATTAAAATTATGGACTTAACATTCAGTTTGGAACATTTTTCCAATTAAAACCAGTTCATCATTCGGGAAGCATCCTGTTTGAGCAATCTTATTCCAATGTACATACAATTCCTCGTCTTGGTTCAACCCGTGCGGGGTGTATGTTCGTAAAGCCAATATCTGTCGTGATTCTTTTTGGCAAAGTTTTCTTTCCCGGTTTCAGCCTCGTGCATGTTTTTCCACGGTGTCTATTCCATAGCATTTCAATAATTTCCAGTCGCTTGAATGTTTCAGTTCCATATGTTTTGCTACTGCATTACTGCGATCTTTATTTATAGTAGCTCGTACATGCCTTAAAATTCTCTTTTTTAGTTCACAGCTCGTACTTCCTTCGTACTTGAGGGGGCACAGGCACTCAATAACATAAACCACATATTGGGTTTTACATGTGATTAATTTTTGAATTCTCCACACTTTTTTGTTTGCCCATGTAACTTCTTTTGTGTTTTTTTGCAATTTGGCTAACCTTGCAGTTGTGGCACTTCACAAATCCCGTGGTCCGTAGCCACTGTGATTGTTGGTTCCGTTCTTTCCAAAAGTGGCTCTGAACCAGTGTGTCCTTTAGATTTTTCGCTCTCCTGTACGTTACATTGGGATGATTTCCCATGATTGTTGCTACCATTGGGTTGAGTTGTAATATCTTCCAATTCTTTTTCAAAATGCCTTTGATTGTCTTAGCTTCTTGTGAGAAGGTTGTTATTAATCTGATTGTATCGGTTTTCTCCATTGGTGTTTTTACTTTTATGATTTCTTCTCTTTTTTTCTCTGCTGATTTGTTCCAACCTTTTTCAATCACATTGGGCGAATACCCCCTCTGTTTAAATCTCTGGGCTGTCCAGTTGCTGTGTTTTACCCATTTCTTATTTTCAGAGCATATTCTTCTGATTCTTAGGAATTCTCCGTATGGGATATTTTGAATTAGGGTATTTTGATGGAAGCTATTTGCATGCAGTACTGCATTTGTAGCCGTTTTTTTATGATGTAAAGTGGTTTCGATCTTCCCTTCATTTATGTAGTTCTCCGTGTCCCAAAAATTACTCGTTCTTGGCTGATATTGTATGTAAATCTTAGATTTGCTTTTGTGGAATTTAAGATTTCGAAATATTTCTTGAATTCTTCTTCTGTTCCGTCCCAAATTATTAGAAGGTCATCAATAAACCTTAACCAGACGATTGTTTTGCTGGTGTACACATCATTATCCGGATGCCAGGCAAGGTGCTGCTCCCACCAGCCCATTGCCAGGCATGCGTAGCTGGGACTGAAGGAAAATCCCATTGCTGTACTGTTGGTTTGTGTATAGATTTCATCTCCAAACAGAAATACATTTTTTGTTCGACATAGATTTATCATTTCTATCAGCATTTTATTATGTTGATTGTAATGTATGTTTCGTTTTTCAGAAAATATTCACACGCTGTTATGCCTATTCTGTTTTCGATGTTAGTATAGAGCGAGATCACGTCTATTGTAATCAATCTATACGATTTTTCCCATGGTATATCCTGCAGATGTCTGAGCACATCGCTCGTGTCTTTGATAAATGATGTTAAATTTGATCAAATGGCATTAAAAAATAACACACATAGTTAGCTACCGGTTCATATAATGAACCCTTTGCCGCAATTATTGGTCTTCCGGTTGGTTTTGTTGGATGTTTGTGGATTTTTGGCAAAAAGTAAATGGTCGCCATTATTGGATATTCAGGGGTCGATTCTGATGCGGGTTGGAAAAGCTTCCCGACCGAATCGGTTGGGAAATGGTTTCCGACCCACTCGGATCGGGAAAGTCCGACCGGCGGAGTCGGATGCATCCGGATGCTTCCAGATACGATTTGGTTGAACTCCCATTGACTTCAATGGGAACATTTGTTCCTAACCGCATCAGAATTGGGCACTCGGTCGGGAAGACATGTTCCCGATCCGATTTGGAAGGAGCAAATGCCGTTAGGAGGCCTTCCTAACTGCATCAGAATCAGGCCCTCGGTCGGGAAGCTTTTCCAACCCGCATCAGAATCGGGCCCTCAGTCGTTAGATATTTCACTTCATCATCATCCAACAGGTCCCTATTTTGCCATTCTTTCAGCTTTGTGTCTAGTTCCATTTTAAAGCTTGATGTTGGATTTATCTTCAGTTTTGCGTAGTACTCCAAGTTTCCCAGTTGATGATGGACTTCTTTTATGTATTCCTTCTTGTCCAAGATGATGATATTGCCTCCCTTATCTGCAATCTTTATTATGATTTGATCATCTTGGGTTAGTTCTTTTAAAGCCTTTCTTTCCGCCTCACTCAAGTTGTCCTCATATTTTGATGTTTTTATATTGTAGATGTCATGTATTACGGCTTCTTGAAAAGTATCTATTTTATTCCTTGGTATCAACTGTGGATAGAAGCGTGATTTAGGTCTCATTCCACTCAGGCGCGATCGCATCTGCGGGCATACTGTTTCCAACTCCACATTTTCCTCATTATTTGTTGCATCCAAATTTATGAGAGTAAGGAGCGGTACCGCATCATTTGCTGTTAATTCCGATATTGGTTTTGTCACATCCTTTCTGTGGTCTCTCATTTTCTGATTTTCCATAAAGATTTTAGCCAACTTTATTTTCCTGATGTATTGGTATAAATCAATCCTAACTTGGGCTAAATCCATTCGGTTTATGGGACAGAAGTTCAAGCCCCGCTTCAATAATGATATTTCTGCTTCTGATACTGTTCTTTTTGACAGATTTGCAATTGTTAAATCTTCCATTTAATTTTCTATAGTTGCTTCTGCCTCATACTCCTGGTTTGAGTGCCCAAATTTTCTTGTCCCTCTGTTCCTCTTTCTTTCCTCTCCTTGTCTGTTTCCTCGTCGTCCTCATGATCGGCCTCTTCCTCGATAAGTTTGCGGCTGGTGGGAAGTGATGTCACTGAAAAAATACCTGGTAGTGCGACGGGTGCCAAGAGGTATGAGGATCTCCCTAATGCCAAGCCATCATAAACAGCAGCGGGCCCGCTGGTGATCTTGCGACGGAGCCATCTCACGGCCGGGAAGGCCGTATTTATGTGGAAGAAAAGAGGTGCCCACTAGGCGAGATGCTCTCACAGGTAGGTTTTTATTGCAAAACACAGAGCTGCTTCGAGAACAACGGTCCATCAGTTCTCTGCCGACTCGTTTCTGGCTTTACGCCCTTCTTCATAGGCAAACTGCAGAAGTGACGACATGCGGGCACTGCCCAGTATATCCTCAGCAAGGATTGTTTATTCACACTCAGGTGAGTCACTATTCACATAGCATGACTTCTTGGACATTGCTCTGAAAATAACTTTATTTAAACAGACGTTTAGACAGCGACCCACATGGGAAATATTTTGGACTTCTAGGCCCAGCATGCTATGTGAATAGTGACTCACCTGAGTGTGATTAAACAATTGTGATATACTGGGCAGTGCTCGCATGTCGTCACTTCTGCAGTTTGCCTATGAAGAAGGGCGTAAAGCCAGAAACGCGTCGGCAGAGAACTGATGGACTGTTGTTCTCGAAGCAGCACTGTGTTTTGCAATAAAAACCTACCTGTGAGAGCATCTCACCTCTTTTCTTCCACATAAATACGGCCAGCCCGGCCGTGAGATGGCTCCGTCGCAAGTTCACCAGCGGGCCCGCTGCTGTTTATGATGGCTTGGCATTAGGGAGATCCTCAAACCTGTTTATTGGGGCAGCAAAAAGTGGAACAGGATGTGCGGTAAGCACGTGAGAATTACTTCTTGGACTTTGCTCTGAAAATAACTTTATTCAAACGGACGTGGTGACAGCGACCCACATGGGAAATATTTTGGACTTCCAGTCGCAGCATGCTATGTGAATAGTGACTCACCTGTGTGTGATTAAACAATCGTGATGGGGAAATACTGGGAAGTGCTTGCATGTCGTCACTTCTGCAGTTTGCCTATGAAGAAGGGCGTAAAGTCAGAAATGTGTCGGCAGAGAACTGATGGACTGTTGTTCTCGAAGCAGCTCTGTGTTTTGCAATAAAAACCTACCTGTGAGGGCATCTCGCCTAGTGGGCACCTCTTTTGTTCCGCATAAATACGGCTGGCCTGGCCGTGAGATGGCTCCGTCGCAAGATCACCAGCGGGCCCGCTGCTGTTTATTGGGGCAGCAAAAAGCGGGACAGGAGGTGTGGTAAGCACGTGAGAATGACTTCTTGGACATTGCTCTGAAAATAACTTTATTTAAACGGACGTGGTGACAGCGACCCATATGGGAAATATTTTGGACTTCCAGTCCCAGCATGCTATGTGAATAGTGACTCACCTGAGTGTGATTAAACAACCGTGATGGGGATATACTGGGCAGCGCTCGCATGTCGTCACTTCTGCAGTTTGCCTGTGAAGAAGGCCGTAAAGCCAGAAACACGTCGGCGGAGAACTGATGGACTGTTGTTCTCGAAGCAGCTCTGTGTTTTGCAATAAAAGCCTACCTGGTAGAGCATCTCGCCTAGTGGGCACCTCTTTTCTTCCGCATATATATATGAACATGAATATGAATCACAACACCTCTTCGGCATGGTAGCCGTATAACCATTGTGTTTAAAACATTTTGCAGCTCTCCTGTTGGTGGATAATACACCAATAGCAGTGATGGTTACTCAATTTAACAGCCAACCGGACTCCGTGTTCTGAACCGTTTCCAGCACTTGATGAAGGCAATCTCGCCGAAATGCGTTGTGGAGGAAACAGTGGACTTTTATTAAATTGTTATTTTTAGTAAATAAACCCAGTGAGTGCTCCAAATTCCTTGGTAGTTGTTGTGTAACAAGCGAGTTCCCATCCTCGCTGTGGATCAAAGCACCCATCCTGAGTTTGGAGCCTACCGATGGGAAAACGTACTATGGAGATATATATATATACATATATATAGCAAAGTGCAAGGTGCAACCAGTTCCTCTCCTGGTCCCAGGCCTTATATACCACAGCAACTGACCATAAGACCATAACCATTAATTTACAAATATAAGAACATGATAAAATTACAGGCTAGGACACATAAGTCAGACCATAGCAGCAGATAGTGAACAGTGTGCTTATGCCTTGGCATGTTTGGTGCATCGTAAGAATCCCCCTCCCCATCAAAGCAGCAAAACCTAAAACATAACCACATATGTGTTACACTATAAAATACGTAGTGCATGGCAAAGCGCAAAGTGTAACCAGTTCCCCACCTGGGCCCTGGTCTTCTTATACTATAAAATCAGACCGTAAGACAGGTAGGTACCCATGACAATTTCTGGAAACTTTTGGCATGTGGAATTTTAAAGCGCCCCATGTGCACTCTTTTGGCCTCCTCAGACGGGATGGAGGGTGTGCTATTCCTCTCACTCTCAAGCCTAATGCACCCCCTAGCAGCCCATCTTTCAGGAGCCCTCTATGAACTACTACACCAGGCTATTGGCACCCTTCCAGTATTAAAAGGGACTGGGACCCTGTCCGGGATGGTCCTTTGCCCTAATCAGATTTTTAAAAATGCCAAGAAACTGCATCAGCCGAATGTTCAACTTTATGTTTTGAAGATTTAGAGACTCCATAACCGCTGACCTGCAAGTTCTTATTCCTAAAGATATGAATTCATTACGTTACAGGACCCTCCGATGCACAAAGAGGCATGTGCAGAGGCAGAAGACATGCAACAATGTTTCCTTTGCCAGGTGGGAAAGACGGCACCTCTTATCCTCCAGTTGTACCTGTGTGTTTAAAAATGCCACTTTTAGAAAGTAGGCATTTTCTTGTTTAACCATTCTGTGTGCCTCTGCCTGTTTGTGGATTGACTGTTTGGTTTTGGAGTGACAGGGGCTGGGGATGTGCATTCACTGTAGACAGCCGATAGAGGGGTTGAGGTGTGCCTGGCCCTTCCTAGATGACTCAGAGCTGAGCTGAATGGGGCTTGGCTGCATTTAGAGTAGTGTGAGGAGTTCCTTGCACCTGAATAGGGCCTGTCTCACATGCACAATGCTGTCTCCACCCCCTATGGTCATACTGCACCATTGAGGACAGAACTGGTTTGGACTGGGCTCAGAGACCCTTGCACAAAGAAGAACAAAGACAAAATGGGTTATAAGTAGTGGACCTCAAACCCCAGAACTTTACATCGCTTCTGGACTCAAGAGGAACCTTTGCCAAGGAGAAGAGCTGGAGAGCTGGGAAGAGGAGTACTGCCTCTTTGCTGTGAGCTGTGTGGGGTTGGCCTGCAGTTGCTGCTTCTGCCAAGGAAAGGACAAAGATTGGAACTTTGCTGTGAACCTGTTGAAGAAGAATCTCCAAGGGCCTGTGTGTGCTGGCCTCCTGTTTTGAAGTCTCAGGGACACAGAGACTTCATCCCCAGCTCTCCTGAACTCTACTGCTGAGAGTTCTGACCTGCCAGGAGGTGCCTAATCCAGATTTGGGCCTCTTGAGGTTGTTCCTGCTGTTGGGAGCTGGAAGAAACCTAGGAAAAGTAAGAAAAGCAATCTTCGATGCCATCTGCGATGCTTCCTTGACGCCTCAACCTGCAACGAGGCAAGAGGCACCGCTCGCGAAACGCACGACACACTGCCCGGCCTGCACTGCAGCTCTGATGCCCTACAACGCCGGCTGATGCCTGCAGTTATTGGCATTCCTGACGTCAGCGCTCGCACCGACTCCGTCATCGCCAGTGCCAGCATCCTGTTATTGCGGCGCCGATAACCACCGAGGATGACTCCACAAACTCGCCTACTTCTCATCGCCTCACCGGAACCGACACATCACTGCCGACGCAATCGACTTCCCCTGTCCTGGATTCGACACTTTGCCTCCTCGCGGACACGATGCCTCACCTCCCCGTGGCAGCCAGGGATCCGGCCTCGGCCTCAGCACTGATGCCTCACCTCCACGATGCTGTGCATCATCAAAGACTTCGTTATTCAAAGGTACTGTTTGTTTGGGGGTCCGTGTGACTCCGTGCCCGACGACACGCACCTCACGGTTGGCACCGTACTTTGGATTTATTGCTGTCACGACATCGTAATAGCTCCAGGTGGAGCTATTTGTTTTCTACAAGTTTTTTTGGGGAATTAACAGTTTTGAAGTGCTATTTTACTAAATGTATGCTGGAGTTTTGTTGTTTTGATCTTGTTGAGTTTAGATAAAGATACTTTATTTTCCTAAACTGGTGTGGTGTCTATTTGTGGTGTTATCTCTGTATTAAACTGTGTTTTGAGTACAAATACTTTACACATTGCATTTGGGATAAGCCTGTCTGCTTGGGCCAACCTATCAAGGGGGTGAGCAGGGGTTATCTAAAGTGTGTATCCCCCTTACCCTGATTAGAAGCAAGGGTCCCTGTTTGGACAAAGGTACCTACCTCTGCCAACTAGAGACCACCAGTTTTAACAGTTACAAAGATTGATCAATCGGCTCGCGGGGTACACCGACAACAGCCTGCTAGAGATCAATCTCAAGAAGAGGAAAAGTAATCTCCTTAAACTGGTGCATTATCAAGCAGGGCAAATGGCAACTTAAAGGGTCCCCGATAGAAGAAACAACTACATACACATATCTGGATTTCTACGTGCCACAAAAGGAAGCTATTAGAGGGAAAGCAGCTGCCCTCAACTTTGCCTTTTTAACCTTAGCGAAAAGCCTCTGGGGTCATAATCTCAAGCCTCTCATTATGGTGATTACGTCAAATATGATCCTGGCTTTATCATATGGAGATGAGATAACGCTTAGTCACAATGCAATCCTCTTGGATAAGCTCATACCAAAGACCTACAAACTAATTGCACAAGTCAGACTCAAATTCTTCCCTGGTAAAGCAATCTTTAGCCAGACAGGGGCCTTCCTAAAATGTTGTCACAAAATCAGGAACTTAAAAACCATCTTCACTAAAAGATGTGTTATTAAATTCCGAGTTAAAAGAGCCTAAACTTTATTCCTCCATCTTGTCCCAATGGGAAGTTATACTTCTAAGATGTTACAAAGTATCTCCCATGCTATCCTATGGGACAGATAGCCTTTCAATAGTGAAAAACTAAATTGGCAGTATTTCACTATCGGGACATGTCACACACACCACTACATGTCCTACCTTTCTCATACCCTGCACCTGGCCCATGGAGGTACCTTGGGCCTACCTGAGGGGAGTGTTACATGTAAGAAAAGGGAAGGTTAGGGCCTGGCAAGTGGGTGCACTTGCCAGGTCGACATGGCAGGTTAAAACTGCGAGCGCAGACACTGCACTACAGGCCCACTAGTAGCACTTGTTTTACAGGCCCTGGCATGCTTAGTGCACTTTACTAGGGACTTACCAGTAAATCAAATATGCCAATCATGGATAACCAATTATAATCATAATTTACACAGAGAGCATATGCACTTTAGCACTGGCTAGCAGTGGTGAAGTGCCCAGAGTCCTAAAGTCAACAAAACAGGTCAGCAAAGATAGGAGGAAGAAGCAAAACGTTTGGGGATAACCCTGGAAAAGGGCCCTTTCCAACAGTAACCCTACTCGTGTGTTACTTAGTAGGAGCAGGTCATCTGCATGAAGGATGCTGGACAAGGGCAGGCCACCGAGGCTCAGGGCATTGGACACCAACTCATCAAGGGCCGGCAAAAGATCTGAAATGTACAGGTTAAACAGGAGCAGCACAGACACGCACCCCTGTTTCAGACCTATTGATATATCCACTTCCCTGGTCAGATGACTCCAATCACCAACCTTGATGTGGTATACCTTGATGGTGTATATTAGCCTTATTGCTCTCAGTAAGTTTTGCGGGATTCCCCTGCGCTGTAGGTTTTCCCACAGTTTATCACGTGGGACGTGGTCAAACACAATCCACAAAGCACATAAACAACAGCGTGCGGGTGTCACTTGATCTTTTTCATGATCAGACCAACAGCCATCAGGTTGGATAAGGTCCCTTGGTTCTTTGTGAGCTCCGTCTGATTCAGGGGCTGTCTTGCAGCTTCTAATGCCCACTCAAACAGGTCTGGTAACAACAGGGTTGGGAAGTATTTGAGATCCACATCTAACAGCACTATCAGGTGATAACTGCTTGGGGATGATGCTATCCAGCATTTAAAAATTGGGTGAATGATTGAACCTCTCCAACCTTTTGGTATACTCCCAGAGGCCAAAATGGTGTTAAACATTGCACTCAGGAAGACCGCCCAGGTTGGTATATTTTGTTTTAAAAGGGCTTGAGGGACACCATTTGGGCCAGACGCACAGCTGGAGCATGATTCTCTATAATCTTGATTACAGATGACGTGGAATATTCCGGTGGGTCAGTGTCAGCGAAGATATCATTTTCCATGTAGGATTCCTCTAGGGATGATGCAAAAGAGATTGAACTGTCCATGCTCCTTGAGAAATGTGACTGCAGAAACTCCGCCCAGTCACCCTCACATATGCTTGCATTGTTTGCTACCCCATGGGCCTTTTTCGATCTTATTGATTAGCTTCCAAAACTTCTTCGGGTCATTTTGCTTTGTTTAATATAGGAGCTTGGCCCATAGACCTTCATGTCTGCTGTGATCATCACTTAGGGGGATATTCACAAGAACGTGTGCTAAATATCACCAAAAAATGTTAACGCAACTTTACACATCGCAGTCCATCGCGGGAAAATAACCCTGTGTTAACGTGGAATTCACAACACGGCGGTACCATGCGATAGTCTCCAGAAACGGCGGACAATGTCCGCGATACAACCACCTCGACGGCGATAAAAATTCAAACCCCAACACCAAAAAACGTGCGATGAGCCCATTCGCGATGAGGAAATCAGCGATAAGCAGCGCCAGGCCTGCCATACACACCCGGCAGGCGGGAAAATCACTACAAAAGGAGAAAAAACACACAAACACAAAATGACCAACACCCAAGCACCATGGAGGCAGCCGGAGCAGGCGTAGAGGACGAGCGCAACCCCACAAGTACCCCGGACGACCAGCCCGGGACCACAGTGACAGGGAAGGGCAAGGACAAGAAGAAGAGGAAGACGAAGTACAGTCCGCAGGAGAATCGGATCCTGGTCACGGAGGTGATAGAACACCATCAACAACTGTTCATCGCCTCAAATGTGTCACTGGGCACAAGAAATGGATTATGGCGGGCCATCGTGGACAAGGTGAACGCCGTCGGAGAGTACAGGAGGTCAATGGACGAGGTCAAGAAGCGATGGAATTACATCAAGCGCAAGACCAAGGAGAAACTCGCAGCCAACCAGAAGGCACCAATGCAGACTGGAGGTGGGAGGCCTGCGCCACAGCAGGAGCTGGATGACATGGAGGAGCTGGTGTCGACAGTCATCAGTGTGGAGACCGTGGCAGGAGTCGGGGGACCTGACACTGCTCGACAGGACACAACACAACTGCAACAGGATGAGTGACCACCAGGTACTGGGGGGACGGGGAGAGATGGCCACAATGGCACACATGCACAATTAAGCAGGGCACAGTGCACACCCACAATGATTCTGGATCATGGCCCTGAGCCACAGACTGTCACAATGTACAATGCCATGCTGTCTGAATGTGAACCTGTACCATGTGGCTACATACATGCGGACACATTGTAATACACCATCTCCCCTTCACATTGCAGGGGCCCCGTCAACACCTCCTGCAGAGCAGTCCCAGCCACTCTTCACTGATGACGAGGAGGACACCACCAGCATCGACACCCAAGCCCTCCAAGACATCATTGAGCTCATCCGCCAAGCACCTCCAGGACCAGGGCAGCCCAGCTGCATCGAGGAGACCCCACCCACTCCACAAACCACCCAGCAGGAGGCACCCACAACACCGGCTGTCTCCCAACAACCCCAGGAACAACACATGGCCTTCCAACGCCGTGTGCTGGAGGGCCAGAGGGAGACGGCTGAGCAGGTGCGGGTGGGGTTCGACCTCATGGCTACCAAACTGGACGCCATCCATGGGTGTCTAGATCCCATCAGGGACTAGCTCCAGTCCCTAACCGACACCCACGGCCCGCTCCATGGTCTCCAACAAGCCATGACTGATATCGCTGGAGTCCTGATTCAGAGACAACAACACCTGTCCGCTCAGAGTGGCTCCAGCGATTCCAGCCGTGAGCTGGCACACATGCGGAGGCTCATGGAGGACATGGTGCGGATGAAGGCAGAAAGGATGGCAGCCACCGCTGCACATCAGCGAAATGTAGCTGGCATCTACCAGGCCCTGCATGTCCTCATCATGGCATTGCTGCCACAAGGCGTGGCGATGATGAATGCTGCTGCCCCCACACCATCCACATCTCCGCCCCCTGGTGTGTCAGTGCCTCAAGTGCGGCAGGCGTATCCACTCCGGCACCTGATGTGTCACTGCCACACAGTGCGGCCGACAATCCTCCTCCGTCCCCTGATGTGTCAGTGGCACACAGTGCCGCAACCGGTACTGCAACACCCACAGGTGGGCAGAGCACACATCCTCGGACGTGGACGTGGATGGGATTGAGTTCAGTAGGAGGCACTAGCATTCATGTCCGCCACCTTGCCTGTTTCTGCTTGGTGCCGCACATGGCCCCATGACCTGCCACTGACCCCTGATACACTCTGCTGCACTCACCTTGGACAGCGACATGGACTGCCATATCCTGTTCGATGACCAATGACACGGCGACCAGACTGCGGACTGTACCCTTCCTCTTCCGCAGTTCTTGTCATCCCCAGATGGACTCTGGCTAGCCCTCCACGGGCCCATATTGTGTAGTGTGCTTGGCATGGACCTGTACTGCTCCAGCTGCAATACTCCACCGGATGTGCAATAAACATCCATAAACGCACTGCTGTGTCATGTCCTTCATCATTCATGTATGAATGTGTGGATGAATGTAGGGACAGTGATTTCCCTCACGTCAATGATGCTCATCTAGTGGGATGCCAGTCACAGTGTGCCACATTGCCTATTGTGTTCCGCTTGCCGTGGACACTACAACAGGGACACACGCATTAGTCACTTCCTTGTCCGGACATGGACTGAACCACGCCCTGAGCCCCCGAGTCATTGTTGCAAGCCCTGCGCTGGTCCGGCGTACGCCAGGCCAGACCGCTCCGCTTACGCTCTGAGGGGGGGCCCACATAGCTACATGTCGCAGGCGTACACGCTGGTGGTATGCAGGTCACTTGTCTAGTTGTCAGCATGCCACGGCCACTCCCTGAGGGCAGGTTTGCACACACACCACACCCATCCGGCACAGGCGTCACAGGCCATGTGACCCCGCCAATATAAGGGGCCGGCAACGTCACATTCCCCACTGTCGGTGGTGACTGGATGACGGACGCTCCACGGTTCTCAATCATAAAGGGCCCATGAGTTGTTGCGCACAGGGTTGGTTGCACCCGAAGACTAGCGCCCGTCACGGGCCTACCACCACGTGGTGCTGACTGGGGTTGCACAGGGTTAGTGGCACCCGAAGCCTTGCGCCCGTCACGTGCCTACCACTACGTGGCGCTGACTGGGGTTGCACAGGGTTAGTGGCACCCGAAGCCTTGCGCCCATCACGGGCCTACCACCACGTGGCGCTGACTGGGGTTGCACAGGGTTAGTGGCACCGAAATAGCTGAGCGGGTGTGCAGCTTGCGATGATGACGTGTGCACTGATGTGGTCTCTGCCATTGATGCCTCAGGACTCAGTGTCATGTGTGGGACCTGCTGTGCCACGGGGCGGCTCCGCATGATGTGGACCATGCCATGGTGGCGGGACCGGGGCCTGGAGCTTGCACAGGCACGTGGTGTGCCCACTGGTGGACACACCGTTGGCGGCAGGTGAGCAGTGGGCCCAGGGTGCGCAAGTGCGGACAGCCTGCGCTGGCCGGCGGGAGGGGGTGGGGTGCGGCTGCATGCGTGCGCCGGGACGGACAGGCGTTGTTGCCGTGTGCTGTGTGATGGACTCTGCCATGATAGACTCTTGCCTCGATTGCAGGTTGCAGACCTGGTGGCTTGCAGTGTATCCCGGCACTTGGTTGGAGACACACCGGTGGCAACAGGTGAACAGTGGGGCCTGGGTGCGCAGGGGCGGCGGTGTCTCTCTCTCTCTCTCTCCCTTCCTTCCCTCTATCACTCTCTCTCTCTCTCCCTTCCTTTCTTTCTCTCTCTTTCTCTCTCTGCCTTTCTTTCATTCTCTATTTCTCTGTGTCTCGCTCCTTTGATGTGCGCATGGCACACGTTCTGATTTTGTGCTTTATTTTCCAGGCTGTAACATTGAGATTGTGCCGGACGGACACGACAGGAGTCTTCCGCATTGGTGTTTTGTGTTGTATTTCAATAAAGTTTTTGGTTGTTAATTCAGTGCTGTGTGACTGTTTCTCGTTCTTCTGGCCACACATGTGTGTTTTTTTTATCAATGTGCGTCATCTGACGCTTTTTGTGGCTCTTGTGTCGTGCACGGTATGTGTATGTCGGGGGGATGCGGGGGCGTGGTGGGTGTTGTGGCCCTCATTGATATCGGACCTGCATGATCATTGTCTCCATGGCATCTGTGGGTCTTCAGATGTGGCTCTTGGCTGGGCTCCCTTTCATGCTGCAGGTAGTCGTCCTGCTTTACACCAGTAAAAGGCAGGTGTTAATTCCCTGGTGCTACCGCGGTTTATCGCCTGTTTTTGGTTCGCATCGCAGATCTGGCAGTTTGTTGTGAAAGTGGTGTTGTGGTTTTTCGTGTGTTTTTGCACGGGAACGCCTACTCTGCATCTCATTAGGGTTAGTTGGTGGTGTCCACCGTGGTGTTAAGTTTTGGGGCAGTTATCGTGGGAATACTGGCGATGTCGGCAGTTTGCACCCGCTTGTGAATGGGGTGTTAAATCTATCTCCACTTTTGATGAGTTAAGGTGGAGATAAATCGGAGATAAGTCCTTGTGAATATCCCCCATAGTGTTTTTAGTAGAGCAGAGTTCTGGGGAGAACACCACAGATGCTAGAGAGATCTGCTAATCCGGGATCTTACAAGGCTAATTGCCCCTGGCACACAGATGTTCCTTTTGAAATTAATGAATGCACATTTGTGTTATCTTGTAGCTGAATACTTTGCCACCAGACATCAGGAGAAGCTTTCCCTGGTCTTTATTAGATTTGACTCATTGGTTGTGGCTGCTTTGAGAATCTCTTCTGCAGCAACTGGCAGGCCATGGACAATATCTGCATTCCACTATTTTAGATTTTCAGTATGAGCATCTTCTTGCAGGACTCTAACTAGATCGAGTCTTTTCATATTGCCCCTAATCCAAATATTTTGCAATTGATGATCATTCTCAGTATGGTGATCATTTTATAGTCTATCACTTGACTGTATAGACAATGGGTGCCATGGAATAGTCAAGGTAAGAGACCGTTTTGTCTGACGACCTGGTATATTGTTGGCGGGTGTCTCTCGGAAAGCTGCAATTCAGAACTATTAGTCCAGCCAGTTCACAGGCTCTTAGCAGTTTTTCCCAATACTCTCTTGTTGCCTGTAGTGTGGGTAACTTTCAGCTGAGATGGCACCATGCCCGTCATTCTGATGCTCATTTGAGGACTGGAATAGGTTTGAATTGAAATCTCTGGTAATTAGTAGGTTAGCTGCCATAGTGTCCCTTTTCATCTCCAGTAGATGGTTGATCAGCTTTTCACTACCATAGATTTTTCTCTTGGGTTAATGTAGATGTTAACTAAAATCAAAGGGTTTACCAGTTGCCGGGACCAGCCATCCAAGCGTAGAGCCAGTAGCCAGGGTTCCTGTATGTCCATCACTGTGACCTTTGCTGTTAGATTGGAACACACATAGATGGCTGTTCCGCCTTTTGCTCTCCCAAATGTGCTGTTTTTGAGAGAATTCCATGAACCATATTAATGGTATATTAGATAGCGCCACGTCTCTTGGACCTATACAATGTCAACTTTTTTCAGATATTCCAACAGGGAGCATACTCGATTTTTGCTAAAAGTACTCCCAAATTCCAGGAGCAGATGCTGATGTTTCCCTGCTCCGTAGTGCATATCATAGGTTGCTTCACTTTTCAATTCTTGGAGTAATCCACTGTCAGAGCTGACGGGAGCCAGCTCCAGCTATCAATATCACTTTGCTTGATTACAGTTCTTCTTTGTGCTGTGGCTGTTTGATCCATAGTTGCTTGGATCGTAGCCCGGAGGTCCAAGGGTGGGTCAACCAACCCACTGCACTTTTCAATATTGAAGCTGTTATTCCTTTCCTCTTTGTTGGTTGATCTTGCTGTAGAAGTAGGTGGGATGGCAATCCTCCTGGAATGTTGCTATCCTTATGCCCCAGCTTTTCAATAGATCTTTATTTGCTAGTACTTTTGTTTGATGGTACGAAGAGTTAAGGTAGGTTTCGATGCCTGCTTACCTTGAGTTGGTAAGAATTTGATAGAGAAGATGTCGTGTGACGCCACCTGCGACAGTCCCGGAAGGTCTTTGATCAGTTTGAGAATGTTCGCTCAGTTTAAGGTATCCTGGATTCACCTAGATTTAAATTCTGGGATCCAGAATAGACTTGTCTTGTCACGATTCTGCTCCGGGGGATTGGGGTTCTTGCCTTTATTCATTCCCTGTGTTTAACACTTTCTATTCCTTGCATACCTAAAGACAAAGAGGCTAGGGCAGGCTTTTCCTCATCATGGATTCTGCACTGACGACAGGGAGACTTAGCACCTCAAGGCTCTGAACTTTAAGTGCTAAGCCCAGACTGCCTTCCTTCTTGAGTGACTTCCGATCTGAGGCTCATTGTTGCTACAACAGATTGACTGCAATTGCCTTCTTCTGGCTACAGCAATGGTTTTTGCCTTTGAAAGATTTTAATGGACCTTGATTTGTGGTAAAATTATGGTGTTCAAATATGCAGCAAGGCTTTTGCTGGCCTTTGTTTTCGTCAATTACAGAGAGCCCTGCTACATCATCGAACGCCTTTGACTGACTGCATTCCTCTTTGTGAGGCAGTGATTCCATGCTACTCTCATACAGGTTAGAGCCAGCTAACTCAGAATTTACCAGAAAGTTTCCAATGTTTCCAACGTGGACCTTATCCTTTTTGGGGACTGTAATGTCCATTTTGCTGGTATGAATTTAGGATAACCCAGCTGATTTTATTTGAATCTGTCGCTGTGTCTTCCATATACTCACACGCTGATGCACAAATGCGAGTCCAGGGCTCTGGTGAGTGCTGCTTTCCCAAGATCCTGAGGAGGATCTTGCAGTTTTCTTGTTAACAAAGATGCTCTATCGGATCCGTGAGCATGTACAAGAGGATAAATACAACTGGTGAATGCCTCCCTAAATACCGGAAATGAACAAAGGGAAAATTGGGGGCCTTCTGGGCCTGAGGTTGAGAGGAAATTAGCAATCTAATCTTGTTGCGAGAGAGCAGGGGTCCAAGCATGTACAGGGGCGTCCCAGGACGGCCCTCCTGAGTCAGCATCATCCTGGGTGGGGTAGGCGAGGACCTTTCTGATTATAAGCAAAACCGTTGAAGACAAGGGGATCGAATGTGGACCCAAGTTGGTTTTTATTATACTCACCTCGTAGTCAATCTCTCAGCTTTGGGTTAACCCTGTGGGACTTTGGAGTTGGGTTGTCACCGTAAGACTGTCCTTGACCCTAATACTGCTGCTGTGGTCAGGGCATTTTGTGATGTCACCATTTAGCGATATGAAAAACTATGATATATTTAAGCCTTAAGGGTCTTTTCCAGTCCTAGGGGCCACAGTGGTTGCCCAACATCATGAGGCCCCTTCCAGGGGTTACCTCCTTGCCCCCACTGCTCCCTTCAATCGATGGAGGCTTGCAATGATTTGAGGTGTTTTTGTGCCATTTGATGCTTTGCTTTCTTTTTTAATAAGACACCTCAGAAAGAGCAGCCTCGCACTTTCTTGTTATGGGGCCAGCTTGTGCACAGATCCTAGTTTTCCCTGATCTCATCATGGAATAAAAACTTGTTGACACTTTGTTTTTTTACCACTCTCAATGTCTAGTAATCTTGGTTTTATCAAGTGGGGTCTTATACCTCCCAAGTCTTCCTTTTTGTGGTGTCCTTGGCCTCTGCAGATCTATGCTGCACCGGAGCACTTCACTTCAGCTGTACTTCAATTGGACAGAATTGAGTACTGGAATACTGGATGTGTTAAAACTGGATGCACTGGCACAGGAAATAAACAGCCAAGTCACTGCAGAGCCCCCTCCAACCTTCTTGGGGCCTTTGAGAAACAATTTAGAGACCTTTAAGAGCCCTTTAAGAGGCTCTAACAGGCTCTGACAGCCTGGCTGATGAGGGATGATACCCCGAAACCGGTCCCATGATGCTTGTTTCCGGTCCAAGGAGGACCTGGCCTGGCAGTTCGGGCTGGACTGTTCCCATGAGGAGCAGGGTCAAGACTGATTTGCATATGGCTGAGTCCAAACTGGAGTGGCATAGTGAGCAAAAGAACGATGGATTAAACCCATATCTCTTGACTGGGGGTTAGTGGTTGAAAACTTTCAGCACTCCATCCATCATCTTGTTGTGTTTACTATATTCGCCCTAAATGGCCAAGGGTATGCCCAGACATGGGTCCCTTGCTCGCTGTGTCACTGGATTCAAGCTAGCCTGGCTGATGAGAGGTGAAACCCCGAAACTGGGCCCAGGATGCTTGCTTCCGGTCCAAGGAGGACCTGGCCTGGCAGTCCAGGCTGGACTGTTCACATGAGGAGCAGGGTCAAGACTGATTTGCATATGGCTGGGTTTGAAATGGGGTGGCATACTGAGCAAATGAATGATGGATTAAACCCAGATCTCTTGACTGGAGGTGAGTGGTTGAAAGGTTTAAGCATTCCGTCTATCATCATGTTGGGTTTGCTATGTTCGCCCTAAGGGGCCAAGGGTATGCCCAGATGTGGGTCCCTTGCTCGCTGTGCCACTGGATTCAAACTAGCCTGGCTGATGAGGGGTGTTATCCTGAAACCGGTCCCAGAATACTTTTTTCCGGTCCAGGGAAGACCTGGCATGGCAGTTCGGGCTGGACTGTTCCCACAGGAAACAATCAATCTGGGGGTTTAAAGCACGCTATTCACCAGTCTCAAGGCGTGGGGGTGGGTGGGGTGCAGCTCTGAGTCAGCCAAAAACCCAGGTCTTGAGGCTCTTCCTGAAGGTGACTGGGAGCTCATTCCAGGCTTTGGCTGCGGTGTAGGAGAAGGCTCTTCCACCCACTCTGGTTCTGCGGATGCACTGGGTTTCTGCTAGGGCGAGGTCGGTGGAGCAGAGGTTTCTTTTGGGTACGTGGAAGGAGACTCTTTCGTTGAGGTATTTGGGTCTGGTGTTGTGGAGGGATTTGTAGGTGTGGGTGAGTAGCTTCAAGGTTACTCTTTTCTCGATAGGAAGCCAGTGGAGGTCTCGCAGGTGTTAAGTGATGTTCTCATGTCGTGGGATGCCGAGGACAAGTCTGGCCGCTATGTTCTGGATGGTCTGGAGTTTGCGTAGCAGGGATTTGTTGATTCCAGCGTAGAGGGCGTTTGCATAGTCCAGTCTGCTTGTTATGAGTGCCTGGTTGACGGTCTTTCTGGCTTCAGGGGGATCCACTTGAAGGCCTTGCGGAGGATTCAGAAGGTTTTGAAGCAGGTGGAGGCGAGGACGTTGATCTGTCGGGTCATGGTGAGGGAGGAGTCGAGTATGATGCTGAGGTTCCGGGCATGGTCCGTGGGGGTGGGGCAGTGCCGAGGGCGGTAGGCCACCAGGTGTGTCCCATGCTGAGGGGGTGGGTCCAAGGACAAGGACTTCTGTCTTCTCCGAGTTGAGCTTCAGACAGCTGCTGTTCATCCAAGCTGCGACGTCTTTCATCCCTTTCTGAAAGCTGAATCTGGTGGTTTCAGGGTCCTTCGTGAGGGAAAGGATGATCTGGGTGTCGTCGGCGTAGGACACAATGCTGAGTCCATGCTGTCTGACGATGGCGGCGAGGGGGCCATGTAGATGTGGAAGACCGTGGGACTGAGCGATGATCTTTGTGGTACTCCACAGTTGATCTCTGTGGGTTCGGAGAGGAAAGGCTGGAGTCTGATCCTTTGGGTTCTGCCGGTGAGGAAGGAGCAGAGCCAGTCGAGGGCGGTTCCCTGTGTTCCGGCGTCGTGGAGTCTGGCTGCGAGGGTGCAGTGGGAGACGGTGTCAAAGGCTGCGGAGAGATCGAGTAGGATGGGGGCTGCGATGAGGCCTTGGTCGAGGAGCGTGCGGATGTCGTCTGTGGCGGCGAGGAGGGCGGTCTTGTTGCTGTGGTTGCTGTGGAATCCGGATTGGGAGGGGTCGAGTATGGAGTTCTCTTCGATGAAGTTTGTCAGCTGGGTGTTGATGATCTTCTCTGTGACTTTGGCTGCCAATGGAAGGAGAGAGATGGGTCGGTAGTTCTTCAGGTCCGTCGGGTCTGCAGAGGGTTTCTTGAGGACTTCAGGTCAGTCGCATCTGCAGAGGGTTTCTTGAGAAACAGGGTCAAAACTGTTTGCATATGGCTGGGTCTGAAGTGGGGTGGCATAGTGAGCAAAAGAACGATGGATTAAACCCAGATCTCTTGACTGGGGGTGAGTGGTTGAAAGGTTTCAGCACTCCGTCCATCATCTTGTTGTGTTTGCTGTGAGGGATGATGTAGCCAATATGGGCAGTATGAGGCGGGGTGCCATTATCATGTTGCAGGATAGAGTGGCCTCTGGTGTAATGCTGGCATAGGGTAATGAGCAAAGCAGGGTGTCAGGGTACCTATGGCACATGGTTAACGTGGTGGGCACAAAGCGCAACTAACAGGTGAAGGAGAGGGGGTGGGAGCTCACCTGATACTGCAAGCGGCATCCGAACCTAGTCGGCCACATCCACGATGCATGGGGCTCAACCTACTGCAGCAGAACTACCCGCTGCTCTCCCCTCTCTCTGCTCGCCATGTACTCCCCCCAGCTCTCACCCCTGTAGTTAACCAGCGGCCAAGTGGCCCAGCCTAGCTCGGCTCCCGCTCCTCCTCTGGCACCTCTATTGATCCACGGGGAGCCCGGCCTGGCTCTGCCTACTTCCTGCTGGCTTCCTGTTTCGCTGCACTGGGGGAGTGGGGGACCAGGGGCCTGACTCATAGGCACAGTGCAGAGGTCTGTTGTCCGCACAGGTCTCATGCGGGCCTAGCTCACCAATCATGCACTGGAAACACGTCACAGGAAATGTGTAAAGCATCTAATGAGAGTAAGAGTACGTCTCCATGTGATTGCAACAGCTCACCTTCTCCATCTCCATCTCTAGCCTTTGAATAGAGGGAGTGGAGCTTTCAACTTCATCAAACTATTTTGGATTCAGCACCTTTCACTATGTGTTGTGGGACATACTGAGAGAAGCATACCGCAATTCATGTGTGCCTGCTCCACTGTACGCTCTGCAGATTACTTTATGTTTGCAGTGATTTAAAGTGCCAGTCATTTTAGTTGTGCACTATTGCAATGCTTTCTATTTGTCCATGCCACTTTACAAGATGAAATCTATTGTGGCCTATTCACAAACCTATTTTGGAGTACGCAAAGTAATACTTCTGGAGTATTCTTTTAACCACTCTTAAATACCTTTGAGAATTGGCTCCAAAGCATTTAAAATGAGACTTTTCAGAGCATATTCAGATAAACTTAGTACAAATACAAAAAGACAGTGCCGTCTTTGCACTTTTACTAATCGCGAGTTGGACATTTCGGGGTTGACTCACAAAGGCATTTAAGAGTATGTAATAGAGTACTCCTGAAGTACTACTTCCCATACTTACAAATGCTTTTGTGAATCGGCCTGTACTTACTATGTTGGGCTAAACTCCTTCATGATGCAAAACAGAAAAATAGCGCCAAGTTTTAGCAATCTGTTAACAGATTACAGCGGCCAAACCATCTCGGCATCAACTCCCACATTACCGAAGCAGCCTGCGTAGACTTTCTCTTTAATCACTTTAACAAAATAGAGCTAAAGGCAATCCCTTCCGCACATCTGGGAACTGAAAGCTCTAGCAGGCTTGCAAAGGAAGTGATATATCAAAGCCCAGCCCCATTAGAGGAAAGGGATAGCACAGAGTCAATCTAACAGCAACGGGAGATGGAACCAACGCCTGCACAAAACGCCACACTTGGAATAGGGGACGAGCATAGCAGCCATGTAGTACCACAAATAAAGAAACAAATAGCAAGGGGCAGACAGGCGGGAGCACCTGGCCCCAACGGCATTCCGCCAATGCTGTAAAAAAATGACCCGTAATTTTGGAGCAACGCATTAGCACCAGTTTTTAAGCACGCAGCCAGAACCGCCACAATTCCTGAGTCATGGAGAGGCTCAATCATAAGCCAAATCTATAAACAAGGGGGCATATTCACAAGGACCTACCGCTGATTTATCTCCACCTTAACCCATCAAAAGTGGAGATCGAGTTAACACCCCATTCACAAGCGGGTGCAAACTGCAGACATCGCCAGTATTCCCGCGACAACTGCTCCAAAATGTATCTCCACGGTGGACACCACCAACTAACCCTAATGAGATGCAGAGTTGGCGTTCCCGTGCAAAAACACACGAAAAAACCACAACACCACTTTCACAATGAACTGCCAGATCTGCAATGCGAGTCAGAACTCCTGCAGCATGAAAGGGAGCCCAGCCAAGAGCCACATCTGAAGACCCACAGATGCCATGGAGACAATGATCATGCAGCTCCGAGACCCATGAGGGCCACAACACCCACCGCCACCCACCCCAGGCCCGCAACCACCCCCAGGACCCGTCCCGCCCCCCCCGGGAACACCACAGAGGCAGCGTACACAAAGACAGCGGACCCACCTGAAACGCACCTGCCGCCCAGACCCAACGCCAGAGGAGGACATTGCCCACTACAGGCCCAAAAGGACAACCATCCCCCGCATCCTGACCCACATCCCACACCTGCTGACGGTACCAACCCAGCACACAACCAACATCCCTCCGCAGACAAAGCTGCCGGCTGCGCAGCACATGTTGGCCTCTGGTACCATCCAACCCACAACTGCCAGAGTCGGAGGAGTCACACAGCCAGCCCCATCCAAGGTCATCACACCTGTCCTGGATGCCAACATCAGCCTGGTACCCCAGCCCCTCCACCTCACCCACACTGCGCAGGAGCAGCTGGAGACCAAGCAAGGCCCTTACGCCATAGCTGGATACCCTCAAGTGTCAAGGCCAATCAACTGCACACATGTACCCCTCGTTCCCCCTGCCGACACTGCACACAACTACCACAACAGAAAGCACACGCATCCCATGAATGTGCAGGCAATAGTGGACTGCCCGGGACCGCTCAACAATGTCGTGGCCAACTCCCAAGGCAGAGTGCATGATTCTCACATCTCCCGATAGTCCAGCATCACCAAGCGCTCCCAGGATGGCACCCATGAAAATGCAGTGCTCGTTGGTAAGTCCAAAATGAACACACCACACACCTCCAGCCCACAGTCATGCAACTCACGACACTGGCAATGGGCACGCAGCACAACTACATTCAACATGCCACACAACATGCCAACCGACCAGACACGACAACACGACTACATTGGGAACTTGGCCTTGCCATGCCCACAACCCAGCCACGGCATGGCACCACAGACACACAATAGCAGGATGTGAGGAGAGGCATGGAGCAGGCATGTGCAAGAGCGGCAAGTGACTAAGGAATGTGAACCTACCCAATGCCAGGTGTGGCGTGGAGGTGCCGTACAGACCACAGTGGGCAAACCACGGAAATGGACATGTGGAGATCAACCGCTGGTGCATGGAGTGTAGTGGCCAGTGGATGCAACCATGTCCCCACTGGCTGTGGGGCAGAACGCGGAAATGTCACACGTTAGGTCCCCCCTGCATGCGCGGGCAGAGTGGGTTGGACCTGCGTACGCCAGGCCTGCGTAGGGGTGTGAACAAAAAGCCAGTCGCACTGGGCGTGGTTCTCATTCGGAATGGACAACGCATCTGCCAGGGCGGCGCCTCTCAGCCTGCCACGAGGCCGATGCCGTGAGCAGCGGGGCCTGCGAGCCTGTGCGCCTGCTGCACCCCAGGATGCTGATACCCAGACCAGGCCTGCCCACCCCAGCGCTCCAAGGCCGCACTGCTCACCTGCCGACACCGTCGTGTGTCAAAGATGGCCCACCACGTGCCGGTCCAAGCCCCAGTCCCGCGCCCTCTGCAGCCTCCGCAGACCATCGCTGGCCCCCCCGACGCTGGCCCACATAACTCCTTTCTCATTGACATACTCCACCGGCGTCCTCTTCGGCCCAGTAGGTCCCACATGTGGAACTGTGTCCTGAGTCTTGAATGGCAGTGACCCCAAGTCTGTGGCAGCAGCCACCGCACCAGACTCCCTTCGATCAGTGAGGCATAATTCCGTATGGCAGGCCTGTGACACGTGGTGCCACTAACCCTGTTCAACGCAAGCCGGCGACACATGGTGCCACTAACCCTGTTCAACGCAAGTCGGCGACACGTGGTGCCGCTAACCCTGTTCAACACAAGCCGGTGACACGTGGTGCCACTAACCATGTTCAACGCAAGCCAGCGACACGTGTTTGTGGGCCCCTGCAGACTACTGGCTCTGGCCTACACTGCGCTCCAGTAGGTCCCACATCCAGCACTTAGTCGTGATTCATGAATGGCAGAGTCCATTCAAGTGAACACACGGAGAGGAGTAAGAGGAAGATGCGGCTCAGTCCGGATGAAAGCCGGATCCAAGTCACGGAGGTGACCGAACACTAGCAACAACTGATCTGGTGCCACCAACCCTGTTCACTGCAAGTCCGCGTACCGTGGTGCCACTGAACCTGAACTACGCAGGCCGGTGGGACCATCCAACGTATGCCTGCGACACTCGGTGAATGGCCCCTGCTGACCGCTGCCTCAGGCCTACACTGCGGTCGAGTAGGCCACACATGTGGAACTGTGTCTTGGGTAAGATGTGGAGGAGTCCACACCATTGGACACGCCTCATGGCAGGCGGCATCCCCGATCAGCACTGGTGGCACTAACTCTGTGCGCAATGAGTCATGGGCACTATCTGATTGGACCTTGGTGGTGTCTGAGTCCATGGCCTGGGGGTTTTCTGCATCTTCATCTGGCTGGACCGGACTTGGTGTCCGACATGTGTCTGTTCCATTCATCTCCACCACAGTGACTTTCAACGTGGTTCTGCCCTCTGCATCGTGCCCTGGGGGTACACTTCCACTGTCCACCGAGACACTCCGCGACAAGCCCCTTTGTCATCTACGGAAACCTGCTCTGCACTCGTGACCCTGCCCCAGTGCCCCGCAAGTCAGCGGCCCGTGGCGGTAGGCCCGTGCAGGACGCTGTGCATCCGGGGCCACTAACTCTTTGCAGCACAAGTCATGGGGCCTTTATGGTTGAATGGTTGTGTCCTTTACGATGTACACTGTTGTCGATTGCTGACTGCAGCAGGCAGCACTTGCCGGCTGGTGTGCACACACCCCACACACATCCAACACAGGTGTCACTCAATATGTGTGCCTGCTAATAAAGGTGGCCGGGCGCACGTGCCCGTAGCCATTCACACCATCTGAGCAAGTGTGTCCGTGTGGTCATTGTGTCAGCATGATGGGCACTGGCCCTGAAACATCACAGTGTGCTATCTTCAGCGGACGATACCATGTCACCTCAGCGTTGGCAGTGACCTTGGACATGTAGCTTCGCCTGCCCCCCTGCATGCAAAAGCGGCGTGTGCTGGTCCGGCGTATGTCAGGTCAGTGCAGGGGTGTGCTGATTCGGCAGGGGGAGCAGGGCGTGGCTCGGACCTGGCCTTGGGCAGGATGTGTGGTAAGTGTGTCTCTGTGTTGGGGTGTTGTCGCCACCAGGGCCACAGTAGTTGATGTTGCAATGTAGCATGCACCAGGAGGGTGGGCCCGCATGGACGGCGAAATGTAGGAGCGCAAGACTGCTCGGGGTCTTGGCACATGCATGCCAAGTGTTATGTGTATCAGTCCTGCGGCTGCATGAGTCAGTTGCCTAGCCTCATTCACAGCACGATCACAGCCAGCCGTGGACTGTACACCTGTGTCTGCCCTGTCCGGACCATTGGCCTACACTCACGTGGCCGCACACCTTCAAAGGCCAGTGTCACGGTGTTGTTGGCATGCCGCTGGACATGCGCGGACAGGTATTACAATGGTGTGCCGTAGGAGTGCACGTGATACAACCGCGCAGTGCACACAAGTGTGGGGGCTCGTGGGAGGGAGAAGCAGCTGTGAGGCAACGTAACACACAGTGAGGCCGCTCATGTACCACGTGCTGGGCATATCATCCATGATTCCCAGGGTCGCAGACTTCCCATCACACCCACGACAGGCCTCTGTACATCTCCTGAATGCATGCAGATGGTGAAGTTACTGTAGGGATGAAGTGTCCTTTGTCTGTACAATCAGGCGGTGGCACATCTGCAGCTCCGAGCTGGGACTTGCATGTGGCCAGCACACCCTGACAGATATGATAGCATTTACTTGCGACTCCCACACTACGCACTGCCCGACGTGAGACCAACGTGTACACATCCCACACGCAGAAGTCCTTGGTCGTAGTTAACGTGCGTGAAATGGCCTTCACACGTACTCCCACCCCGCCCCAGGCCTGCACCCGTTGCACACAGACACTGCTCATTGCTCCGAGCTGTGCCATTTCATCCACAGGACTGGCGTAGGGCAAGCCAGTGCTGCTTCAAGCAGAGCCACTGACGAATGGCAGACCATCCCGGACACATGCTCGACTCCAGTCACGTGGACCTGTACCGTGCACGTCTGCTGCATGTACTGGGGGCACTGCCGTTGGCAGTGCTGCGGATCAGTTACCGGCTGAGCTTCCGCCTTGTGAACGTCACCTGCGTTCAGCCTGTGTTGCATTGTCGCTCGTGCATATTCGAGTGGACCATGGATGTCTGCCTCTCCAACGTTACGGTAGCAGACCTGGATTTTGACGTGTGTGTGCGCCCCCTGTTGGCCCACGACCAGGAGTGTCACCGTGAGGCCCGTTTATGGCATGCACGGATGTTTGGCATGCATGGTGGCAACTGGACCTGGGAGATTGCACGAGTCGTCGTGTGCAGTGAGCACATTGAGCCACTGCCCGATTGGGCTTTGGTGCACATTGGGGCCAGGGGTTGGAGTCAGCACATCTGTCCGGGTCAGCTGATGGATTACGTCGACGACATGTCAGATGTGGTGGACAACGATCTCTCATTGGAGATGTTGTCCTACGCTGCTGCACTCGCGTTCATGGACGAGTGACAAGGTATCTGCAGCCACAACTGGATGTGACCCATTGCACGTGTCCCGACGCCTGGTTGCATGCTGGGAATCTGGTCACATGTCACAAGATGACAGTGGACATGGCTGCATTGGCCTGGACTCCTGATCCATGCGCGGACAACCAACGCGGGTTGGCACTGACTTGTGTTGGTGATGGACTCCCCCGGGGTGGACATGGGCGCTTTCCTACGTTCCTCATTCAGACATGCTGCTGCATTGGTCTGCATATCGTGGCACTTCTCTTGGCCGTACTGACACGCATTTGTTGATAAAGTTTCCGTACTTTCACTTGTCTCCAACTGTGTTGTTTCTTGATTTGTATGCCAATGTGTGTGTCACGGACTCTCTGGCTCCCTGCCATACGTGCATTGCTACCCCATCAGGGCTGTGGGTTTGTACTTGTGTATTATCATGTCCCTGTTTCGTGCTTTGCCAGATGCGTATGGCCGTTTACCGGCCACAAGCGGGTGCACTTGTGTCCTGTGTTCGGTTGTGCAAATGTTGGTGTTTGTACCACATTGTGTTCGATGTTGGGGTGCTCTGCTTCCTACGTGTGTGTGCTGCATTGTGTGTGAGATGTCCCTTCAGCTCTGATTTGGCTCACCCTTCTCCCATTCAGGCAGTGTGGTTTTCACTTCTGTGCTTTTTCAGTGGTGTGATATTGCTGGGTTGTGTGACTTGTGCTCTTGGTTGGTGTTGTTACTCTTGGGCATGGTTTGTCTGCAGTTGTGCTGTGCTTAATTGTGCATGTGTGCCATTGTGCCCATCTCCCCCCGTCACCCCAGTCCCTGGTCGTTCCTCTCCCTGTTGCTGTTGTGTCTGTTGTTTTGTGCAGTTTCCGGTCCCCGACTCCTGCCACCATCTCCAGGCTGATGTGGTGGACACCATTTCCTCCATGTCATCCAGCTCCTGGTGTGGCGCTGGACTCCCACCTCCGGTGTGCATTGCTGCCTTCTTGTTGTTGGCGTGTTTCTGCTTGTTTGTGCGTTTCGTATCATTCCGGCTGTTCTGGTTTTCCTCCATTGTCCTCCTCCGCTCTCCGGCTGCATTCACCTTGTCCACGATGGCCTGCCATGTACAATGTTTTGTTGCCAATGGGGCTTGTGGGGTTGTATACTGGCTCCGGTTGCCTCCATTGTGCTTGGCTGTTGTTTTCTGTTTGGTTTGTCTTTCTTTTTCAGGCTTTTGTTGTGCTTATTCCTTCCTGCCGTGTGTGTGTCGCGGGCCTGGCGGTGCTTATCGCTGCTTTCCTCATCGCGAATGGGCTCATCGCATGTTTTTTTGTGTTGTGGTTTGTGTTTTTATCTCCATCGAGGTGGTTGCATCACGGACATTGGCCGCATTTTCGGCGGACTATCGCATGGTACCGCCGTGTTGTGAATTTCATGTTAACACAGGGTTATTTTCCTGCAATAGGCTGCGATGTATAAAGTTGCGTTAATATTTTTTGGAGATCTTTAGCACACGTTCTTGTGAATATACCCCAAGGTGCGAGGTCCGTGCCGAAAAACTACCTCCTGATAGCCCTCATAGACATTGAGGCTAAATATTACGCGGGCTCATCTTAAGCGACCTAGCCACTTGGGCTTCTGAGAATCATATAATCCCGCCAACGCAAACAGGGTTCCGGAAAGGGCAAGGTACAATAACAAACATAATGGCGCTGACCTTGCTCATGGACGCAGCTAAACAGGGAAAATACCCCCTGTTTCTCTGCTTCATAGACTTTACAGCTGCGTTTGACCATGGCGACCGAATAAAACTCTGGCAAAAATTGGACGGCTGGGGGATACCGCCCCCTCTCCTTGACCAACTCAGGAACCTGCACACTAACACATGGGTCAGGATAAAGATTGGCGCAGGTCCACACATATCAAAAAAAATACCCACCTCAAAAGGGCTAAAACAAGGGTGCGTCCTAGCCCCATTGCTTTTTAACCTTTTCTTAGGGGATCTCCCGGGGGAGCTGAACAGAAGTACAGCCCACGCACCAAAACTAGGAAACATGACACTGTCAAACATGTTATATGCTGATGATCTAGTTTTGATAAGCCGGACCCCTATTGGACTTCAGCATCTCCTGAACGCGACTCACAGATTTTCACAAAACGCACTAAAAATAAACTTCAATAAAACAAAAATTATGGCAGTAAGCTACTACAAGAAGAAACACCCTAATTGGTTCCTGGACGGTCATCGTTTAGACCAAGCAGCAAGCTATAAATACCTGGGGATAATACTAGATCAAAACAACTCGTTTAAACCACAAATGGAATCTTTGCGGAGAAAGGGGGTAATGACCTACCTAGCCATAAAACCATTGAAGAAGTTCCTACCGGACCTGACGCTCGACCCTTTGCTAAGGGTCTTGCGAGCTAAACTTCAGACAACAATAACTTATGGGAGCGAATCGATGAAGGTAAAAGATGCAACAATCCTTGATAATACAATGTCCAACTCTTACCGAGCGATCTTTCAACTCCCTAGAAACGCCTCCCCAGCCCAAATACGGTATGAATTTGGGCTTCAAAAACAGACAATGGAAAGAAGGGGAGCATATGTGAAATGCTGGCATAAGATTAAAGGAGACGAAGAAGGATCCCTGAACAACCAACTCTGGACGGAACTATCTCGCTCCGAAAAATCGCCAGCAAGAGAATATCTGCAGGAATCCATTAAACCTTTAGGCCTAACAGACCTGTGGAACATCTCAATGAATCATTTCTCTTTTAAACACGCTGTAACAAAGGTAACTCGCCTATTATCTGTTATAGAGGACAAAAAAGCATTAGCCAAACAAACTCACTGCTGGGTGGTACTAAACACATACAACACACTTAAACCCCAATCTTACCTGAAAACGGGAATAAAATTCACCACCAAGGAAAAATTCCTAAAACTCCGGATGGGGGTCGGGCCCTTCAATCAATTCCTACCTCCTTGGGAGAGAAGTGGAGGAGACCAGCTCTGCCATTTATGTGGCTGTGGTGTCGAGGATGTTATCCACGTCATATGTATCTGTAACAACCTAAGAGATATAAGGATAACCTTGCTAAAACCAATGTTCAGACAGCATGGAGTTAGGTCCTGCAGACAAGCGGTAATGCTGTGCTTTAATCCAGAGATAGTACAGCTAAACTGCCGGCTAACTAAATTTCTTGATATAACCGCAAAAAGATTGAAAAACTCGCCCGTGCTGGCTAAGAACTAATTTTCATCAGAACAGACACTGTTTGAAACAATATTTACAGACTTATAAGAGTATGAAGCAGAAGGTTTTAACAATTCGAGTCCATCCTTCAAGGATTTTTTATTCTCATTTATTTATTGTCGGAAAAACGTTGGGTCTTTTAATAGTGTCTTTTATTGTATAAGAGCTAGATATTTTATTCTAAATGTATTAATGTATGCAATGGTTTTAATTAATTAAGCATAATAAAAACTTACTTACTATGTAAAGGCCCTGATTTAGAGTTTAGCAGATGGATTACTCCATCACAAACACAACGAATATCCTGTCAGTCTTATTTCAAGTGCCTCAGGATATAATGCATGTGAAGTAAGGTGGACAAGCTTTCCATCACTTTTGTGAATGAGTAGCCCGTCCGCCAAAGTCTAAATTAGGACCCAAGTTTCATGAACCACTTTTTCTTACAATGGGAGACGTTGATCGAGCCGTCACTAAAGTATTGAACCCATGTATTTTAGTACACAGGGACATGCCCAAGACCACACTTACTACCAACTTTTTGTGACATGTTCACAACCTCCCCGAGTGTAACTTTCATGTGGTCCAGCAAACACAGGCTTGAAATAACATTCGCAAGCATTAAACATTAACCCCTTCGGTGCTTATGACGAGCTGGACTCGTCATGGCACACAGTGCTCGTGTGCTCATGACGAGTCCAGCTCGTCATAAGACCACCCACGGGGGAAGCGCTGGCGATCCCCCCGTGGGAATCCGATCATCGGGTTTTTTTGGGGGAAGGACTTCCCCTGCCTCCCCCCGCCCCCCCCGCCCTCCCATCAATGACGTCAGCGCGCGAGGCGCGCTGACATCGTTGAGGTTTCCCTTTCTTCCCCGACGCGCTGGAAGCCATTTGCTTCCAGCGCGTCGGCAAAATAAGGTGAGTTTTGGCTCGGGGAGGGGGTTTGATTCTAAAAGAGACATCGAGGGAAAGGAAAGGGTTTTCCTTTCCCCCGATGCCTCTTTTGTGCATTCCTGCTGCACGATCATGTGATCGTGCAGCAGGAATGCCACGAGGAGGAGGGCGCAATTGGTGAGCGTGGATATGTGCCTTCTCTCCATTTACACCCTGAAAAGTTAGCTGTAATACTTGATGGAGGTCTTTGCATCCTTGAATTTCTCGAGCGCAATGCTCGTGTAGTTCCTGTGACCAGGAGGTTCCTTCTCCTCGTCTGCCGCTGCGATCCTGCTCTGACCCTTTATAAACAAGAGGCATGTGAACGGGCCTAGAAGCCCCGCTCGTTTGGCCCCGCCACACATACACTAGCGGTATGCAACGTATGCCTGCCCTTTCCCCACTATGATGGACAGCTTACTCAAAGGATCCCGGTGCTTTCGGCGCGGTGGCAAAGTTACAGACACACAGGTCACTGTTCGTGAGCGTGGAGATGTGCCTTCTCTCCATTTACACCCTGAAAAGTTAGCTGTAATCCTTGATGGAGGTCTTTGCATCCTTGAATTTCTCGAGCGCAATGCTCGTGTAGTTCCTGTGACCATGAGGTTCCTTCTCCTCGTCTGTCGCTGAGATCCTGCTCTGACCCTTTATAAACAAGAGGCATGTGAACGGGCCTAGAAGCCCCGCTCGTTTGGCCCCGCCACACATACACTAGCGGTATGCAACGTATGCCCGCCCTTTCCCCACTATGATGGACAGCTTACTCAAAGGATCCCGGCGCTTTCGGCGCGGTGGCAAAGTTACAGACACACAGGTCACTGGAGACAATTCTTCTGGTCCTTTACGCAGCTGTAGTGTAGGAAAGGCACTATACATTTACCCAACGAGGTAGCACTTACTGATTAGCCAGTAGAAAGTACTCCAGTTGAGTAGAGGTATTGCACAAAACGGTGGCATCTTCGTGGATAAATATGCAGGGCAGATGTGCCTTCTCTCCATTTCCAACGTGAAAAGTTAGCTGTAATCCTTGATGGAGGTCTTTGCATCCTTCATTTTCTCGAGCGCAATTCTCGTGTAGAATTCGTGAGCGTGGAGATGTGCCTTCTCTCCATTTACACCCTGAAAAGTTAGCTGTAATCCTTGATGGAGGTCTTTGCATCCTTGAATTTCTCGAGCGCAATGCTCGTGTAGTTCCTGTGACCATGAGGTTCCTTCTCCTCGTCTGCCGCTGAGATCCTGCTCTGACCCTTTATAAACAAGAGGCATGTGAACGGGCCTAGAAGCCCCGCTCGTTTGGCCCCGCCACACATACACTAGCGGTATGCAACGTATGCCCGCCCTTTCCCCACTATGATGGACAGCTTACTCAAAGGACCCCGGCGCTTTCGGCGCGGTGGCAAAGTTACAGACACACAGGTCACTGGAGACAATTCTTCTGGTCCTTTACGCAGCTGTAGTGTAGGAAAGGCACTATACATTTACCCAACGAGGTAGCACTTACTGATTAGCCAGTAGAAAGTACTCCAGTTGAGTAGAGGTATTGCACAAAACGGTGGCATCTTCGTGGATAAATATGCAGGGCAGATGTGCCTTCTCTCCATTTACACCCTGAAAAGTTAGCTGTAATCCTTGATGGAGGTCTTTGCATCCTTCATTTTCTCGAGCGCAATTCTCGTGTAGAATTCGTGAGCGTGGAGATGTGCCTTCTCTCCATTTACACCCTGAAAAGTTAGCTGTAATCCTTGATGGAGGTCTTTGCATCCTTGAATTTCTCGAGCGCAATGCTCGTGTAGTTCCTGTGACCAGGAGGTTCCTTCTCCTCGTCTGCCGCTGAGATCCTGCTCTGACCCTTTATAAACAAGAGGCATGTGAACGGGCCTAGAAGCCCCGCTCGTTTGGCCCCGCCACACATACACTAGCGGTATGCAACATATGCCCGCCCTTTCCCCACTATGATGGACAGCTTACTCAAAGGACCCCGGCGCTTTCGGCGCGGTGGCAAAGTTACAGACACACAGGTCACTGGAGACAATTCTTCTGGTCCTTTACGCAGCTGTAGTGTAGGAAAGGCACTATACATTTACCCAACGAGGTAGCACTTACTGATTAGCCAGTAGAAAGTACTCCAGTTGAGTAGAGGTATTGCACAAAACGGTGGCATCTTCGTGGATAAATATGCAGGGCAGATGTGCCTTCTCTCCATTTACACCCTGAAAAGTTAGCTGTAATCCTTGATGGAGGTCTTTGCATCCTTGAATTTCTCGAGCGCAATGCTCGTGTAGTTCCTGTGACCAGGAGGTTCCTTCTCCTCGTCTGCCGCTGAGATCCTGCTCTGACCCTTTATCCCCTTCGGTGCTTATGACGAGCTGGACTCGTCATGGCACACAGTGCTCGTGATGAGTCCAGCTCGTCATAAGACCACCCACGGGGAAGCGCTGGCGCTCCCCGTGGGAATCTGATCGTTAGGTTTTTTTTTTGGGGAGGCAGGGAAGGGCTTCCCCTGCCTCCCCCGCCCCATCAATGACGTCAGCGCGCAGTGCGCTGACATCATTGAGGGTTTCCCTTTCTTCCCCGACGCGCTGGAAGCCATTTGCTTCCAGCGCGTCTGGAAATCAGGTGAGGTTTGGCTCGGGGAGGGGGGTTTGTATCAAAAGAGGCATCGAGGGAAAGGAAAGGGTTTTCCTTTCCCCGATGCCTCTTTTGTGCATTCCTGCTGCACGATCATGTGATCGTGCAGCAGGAATGCCCACTAGGCACCAGGGTTTTTTAAATTTTTGTGTTGGGGAGTGGCCAAAAGGGCAAGGGTTGCTCCCCTTTTACGGGTGTGAATATTTTATTTATACTGTTAGGCCCACCTACCCCTTAGCTTGGCTGGTGGATTGTGTGTGGACTGGTGCATTATTTGCATATGTGATTGTAATGTTTTATTTCCTCCTTTTTATTCTAGTGTAAAGCTTTTGATTCCTGTTTGCGGTTTCGGCAGTTGTGGTTCTGCAGTTTTGCGTAATTGCATTTATTTGGTAAGAAAAATATTTTTGTTGTGTGTACTCCAAATGAGTATTATTGTCATGCATGAATGAATTTTTTTGTAAGTGGTGCCATAATGGCAGCATATTTGTTAGTGTTCAGAGCATGAAATTCTTTGCGATGTTTTGCATTGTCTTATGTGTAATTTTTTTCTTCTTCTTTTTTAGTGGGATATTGTTGATCCTTACTGTGTCTGTGCAGAGTAGGTGGTGGTGAGTCTAGCTGCTTCTGTCACGTGAGTGGTATAGTGTTGGAGTATATAGGTCTTTGTGATAAAGCTACATTTTGTTTATTTCTTTTTTTTTACAAAGGGTTTGTTGTTGTTGACTTGTTTGACAAGTAACCTTTATTAGTAAGCATTATGGCTAGCCGTAGAATTACTGCTCAGCAGGTGGTTGGTTTGCTTCTTGAATCTTCCTCTGAGCAGGATTATGAGACTGACAGTGCGTCTGAGGGAGAGGAGGGAGGGGAAGATTCAGGCAGTGAGTTTTCTCTCCACATGGAATCATCGGATGATGAAGGTACTCTCAGTGCAGATGAAGTGCCTGATTTAGAGGAGGATACTACTGTGCCGATGGTGCAAGAGGCATCTGGATTGCAGCCTGGGGCTGCTAGGCTTCCTACTGGAAGTGCTGGACTCTGGGTTGATCCAAACATGGTGCAGCCGGTGTTGCCTGCCTTTAGTGGTTATGCAGGGTGTAGAGTGGATTGTGAACATTATTTGCCTATACAGTATTTTCAGTTGTTTATGGATGATGTATTTTTGGGTGAGATTGTTGAGCAGACTAATTTGTATGCTGAACAGTTTTTGAGGGACAACAGTGCCAGACTTAGGCCCCATTCTAGAGCTACCCGGTGGAGTCCCACAAATCTGGAAGAGATGAAGAAGTTTTTGGGTTTGACTTTTTGATGGGTTTGATAAGGAAGCCGTCCATGGGTTCATATTGGTCTACCAGTCCCTTGATGGCAACGGCCATATTTCCTGCAGTTATGACTCGTGATCGGTATTTACTTTTGCTTCGGATGCTGCATTTTGTTGATAATGGTTTAGGCGTTGCCACGAGATCACCCTGAATGTGACCGTCTTTTTAAGATTCGGCCTGTTCTTGATCACTTTGTAGATCGATTTTCAGAGATCTATACTCCAGGGAAAGAAATATCTATTGATGAGTCTTTGGTGCTGTTCAAGGGCCGTTTGGTTTTAGGCAGTACATTCCTAGCAAGAGGGCACGCTATGGAATTAAGCTGTATATGTTGTCTGAGAGTAGGACAGGATATGTTTTTAATTTGCGTGTGTACACTGGTAGGGATTCCACTATTGACCCCCCTGGTTGTCCGTCCACTTTAGTAGGAGTTTCAGAGAAAATTGTGTGGGAACTTGCTAGAGGACTGTTTAACAGAGGCCACCATTTGTACCTTGATATCTTCTACACTGCTGTGCAATTGTTTAAGGAATTGTTCAAAGTGGACACTTTTGCTTGTGGCACAATCCGCTCTAACCGTAAAGGTTATCCAAAGAGCTTGTTTGCAAAAAACTTCAGAGGGGACAGTGCAGTGCCTTGCGTAGTGAGGAACTGCTAGCTGTGAAATTTGTGGACAGGAGGGATGTGTACATGCTGACTACCATCCATGATGAGAGTACTTCACCTGTGGCTGTTTGGGGTCAGATTGCTGAAGTGCGCAAACCTGTGTGCATTTTAGACTACAATAAGCACATGGGTGGTGTTGATAGAGTAGATCAGAGGTTGGAACCTTACACTGCTATTCGTAAGTCTTACATTTGGTATAAGAAGTTGGCCATCCATCTCTTCAATTTAGCAACTTTCAATGCTTTTGTTGTGTTCAAGGAGTGTTCTCCTGCGTCAAAGTTGACTTTTGTTCAGTTTCAGGAGTCTGTCATAGGCAGCCTTGTTGTTGTGGAACAGGCAAGTGTTCCTAGAGTTGGAGTGGTGGAGGATGTGGCTCGATTGAAAGAGCGCCACTTTCCTGATCACATTCCTCCTACACTCTCAAAAGACTTTCCCACTAGGAGATGTAGAGTCTGTTGGCGAAGAGGTACGCGGAAGGAGACTCGTATGTACTGCCCTGAGTGTCCTTCTAACCCTGGGCTGTGTGTGCCTGCTTGTTATAGAGCGTACCACAAGCAAAAGAATTATTGGGAGCAACCATGAGTGGTAAAGTGAACTGCCTGGTCTGTAATGTTTAAGAATTGTTGTTCTGTTTCAAGGTTGGCATTAGTGCAATGTTTCTGATTTTGTGTTAGTAGATTTGTATCTATTTGCAATTTGTTTGTGTTTTCTTTTTTGTATAAAAAAATCCTAAATGTGATGGTGGTGTGTGTAGGCTGGTGCTTGGCTGGCGGTGTGCGTGGAGTGGCGCTCGGCTGGCAGTGTGTGAGTAGTGACTTGCTGCTGGTCACTACACACACTGCTAGCCGAGCGACACTCCACGCAATCCATCAGCTTGTGTGGTTGCTGTGTTAGGAATGTGGGCGTGTGAAAGTGATGGGCCCTTGAATGGCGCTGTCTGCTGGTGTGAGTGTTGTAATGTGATGGGCCCGCGGCTGGTGGTGTGAATGGTTTTGTATTTGTCACACGTATGAAAGGTGTATGAATGGCCTGTAAAGAGGTTGGTGCCTTGTCGTGGCTTTACAGCTCACGAGCTGTGAGTCAATGGTTCAGTTTCTCGTCCTTTCAATTATTAACAGTGCATTTCATTTTTGTGAAATCACTTGTTAATACAATTGTATATACTGAACCATCACTCACCCTCGTGCCAAATCCAACCAGTATGTGTGTGTGTGCTTGAGGATTAGATGGCTGTGCAGTAATATTTTTTTTTGTCTTTCTCAAGCAGGGTGTACCTTGTCCCTTTTTGTGAATGTTGTAATGTGTTTGTTTCGTGCCTGGGGGTGTGAATGGTCTTGTGTGTATCACGTATGAAAGGTGTGTGAATGGCCTGTAAAGCGGTTGGGGCCTTGACGTGGCTTTACAGCTCACGAGCTGCGAGTCACTGGTTCCGTTTTTGTCCTTTCAATTATTGACAGTGCATTTCATTTTTGTGAAATCTCTTGTTAATAAAATTGTATATACTGAACCATCACTTGCCCTCGTGCCAAATCCAACCAGTATGTGTGTGTGCTTGAGGAATAGATGGCTGTGCAGTAATCTTTGTCTTTTTAGTCTGTCTGCCAAGGTGTACATTCCGTCTAAGAATAACCTACCAACTGTAGATATTGTCGTAAACGAAACACCCATGGGAGTACATGGTGATATCTCTCTTGTGGATCCCAACAAGTTATGGTACCCACAATGTCCTGCAAACCTCAAAATGTCTGTCACATTTTCCTTGCAATATTGTGCCAAAATTTTCACGCTGCAGAAATAAACAACACATTATCTCATTATGACCTGGTTTTGCAAGGGGGTCACCTGGGTTTTTGGCCCGGGGCTCGGCGGCCACATAGGGAAACCTACCAAACCCACACATTTCTGAAAAGTAGACACCCGGGGGCTTCCAGGGAGGTATGGCTTGCGTGGATCCCCCAACGTTTCCTTACCCAGAATCCCCTGCAAACCTCACTTTTAGCTGAAAAAATCACTTTTTCACACATTTTTGTGTGGGAAAGTGTGGCATCACTGGCCTCACACAAATTTCCTACCACCCAGCGTTCCCCCAGGTCTCCCGATAAAAATGGTGCCTCACTTGTGTGGGAGGCCCAAGTACCCGCGACAGGCAAGGGCCCACAACGTATTGAGGCGACCTCAAAATGGCCTTTCACAAAACCACCTGGTTTTGCAAGGGGAGTCACCTGGGTTTTTGGCCCAGTGCTCGGCGGCCATCTAGGAAACCTACCAAACCCACACATTTCTGAAAAGTAGACACCCGGGGGCTTCCAGGGAGGTATGGCTTGCGTGGATCCCCCAACGTTTCCTTACCAGAATCCCCTGCAAACCTCACTTTTAGATGAAAAAATCACTTTTTTCACACATTTTTGTGTGGGAAAGTGTGGCATCACTGGCCTCACACAAATTTCCTACCACCCAGCGTTCCCCCAGGTCTCCCGATAAAAATGGTGCCTCACTTGTGTGGGAGGCCCAAGTACCCGCGACAGGCAAGGGCCCACAACGTATTGAGGCGACTTCAAAATGGCCTTTCACAAAACCACCTGGTTTTGCAAGGAAGTCACCTGGGTTTTGGCCCAGTGCTCGGCGGCCATCTAGGAAACCTACCAAACCCACACATTTATGAAAAGTAGACACCCGGGGGCTTCCAGGGAGGTATGGCTTGCGTGGATCCCCCAACGTTTCCTTACCCAGAATCCCCTGCAAACCTCACTTTTAGCTGAAAAAATCACTTTTTCACACATTTTGTGTGGGAAAGTGTGGCATCACTGGCCTCACACAAATTTCCTACCACCCAGCGTTCCCCCAGGTCTCCCGATAAAAATGGTGCCTCACTTGTGTGGGAGGCCCAAGTACCCGTGACAGGCAAGGGCCCACAACGTATTGAGGCGACCTCAAAATGGCCTTTCACAAAACCACCTGGTTTTGCAAGGAGTCACCTGGGTTTTGGCCCAGTGCTCGGCGGCCATCTAGGAAACCTACCAAACCCACACATTTCTGAAAAGTAGACACCCGGGGCTACCAGGGAGGTATGGCTTGCTTGGATCTCCCAACGTTTCCTTGCAGAATCCCTGCAAACCTCACTTTTAGCTGAAAAATCACTTTTTCACACATTTTTGTGTGGGAAAGTGTGGCATCACTGGCCTCACACAAATTTCCTACCACCCAGCGTTCCCCAGGTCTCCCGATAAAAATGGTGCCTCACTTGTGTGGGAGGCCCAAGTACCCGCGACAGGCAAGGGCCCACAACGTAGTGAGGCGACCTCAAAATGGCCTTTCACAAAACCACCTGGTTTTGCAAGGAAGTCACCTGGGTTTTGGCCCTGTGCTCGGCGGCCATCTAGGGAAACCTACCAAACCCACACATTTCTGAAAAGTAGACACCCGGGGCTTCCAGGGAGGTATGGCTTGCGTGGATCCCCCAACGTTTCCTTACCCAGAATCCCCTGCAAACCTCACTTTTAGCTGAAAAAATCACTTTTTTCACACATTTTTGTGTGGGAAAGTGTGGCATCACTGGCCTCACACAAATTTCCTACCACCCAGCATTCCCCAGGTCTCCCGATAAAAATGGTGCCTCACTTGTGTGGGAGGCCCAAGTACCCGCGACAGGCAAGGGCCCAAAACATTTTTTGATAGGCAATGTTGATGTTGCCTCAAAACGTTTTGTGTCCTTGCCTGTCGCTGGTACTTGGGCCTCCCACACAAGTGAGGCACCATTTTTATCGGGAGACCTGGAGGCGCTGGGTGGTAGGAAATTTGTGTGAGGCCAGTGATGCCACACTTCCCACACAAAAATGTGTGAAAAAGTGATTTTTTCAGCTAAAATTGAGGTTTGCAAGGGATTCTGGGTAGAAACGTTGGGGGATCCACGCAAGCCATACCTCCCTGGAAGCCCCCAGGTGTCTACTTTTCAGAAATGTGTGGGTTTGGTAGGTTTCCCTAGATGGCCGCCAGCACAGGCCAAAGCCCAGGTGACCCCTTGCAAAACCAGGTGGTTTTGAGATAGGCAATTTTGAGGTCGGCTCACTACGTTGTGGGCCCTTGCCTGTCGCAGGTACTTGGGCCTCCCACACAAGTGAGGCACCACTTTATCTCGGGAGACCTGGGGAACGCTGGTGGTAGGAAATTTGTGTGAGGCCAGTGATGCCACACTTTCCACACACAAATGTGTGAAAAAGTGATTTTTTCAGCTAAAATTGAGGTTTGCAAGGGATTCTGGGTAAGGAAACGTTGGGAGATCCACGCAAGCCATACCTCCCTGGAAGCCCCGGTGTCTACTTTTCAGAAATGTGTGGGCTTGGTAGGTTTCCCTAGATGGCCGCCGAGCACAGGGCCAAAACCCAGGTGACTCCTGCAAAACCAGGTGGTTTTGTGAAAGGCCATTTTGAGGTTGCCTCACTACGTTGTGGGCCCTTGCCTGTCGCGGTACTAGGCCTCCCACACAAGTGAGGCACCATTTTTATCGGGAGACCTGGGGAACGCTGGGTGGTAGGAAATTGTGTGAGGCCAGTGATGCCACACTTTCCCACACACAAATGTGTGAAAAAGTGATTTTTCAGCTAAAATTGAGGTTTGCAAGGGATTCTGGGTAAGGAAACGTTGGGGGATCCACGCAAGCCATACCTCCCTGGAAGCCCCGGGTGTCTACTTTTCAGAAATGTGTGGGTTTGGTAGGTTTCCCTAGATGGCCGCCGAGCACAGGACCAAAAACCCAGGTGACTCCCTTGCAAAACCAGGTGGTTTGTGAAAGGCCATTTTGAGGTCGCCTCACTGCGTTGTGGGCCTTGCCTGTCAGCGAGTACTGGGCCTCCCACACAAGTGAGGCACCATTTTTATCGGGAGACCTGGGGAACGCTGGGTGGTAGGAAATTTGTGTGAGGCCAGTGATGCCACACTTTCCACACACAAATGTGTGAAAAAGTGATTTTTCAGCTAAAATTGAGGTTTGCAGGGATTCTGGGTAGGAAACGTTGGGGGATCCACGCAAGCCATACCTCCTGGAAGCCCCGGGTGTCTACTTTTCAGAAATGTGTGGGTTTGGTAGGTTTCCCTAGATGGCCGCCGAGCACAGGGCCAAAACCCAGGTGACTCCTTGCAAAACCAGGTGGTTTTGTGAAAGGCCATTTTGAGGTCGCCTCACTACGTTGTGGCCCTTGCCTGTCGCGGGTACTGGGCCTCCCACACAAGTGAGGCACCATTTTTATCGGGAGACCTGGGGGAACGCTGGGTGGTAGGAAATTTGTGTGAGGCCAGTGATGCCACACTTTCCCACACACAAATGTGTGAAAAAACTGATTTTTCAGCTAAAATTGAGGTTTGCAGGGGATTCTGGGTAAGGAAACGTTGGGGGATCCACGCAAGCCATACCTCCCTGGAAGCCCCCGGGTGTCTACTTTTCAGAAATGTGTGTGTTTGGTAGGTTTCCCTAGGTGCCGGCAGAGCTAGGGTTCACAAACTACAGCTAGGCACTTTGCCAAAAAAGCGTCATTTTTCACTGCGAAATTGAGGTGTGACCACGTTGCGTTTTGCGCCGTTTCCTGTCGCAGGCACTAGGCCGACCCACACAAGTGAGGTACCATTTTTCTCGTAAGACTTTGGGGGACGCGGGGTGGGTGGAAATTTGTGGATCCATGCAGATTCCAGAACTTTCCACCACAGAAATGTGGGGAAAATTTGTTTTTTTTGACAATTGTTTATGTTTGCAAGGGATTCTGGGTAACAGAACCTGGTGGGAGGCAGTCAAGTCACCCCATCCTGGATTCCCCTGGGTGTCTAGTTTTCAAAAATGTATAGGTTTGCTAGGTTTCCCTAGGTGCTGGCAGAGGTAGGGTTCAAAAACTACAGCTAGGCACTTTGCCAAAAAAGGGTCATTTTTCACTGCGAAATTGAGGTGTGACCACGTTGCGTTTTGCGCCGTTTCCTGTCGCAGGCACTAGGCCGACCCACACAAGTGAGGTACCATTTTTCTCGTAAGACTTTGGGGGACGCGGGGTGGGTGGAAATTTGTGGATCCACGCAGATTCCAGAACTTTCCACCACAGAAATGTGGGGAAAATGTGGTTTTTTGACAATTTTTTATGTTTGCAAGGGATTCTGGGTAACAGAACCTGGTGGGAGGCAGTCAAGTCACCCCATCCTGGATTCCCCTGGGTGTCTAGTTTTTAAAAATGTATAGGTTTGCTAGGTTTCCCTAGGTGCCGGCAGAGGTAGGGTTCAAAAACTACAGCTAGGCACTTTGCAAAAAAAGGTCATTTTTCACTGCGAAATTGAGGTGTGACCGCGTTGCGTTTTGCGCCGTTTCCTGTCGCAGGCACTAGGCCGACCCACACAAGTGAGGTACCATTTTTCTCGTAAGACTTTGGGGAACGCGGGGTGGGTGGAAATTTGTGGATCCACGCAGATTCCAGAACTTTCCACCACAGAAATGTGGGGAAAATGTGTTTTTTTGACAATTTTTTATGTTTGCAAGGGATTCTGGGTAACAGAACCTGGTGGGAGGCAGTCAAGTCACCCCATCCTGGATTCCCCTGGGTGTCTAGTTTTTAAAAATGTATAGGTTTGCTAGGTTTCCCTAGGTGCCGGCAGAGGTAGGGTTCAAAAACTACAGCTAGGCACTTTGCCAAAAAAGGGTCATTTTTCACTGCGAAATTGAGGTGTGACCGCGTTGCGTTTTGCGCCGTTTCCTGTCGCAGGCACTAGGCCGACCCACACAAGTGAGGTACCACTTTTCTCGTAAGACTTTGGGGAACGCGGGGTGGGTGGAAATTTGTGGATCCACGTAGATTCCAGAACTTTCCACCACAGAAATGTGGGGAAAATGTGGTTTTTTGACAATTTTTTATGTTTGCAAGGGATTCTGGGTAACAGAACCTGGTGGGAGGCAGTCAAGTCACCCCATCCTGGATTCCCCTGGGTGTCTAGTTTTCAGAAATGTATAGGTTTGCTAGGTTTCCCTAGGTGCCGGCAGAGCTAGGGTTCAAAAACTACAGCTAGGCACTTTGCCAAAAAGGGTCATTTTTCACTGCGAAATTGAGGTGTGACCACGTTGCGTTTTGCGCCGTTTCCTGTCGCAGGCACTAGGCCGACCCACACAAGTGAGGTACCATTTTTCTCGTAAGACTTTGGGGAACGCGGGGTGGGTGGAAATTTGTGGATCCACGCAGATTCCAGAACTTTCCACGACAGAAATGTTGGGGAAAATGTGTTTTTTTGACAATTTTTATGTTTGCAAGGGATTCTGGGTAACAGAAACTGGTGGGAGGCAGTCAAGTCACCCCATCCTGGATTCCCCTGGGTGTCTAGTTTTCAAAAATGTATAGGTTTGCTAGGTTTCCCTAGGTGCCGGCAGAGCTAGGGTTCAAAAACTACAGCTAGGCACTTTGCCAAAAAAGGGTCATTTTTCACTGCGAAATTGAGGTGTGACCACGTTGCGTTTTGCGCCGTTTCCTGTCGCAGGCACTAGGCCGACCCACACAAGTGAGGTACCATTTTTCTCGTTAGACTTTGGGGAACGCGGGGTGGGTGGAAATTTGTGGATCCACGCAGATTCCAGAACTTTCCACCACAGAAATGTGGGGAAAATGTGATTTTTTGACAATGTTTTATGTTTGCAAGGGATTCTGGGTAACAGAACCTGGTGGGAGGCAGTCAAGTCACCCCATCCTGGATTCCCCTGGGTGTCTAGTTTTCAAAAATGTATAGGTTTGCTAGGTTTCCCTAGGTGCCGGCAGAGCTAGGGTTCAAAAACTACACCTAGGCACTTTGCAAAAAAAGGGTAATTTTTCATTGTGAAAATGTGGTACGTCCACGTTGCATTTTGAGCCATTTCCTGTTGTGGGCACAAGGGCTACCCACACAAGTGAGGTACCATTTTTATCGGGAGACTTAGGGTAACACAGAATTGTAGAGCAACTGTTATTACCTATTGACTTTCGATGCATTTCTGCCTTCCAAATGAAAGACAATGTGTAAAAAATAAGTCATTTTGAAAAATGACCTATAATTCTCATGCTAGTATGGGTACTCCCAATTTCGGAAATGTGCAAATATCTACTGTTTCTAAAATCTACATTTTGTTTCCATTTCAGAAATACATAGGTGTCTTTCATAACAATTTTTCCATGTATACATTTTCCCAAAATAATTGCTATATACCCGGTACTTAAAAAAAAATCATTGCAAGATGTTGCTCAATTATTGGCTCTGGGTTCGTCGGGTTCTTGGTGAACCTACAAGTCCTATATATCCCCACAACCAGAAAGGTCCAGCGGATATAACGGTATATTGCCTTCAAATAGCTGTCATAATTAGAAGAAGTTACAGGTGAAAACGTTGACACAAATGGCTGTTTTTTTCAACTAATTTTCAATTTTTCCTTTATTTAACTGTTAGTTTCTATAAGGAAAACTTTAAGGATCTACACAAATGACCCCTTGCTGAATTCAGAATTTTGTCTACTTTTCATAAATGTATGGCTTTCCAGGATCCATTATTGGTTTCATACCCATTTCTACCATTAACTGGAAGGAGGTTGAAAGCACAAAAAATAGCAAAAATAGGCTATGTCCCAGAAAAATGCCAAAACTGTGTAAAAAAGTTGGTTTTCTGACAAAAGTCTGCTTGTCCCTGAAAGCTGGGAAGATGGTGATTTCATCCCCACAACCCCTTTTTTGATGCCATTTGCAGGGAAAAATCAAGACGTTTTCATCTGTAGCCCTTTTTTTGCCTTTTTCCAGAAAAAAACAAAATTTAGCTGTATTTTGACTAATTTCTGGGTCCCCTCCAGGGGAATCCACAAACCCTGGGTACCTTTACAATCCCCATGATGTTAGAAAAAAGGACGCAAATTTGGCATGGATACCTTATGTGGTCAAAAAGTTACAGGGGCCTAAGCGCGCACTACCCCAAATAGCCAAAAAAAGGCTTAGCACAGGAGGGGGAAAGGCCTAGCAGCGAAGGGGTTAAAACAATGTGTGGCCATTAAGAACCCTGAGAGCAACAACAAAAAATCATTCAAAGTGGACATGCAAAAACAGAGAATGTGAAAGTAAGAAAGACTTGCTCATTAACTGAGACCATGACCACAATCCATCTGTCAAAGATCTTGAATATTCCGAAGTGTCCGTCGCCACTGATATGCAGAGGAGCCCGGCATAGAATCGTTTTGCTAGGTTACTCAGGACCTCTTTTACTCCAACTATAAACAACAGTGATATTTCCTTAAAATATATTACGTTTCACTGGCAAACGATGTGAGAGAATATACTAACTAAATGCAACATCAGTGGCGAAAACTGTCGAGATACCCACCAGAAACATCCCAGGTAGGCCTCTTTCTATAAAAATAAACCAGTGACCAGATCTAAAATGGATTCTGCTCTTGTCAGACGAAAGAAAGCAGAAGATAATTTGTGGCTCCCATGAGCTTGAAGAGTGGAAATAAAATGGAGGCCTGTGAGCATCCTGTCTACTGCTGGACCTCGCTTTCAATACTGCCTTTGTGTGGGGAATGGAAACAGGGAAAAATCTTAGCCCCTTCTTTTGTTACTATCGCCAGAAACGTATTCGTCCTTTACCTGAATGTCCTCAAATGTCCACTTTCATGTTAAACCGTCCAACGAAATTGTTGAATAAACGTAACAAAATAAGCTTCACTGCAGTGCTAATGAAAACGGAAGTTTGACCCCATTGTCAACAAAACAGAGCGGGTTGATTTTCTAAGGCGTTTTGTTTTCCTTTTGGAGTTTATTTGCACAGTCCATCTGTTGTTTGTATGAGAACTCGAAGGCTGCCTTGGTGCTGAAGGTAAACCCTATTTCCTGAGCAGGTGCTCGCTTTACTAACTAGACGCTTAGGGATTTACCAGCCCCTTGCGCCACTTTTGCGTCACTTTTCCCATGTTAAAAGTGACGCAAAAGTGGCGCAAGGGCCTGGTAAATAAGCCCCTTAAAGAGGTATAAATGTAACGCATGCCTATCATTCTTTCCAAATGTGACGCTGGCGAAAAGCTTTACATTAAAATGCATATTGGTTGCACTGGGGGCCTTATCACATTTTAGAAAATTATTTTGTGGACGTAGAAGTATGCTTGCAGAAAAGATGACATCCAGTCAACCAATGCTGGACAATCTTTGTAATATAATTTTCAGTGCACAGAACTCTACTCTATTCCTGCCTGTCGGGGCAGATTGTGCAAAGGGGCGTTTACTTGAGAGCCAGATATCTTTTGGATTATGCGCATACTTATTTTAGACGATGGACTACTAATTATCATGCCTTAGTTCAATGTGACATGCACATATGACACTGCTTCACAATTTTACAGAGCCAATGAGTTGTCCTCTTTTAGGCCTGGGGATACATGGGGTGCATGGGGTGGATTCAAGACTATGCATTCGGAGTGCCGGCATTTAATAGCACTGGCCCGGGCCATGTCAGTAGACCCTTGGGCACTAGCACTCATTCTTTTACAAACTAAGCACTGGCTGGAATCCTTAGATTTCTGTCCTTGTGACCGCAGATCAACTCAAACTTCCATTTTCTCTTCTTCTGCATCTGCATACTGTACATTTATTAGGAAATAATGGTTTTACTAGTTGAACATCTGCAGAGGGGTGTGGCTTTTATGTCGGGGAAGATGGCGGCATAGCTCTTTGGCTCCGCACCGAGCATTTCATTAATACAACTGATACAGATAATGGCAGGCTCCAGGAGGCAGGAAAGCAAAGCCTAAACCACCAGGAAGGAAGAGAAACACCCGACTGCAAAAACGGACCGAATCTGTGAGCCCTGACCCACCGAGAATCAGCGTGCGGTTCAAAGAGCCGCATCCAAGACAGAAAATGGCACCAAGGGCCCAACGAGGTCCACCACCGAAGCGAGAAACTCCCAATTATTGCTCCCCAAACCATCAAAAGACCAGCAGTGTCACCCCACCAGATCTCCTAACACCAAGGAGGTAAGAGGAAACAAATACGATGACACTATAGCGATTTTAAATACAAGCATTGACTCAGGCAGCCACAGCCGGCATGCATAGCATCAGATCGCCGATCTGTACGCAACTGAAGCAGGGAAGGTATCACAACGATCTTTGGTGGCCTGGATGGGTCTGCCTGATATTGTGAGCCACCTTGGCAATAATGTGGTTTTGTGGCCCTATAGACTTGGGGGGAAAAATGCGCTGTTACCAAGAGCACGCACCACTACATAATGGCGCCAAACCCACTGACTGTCTAAATGAAGGGGATGAACATAAACTGTACCTCCCCGTCACGCCTGATCAAAGGCCTTCATGAACCCCACACATGACTTTCTAATCACCAACAAGAGAGAACCAGGAAGAAACCAGGCACTTTATATCTGTGCGGTACTGTGCTGTTTCGTGCTATTTCATGGGCACCTTGATCTGAGGAAAAATGCACTGCCCCTGAGGGTATCCTCCAATGACCTAAGCGAATATAAACTGGGCCTGCCCATCACTCCTCAGCAAAAACCCCATTACCCTCACACAAGGCCTCAGAGCAAGCAAGAAACAAGAAGCGAGATACACGCGGCGGTGGGGGTGGACCCGATGGGAGCAGAGATTTAGGGGCCCCCTGACTTCTAACTACATCTGGCACTTCTCAGAACTGCTCCACAGCCTTTGCCAGCAACATTGACACCACAATTGCATTATTCTCCACACGCACACAGCGCTTGGCTGCCTGAATAAAGTGCCTTAAGCAAACAATACTATTGAAGTTCCAAACAAACAGTGTAGCAGAGTCCCCTCCTGCAAGTGCAACTAGCTGTTGGAAGCTCAGCCTCACCCACCATTACGAGACACAATCATTCAAGTGAACTATCTTTCCTCCTCACCTGCAATCAGCATATACTGGCTCTCTCTGAAACCAGTGCCGAGACAAAGATGTAGCTACCACGCTACGGAAACTCAACTCTGTCTTTCAGGGAGCCTACTGCGAGCGGCAAGTCACACAAGCACATGCATATACCAGAGAGCTGAGCTTTATCTCAAATAGGAGGGGCCCACTGTGTCACCAAGTAAGCCTCAACATGCACTCTGATCACTTAGAGGACACTTAGAGCCAGGATCTCATTCTGGGATCGACCAAAAAGTACCTGCACTAAAAATCCAGAACGCTAGCACATCTTCTCAGTGCAACTTCAGCCCCGCCTAATCTCCACAAGTGCATAACACTACAAGGGATATCATGGCCAACAAGGAAACTAAATCAACTCGTCAGAGGCCAAAGGTCAACCCCCTAACCCTGACTCTCTTGTTAAAGGAAAGGCAGATATAATGCAACCATGGACATGATTCTGAAAAAAATTGCAAATGTGCATCACTTAGCTAAATCAACAAAGTCGAAAATTGATGTAATGAAAAATCGGCATTTCCACAAACAGATCCGATACCAAAGTGATAAACTACAGAATCGCCAAAGCAGAAGACAGGATCAATAATCTTGAAGTCTTCCAAGCGAATGCAAAAAAAGACATCACCTCATTGAAGTCCACTTCAATAACCCTGCAAAGACAGATGTCATAAGTAGAAGATCGTAAGAGGAGGGGTAAACTTTGAATTTTGGGCATGCTAAAGGGGGCAGAAGACGCATCCAGGTCATTTGCAAAGATCCTAGAATTGTGGCTCCCTAAAACGACCAGCATCCAATTCCTAAAAGAACTGGAGATGGTAAGGGCACACAGAGTGCCAACCTTTAATCCTTGTGTACAGAAAAACCTAGACCCATCATCCGTAAACCACTAAGGTTCCAACATGCAGAAAAGATTCTTGAACACATGTGGAAGAATATTTTTATTGACTGGAAGGGAAGAGAACCCACATCTCACAGGATTTTTCAAAGGCCACTGTTGAGACTAGGAAAGGCTTCCTTGACGTACGCCAGAGACTGCCTAATAAAACATTATGTTCTTCTTTGCCGGCCCTGTGATATTTCAGATTAACCTGGATGGTACAATGCATATCTTTAGTGACCATAGAGAATTGGTGAGATTCCTGGATGAAAAAGCTGAAGCCGACATGGACATCTTGCAGCCAAAACTTACCTCAAAAACCCCAGAACTTTGAATTATGCAGGTTTGACTAATATAGTCTGACTTGACCCTATTTGGTCATCATCATTGACAAAGATGTAATGATCTATAGAAGTATCAATGTGAAGATGTAATGATGTACTAATGTACCAAGGTATGTGGGGTCTTTCTCTAGGTCCAGTTAAAAGTAACTACAAAACTCTGAAATTGTTAGCGAATTTGGGGTTTCTCCCAAACTATGGGCTCTACGCCCTAGGATACTTAACTTGTTTCATTTAAATTTTACAGGTTATGTTAACATCAGACTGGATTAGCCCTGCGTTACAATGCTGGTTCAGAGGTACGGTTGTGGCAGGCCATGATCTGAACACTACCACAGTTCAACTGTGCCTTTATGTTAAGGTATTGTTACCCAGGCCACTTACAATATCCAGGCCCTCAACAATAAGCAATAGGATCGACCAACACTACACTCTAAAACCCACCAACCTTAAATAGTGAACCCAGATGGACACAGACACATGCCTCGATCTCCGCTTAACACTCTGACCCACTATATATACAACACACTCAACATCCCTGCACCAATGGTTTGACCCAGGGGTACTCTACCAATTGAACACCAGACTACTTTGCCATGTAATTCACAAGGCCTGGACTCTAACCACACCAATGGTTACAATTTTATTAGCTGCAGAAAAAGCCTTGATAAAGTGGGCTAGAGATACCTTAATGCAATGTAGCATAAATTCAACCTTGACACCTCCTTCATACGAATGGTAATGGCTCTATACTCTGATCCCAGTGCCTGAGTTAGAGCAGGCGGTTTCCTCTCAGATGCCTTTTTACTGAAACAAGGCACCCGACAAGGCTGCCCACTATCACCTTCTCTTTTCCTTCTAGCTGTTGAACTCCTATTGTACAAAATTAGGAACAATGAGGCCATCACAGAAGTTAGATTTGAAACACTGACAGTGAAAACAGCAAAATAAGCTGACAATATTTTGATCATCACAGAAGATGCAGGCCAATCCATCCCACAATTAATAATTTCCAATATCTCAGGAAACACTCTTAACAGAGATAAATCTGAGGTCATCCTACTAAACAAAATAAGCTCCAGGGAATTGTTAGGGAAGAAATGACTAGCCTGGTAACCACACCACATCAATTACCTTGGCCTAGCACTCTTCAATATTGTCATTGGCTCGCTCAAGCAAAATGAAGTGTTAACTGTCAAGGATATCTGTTGGAAGGCTGGTCTCCTAAATTCCTACCATGGTGGGGAAGGATAGAGACGGAGAAAATTACGATTAACCCCATAATAAATTATCTAATTAGCTTGTTACCACTCACACTCCCTGACGTGTTTTTGAGGAAAATAGATGGTCTCATTAACAAATTCCTATGGGAGGAAAATAATAAAGACTATCCTTAAAAACTCAGGCTATCCAAAACCCTAGGAGGAGTAAGCCTACCTAACTTTAAGACATACCAAACAGCCTTTACTTCAAGCATGGTATCCACTAGTAAATTCAGAGCGAACAATATAGCCCCATATGGCTAGAAATTAAAAACTCTATTGTTCTCCTAGCAAACCTTATTTCATTTCTTTCCATGAGCAAAGTTACCCCTCTACACTCAAAGTACATCATGAACAATACAAAAACAGCCATACTATAGAATGACTCTCTTCTAGATAACAAAATCCACACCTCGAACTTAGCTTCTATAAGGGACAACTCCAAGATTAAACTGGAAGGTCAACCGATCTGTTGGCCGGACTGGGCATCTGGAGGACTCTTCACTATTAACCAATTGGGCTCGAACAAACACCCCATAACCTTTGCTAATTTACAACAAACATATACCCTGAATAATATGAACTTTTACAACTTTCTGAAGCTTAAAGCTGGCATTTGGAAACTAACCTTTTCGGATAAAGTCCCCTCACTTTTCGCTCGCATCCTAACCAGGACCGTACACAAAGTCTCCAAAAAAGATAAATACTCAAGGCCATCTTCCTCTAAACATTTGAGAGGTATCCATGATAAGTGGGTATGAGAGGGCTTGTCACCTCACTACCTGGTTAAAAATACTACACTCACCTTTCTTACAAGGAAACTCCAGTACTGGCCCAGTCTGACTTCATGTTAATTCATAGAGTGTTCTGAACCCCAACCCGGCTGCACAAGCTGAAACTTAGAGAAACTCCCACTTGTTGGAATTGCAACCCAGTTGAGGGTGTTCTAGCGCACATATTTTTTTATTGCCCATCCTTGTCAAAGTTTTGGAAAAATGTTTAAGGGTTCATCAGAACACTTTTTAAAATTCACCCACACAAAGAATTCCTGTTATTACTTACGGGTCTCCTTTATCCACACTTAAAAAAGAGGAGGATAGATACTTATTAGATGTTTTACTCACACTAGCATGTAAACTTGTCCTTAGTAACTGAAAAATAAAGCTGCCCTCAAATTGGCAGTTTAGAAGAATTGATTTCCTTCATCGAGGGACGACAATATGTACCTATAGACTTCCCTCTGTAAAGCAAAATCAAGATCGATTTGGTCCATGCTAGACAATTTTATGGCTAACACAAAGCCCCCACGAATAACATCCACCTTTAGAACAGAATATAAGATCCTGGGAAGCATATAATGGTCGTTCTAGTGACATTGTGAGTATCCACAACATTGTTTGCTCCACATTCCTACACTCGATTCTCTCCTGTGTAATTTGCTGTTCTTGATTCTTAACTGGATTTTTAGCTTTTATTATTATTATTATTATTATTATTATTAATAATAATACTAATATAATTATTATTACTATTATTATTGTTATTATTTAGTGTTTAATGAATGCCTGCTTAAGTGATTGTGACCCTGCATCATGCTTTCTGACCACCAGGCAGACTGCACTAACTGTTTATGACAGCAATGTTACAACTCCTACTCCTTAAATTAACTCACGACAACCATGATCTTTTATATACTTTTGTTACTCTTTTTATATCCTTTTGCATTGTCTCTTGCAAAAAATAATAAAGGTTTTTTTTAACCAGAAACAAGTTCAACATCTGCCTTCATATATTTGCAGATGTTATTGGCTGTTGGTCTATGAGCTGTTTAGTATGTACATAATGCAACATTTTGCTCCATTTAAAAAAATGCGACATGCCAGTGACATTCAGTGTCATCAACAGTGCTGTATTATTGGTTGGTGGTGCAAATGAAGAGATTTGAGGTGCTGGAATTCACATCAGGAAACTGAAAGTCTCCAATACCTAGTAAAGAGGGGTTCACTTTATTCGATTTGTGGGCTAAGCATGCTATTGATACCACAGAATAGAGAGAAAGCAGTCTATCCAGACCTCAATAGCAAGGTAGACATCAGGAAAAGTATTAGAAATTATAAGTCTGGTTGCTGGATACGAAATGCCTGTGTAGGTATAGAAGAGTGTGTGTGATTTAATGATCCAGTGCCTCCAGGCGCCGCTGCCCCACCTCCGCTTGTGTTCTGTATATAGCATTAAATGTGAGGGGTAAGTATTCGAGTTATTGAGAAAGTGTAATACCACCTCTGCAGAAACTAATCATGTGAGTAAGAGAGGTATGACCAAGCAGAAGGGTCAGGTTTCAGTGATAAGCAGCAGTCTCGCCTGTGGGTAAATCAGAACTAAAGTGAAACAGTGAATAATGTCATTAAATTACATGCTAACGAGTGACAAAGGAAAAATTCAATGCTTGTAGGGGCACAATAAGCCGGCATAAAAGCACATTAACTCTGATAATAATAATAATTTTTTATTGTTTGATTATTTAAAATCTTACAATAGAAAAAAACAATAATTCATATTATAACACATACATTACGAATAAAAATGTACTCATTATACTAATTGGGACCTCCCATATTTTAAAATATTGCAATTATGAGTGGTGCAAAACTTATTGTACAGATGAACTTCCACATTTAAATATATTGCAATTCTAAATAGTACAAAACATATTGTACAGATTAACTATTAAACGAATCCTATGCATTCTCTTTGATCAGATCATCGGAGATTAATTTCTTTTTTATCATTAATATAAATTTTACAAATGCAGAATTCAAAACTATGTCATTTGATTTGAGACATCTTATGAGAGCTTGTCTGCAAGTCTGAATTCCACGGGTATTTAAATGGCACTTAAGTGTCATTCGTCTTCTTTCAATTTTGAACATATGCAAAGCAGGTGGATAATGTTCTCTTCCCCTGTTTTACATAATCTGCAGTGTATTCGTTCTGTTGTACGCTGCCATGGCATTGCGTGACATGATCCTGGGAAAAGGCCAAATCGTGCTTTTAAAAAATTGTTTTTCAATTTTAAAGACCATGGTGTTTCTAGATATGATTGTACCTTAACGGATTTGTACTCATTCATTAGTGCCTGTGCATGCGTTCTTTTTGCAAGGGATTCTTCATCTTTATGCAACGATAATTGTTTTGCTATTTTGTTGAACGTTTTTTAGAAAGATTCCGTAGTTATAGGCATATCCCAAATTGCGTGTGCTGAATATTCACCTAGGGCAAGTTGTAAATATTTCCAAGACTGAGATTTCCGATTTGTTTGTATATCCTCTCATAACAATTTGCACAATTGGTTAGTATTATCTGTTTTAATTCTTTTCCACACTTTTATAAATTGGCCTTTCCTAGCAATTAGCTGGTTCGATGGCCCAAATTCTAGTCTAATTTGAGCAGATGATGCATTATGTGGAAGGTGGAAAAGTGATTTGAAGATTTTAGTCACTGCATTATTAATGGTTATAACATCTTTACAACATTCACTCACTATATGCATTTGATTGGGACCATGTAACTGATAATTGTCTTTCATTTTCTGAGGGTGTCGAGAATGGTATTTAAAATATACAGCATATCACTTCCCCTTCTCCAATAAATCCCATCCAATTCTAATGGTCATTTATCACAGTATTCTAGGTCTGCTTTCAAAGGTGAGTCATTCTATCTCTGTCTTTGGACAGAAATTCCACAATCTGGTGTAGGCCGGCCCTATCCAACTCCCTATGTGTAGTCATAACTGAATTATTCAATTTCACATTCCTGCAGTGAAAGGGCGGGGCCTTGTGTCATGTGTTTCCACAAACAGATACCCACAGCATTATTGTCCATTCCTGAATCCTCCAACAATTCCCGTAAATCCTGAAGGACCTCCGGATCCATGATTTCTCACCTTTCCAGCCATCTTCATGGGCCTACATGCCATGTCCAGCAGGCTTTATTTAGTGTCTTATTGATGTAAAGTAAGATCCAATGGCAAAAATGTCTTGCATTTAACATTAGGGTCCAACGGATAATTAACTAACAACAAAACAAAACTGGAGCTGCCTACAAACAAAACCGGGCCATTTCTTTTCTTGGCTACCTCAAGAATAGGTTTGGCATGTAGATGATTCATAACATGCACTTTTCGGAAGGGTCTGCCCCAGTGCCTAATTTGTAAACAAATGAGTGCTGGTGCCCAAAGCGCTGCTCAGTAGCCTACAGCAGCAGGTGCATTTGAATGTTGGTGTGCTCAATACCAATGCTGCATAGTCTTTATTCCACCTTGTGCCTCTTTAATCCACTACCAGACACTCCCTGCACCTTTATGTCACTTCTACAGGTTCCTGATTTCTTCCTTCATGACGTTTTTTCCATCTTTCTCTTTCTCTTCTTTCTGCTTTGTTTATTTTTGTCTCTTGCTCTCGTAAATGTCAGATGAAGAAAAATAAGTGCCAGTTAACAAAATGAGTGCTGGTGGCCCTCACCGGCTCAAATTATGCACTTTTCTGCACTTATTGTCAGCAGCGGATCCTCCGCTAAGGCGGAGGAGCATCGCTCCACTGCTCTCTGAGCAGTTCAAAAAGGAACAATAAAATTATAATAACGCAATGTTTTTATCATTTTATTGTTCCGTACTGGCTTAGGTGGGGGCAGGGCCGGGCCGGCCAGAGCAGGGGGAGGAGTGGTGGGCACTCAGTAAATGTGCATGACGGTTTAGCCGGCCGTCTTGGGCCGGCCAAAAAGTCATGCGCACTTTGCATGTTCTCCACCAGACGTTATTGCATAGCCTGGATGGAGAACATGCACAGCCCCCAAGCCCCTCTCTGAGCGCCGAACCACGGTGCTCAGACCAATCACAACGCTGCTGTCATGCAGTGTCATGATTGGCTAGGGGAGTCTGGGATCCTGTGTGCTTCCTGCTTCGTGGCTGTAGGACAGACGACGGAGGAGAGACGGCGGCAGTAACCAGGTAAGTGGGTTTTTTTCATTCGGCTCCTCCTCACCCGGCCTCACCAGCACCGATCATTAGTAGCCACCACTTCTTATTGTTCAGATTCCTAGTTTTGATTCGGTGGGCACTGTGAAACTCAAATCGATTTTTAAACTGTATTGGGAGGAGTCGTGGGATGGAATCAGTCAGAAATCCAATTATTTACTCGTTTTCTGCCTTTCCTGAAACGCAATGATTGTGGATACTGTCTCTTCTGGATTGCTCTTCCAAATACATTATCTTGAGTTTTAGGGTTTAGCATCTTGGCCACAATTGGGGAGTACATCCTTTTTAGATTCAAAGTTCACAAGTATTTTCTCAACAATATAAGAGTCACATCTGAAAGGCTGAGATGTCAGAGCATACTGACTTCATTTCCATAGATAATTCAGTCATTTTAGTGTCCAATTAAGAAAGCATAGCAACAATCACAGAAATTTCTTCCAGAATATTGTCCAATTGGTGCCAGACAGTGCTTCAGAAAACAAATTCTGTCCCCTGCTGTCGCAACGAAAATATGGTCAAGTCAAACCGATGCAACCAAAGAGATTGGTCGGTATAAGGTCCTCACAAGAAAACCTATACCACTATGATCTGTTTCAGGGAGTAGCAAAATCAGTGAGGTGTTAGTACCAAATTGCACACCTACACAGGATTAGCCAGGGTGCTCTAACCAACTTATGTCTCTATTGTGTCTACTGGCAATGAAAAGGACATCAGGTTTATCAATGCAGGTTGAAGGCTGGTAGCAGAGTTTTGTGGTAGGGCCTATTTTGTAATTCTACAGTAAGAGTACTGCCTTAGTTTTAGCGCCAAGTCAGGCTTGCAAAACTATAATTTATTCAAGCATGACTCTTATATTGTCCCATTCCATTGCTGATATGTACTCATTAATAGCGCCTTGCGACCCTCATGGGTGAGTAGCGCGCTTACAATTCCCTGATTGATTGATTGAATACAAGGCTGCTCAAGTGTAGGGGTGTACAGTACAATGATTACATGAGTAGTCCCAAGCAGAGTCTTGGGCAGCTCCTTTTAATGGACTTTATTGGCTGTGGCACTGTACTCATTCAAAGCCAAAGTGGCAATCGACAAAGAGTCTTAATTAGCACAATATAGAGTATACGTATGCATGCTTTAACCGTAGGAAGGCTATACAAAAGGGGATGATGGACGGAACGTTTGAGCCAATCAAACACTCACCCCCAGTCAGCTGATCTGGGTTTAATCCATCATCATTCTTTAGCTCACTCCACCACCCCAGTTCAGACATGGCCATATGCAAATCAGTCTGACCCTGTGCCTGCATGGGAACAGTCCAGCACGAACTGCCAAGCCATGTCTTCCCTGGACCGAAACAAGCATCCTAGGACCGGTTTCTGGCATTCCAGCCGTCATCAGCCAGGCTTGCTTGAATCCAGTGGCAAAGTGAGCAAGGGACCCACGTCTGGGCATACACCCGCCAACTTAGGGCGAACAAAGCGATACAAAGGGGATGATGGACGGAATGTTTGAGCCAATCAAACACTCACCCCCAGTCAACTGATCTGGGTTTAATCCATCATCATTCTTTAGCTCACTCCACCACCCCAGTTCAGACATGGCCATATGCAAATCAGTCTGACCCTGTGCCTCATGGGAACAGTCAAGCACGAACTGCCAAGCCATGTCTTCCCTGGACCGAAACAAGCATCCTAGGACCGGTTTCTGGCATTCCAGCCGTCATCAGCCAGGCTTGCTTGAATCCAGTGGCAAAGTGAGCAAGGGACCCACGTCTGGGCATACCCCGCCAACTTAGGGCGAACAAGCGATACAAAGGGGATGATGGACGGACGTTTGAGCCAATCAAACACTCACCCCCAGTCAACTGATCTGGGTTTAATCCATCATCATTCTTTAGCTCACTCCACCACCCCAGTTCAGACATGGCCATATGCAAATCAGTCTGACCCTGTGCCTCATGGGAACAGTCCAGCACGAACTGCCAAGCCATGTCTTCCCTGGACCGGAAACAAGCATCCTAGGACCGGTTTCTGGCATTCCAGCCGTCATAAGCCAGGCTTGCTTGAATCCAGTGGCAAAGTGAGCAAGGGACCCACGTCTGGGCATACCCCCGCCAACTTAGGGCGAACAAGCGATACAAAGGGGATGATGGACGAGAACGTTTGAGCCAATCAAACACTCACTCCCAGTCAACTGATCTGGGTTTAATCCATCATCATTCTTTAGCTCACTCCACCACCCCAGTTCAGACATGGCCATATGCAAATCAGTCTGACCCTGTGCCTCATGGGAACAGTCCAGCACGAACTGCCAAGCCATGTCTTCCCTGGACCGGAAACAAGCATCCTAGGACCGGTTTCTGGCATTCCAGCCATCATCAGCCCGGCTTGCTTGAATCCAGTGGCAAAGTGAGCACGGGACCCACGTCTGGGCATACCCCCGCCAACTTAGGGCGAACAAAGCGATACAAAAGGGGATGATGGACAGAAAGTTTGAGCCAATCAAACACTCACCCCCAGTCAACAGATCTGGGTTTAATCCATCATCATTCTTTAGCTCACTCCACCACCCCAGTTCAGACATGGCCATATGCAAATCAGTCTGACCCTGTGCCTCAAGGAACAGTCCAGCACGAACTGCCAAGCCATGTCTTCCCTGGACCGGAAACAAGCATCCTAGGACCGGTTTCTGGCATTCCAGCCGTCATCAGCCAGGCTTGCTTGAATCCAGTGGCAAAGTGAGCAAGGGACCACGTTTGGGCATACCCCGCCAACTAGGGCGAACAAAGCGATACAAAGGGGATGATGGACGGAAAGTTTGAGCCAATCAAACACTCACCCCCAGTCAACAGATCTGGGTTTAATCCATCATCATTCTTTAGCTCACTCCACCACCCCAGTTCAGACATGGCCATATGCAAATCAGTCTGACCCTGTGCCTCAAGGGAACAGTCCAGCACGAACTGCCAAGCCATGCCTTCCCTGGACCTGGACAGGCTGATGACGGCTGGAATGCCAGAAACCGGTCCTAGGATGCTTGTTTCCGGTCCAGGGAAGACATGGCTTGGCAGTTCGGGCTGGACTGTTCCCATGAGGCACAGGGTCAGACTGATTTGCATATGGCCATGTCTGAACTGGGGTGGTGGAGTGAGCTAAAGAATGATGATGGATTAAACCCAGATCAGTTGACTGGGGTGAGTGTTTGATTGGCTCAAACGTTCCATCCATCATCCCCTTTGTATCGCTTTGTTCGCCCTAAGTTGGCGGGGTATGCCCAGACGTGGGTCCCTTGCTCACTTTGCCACTGGATTCAAGCAAGCCTGGCTGATGACGGCTGGAATGCCAGAAACCGGTCCTAGGATGCTTGTTTCCGGTCCAGTGAAGACATGGCTTGGCAGTTTGGGCTGGACTGTTCCCATGAGGCACAGGGTCAGACTGATTTGCATATGGCCATGTCTGAACTGGGATGGTGGAGTGAGCTAAAGAATGATGATGGATTAAACCCAGATCAGTTGACTGGGGGTGAGTGTTTGATTGGCTCAAATGTTCCCTCCATCATCCCCTTTTGTATCGCTTTGTTCGCCCTAAGTTGGCGGGGTATGCCCAGATGTGGGTCCCTTGCTCACTTTGCCACTGGATTCAAGCAAGCCTGGCTGATGACGGCTGGAATGCCAGAAACCGGTCCTAGGATGCTTGTTTCCGGTCCAGGGAAGACATGGCTTGGCAGTTCGGGCTGGACTGTTCCCATGAGGCACAGGGTCAGACTGATTTGCATGGCCATGTCTGAACTGGGATGGTCGAGTGAGCTAAAGAATGATGATGGATTAAACCCAGATCAGTTGACTGGGGTGAGTGTTTGATTGGCTCAAACGTTCCGTCCATCATCCCCTTTTGTATCGCTTTGTTCGCCCTAAGTTGGCGGGGGTATGCCCAGACGTGGGTCCCTTGCTCACTTTGCCACTGGATTCAAGCAAGCCTGGCTGATGGCGGCTGGAATGCCAGAAACCGGTCCTAGGATGCTTGTTTCCGGTCCAGGGAAGACATGGCTTGGCAGTTCGGGCTGGACTGTTCCCATGAGGCACAGGGTCAGACTGATTTGCATATGGCCATGTCTGAACTGGGGTGGTGGAGTGAGCTAAAGAATGATGATGGATTAAACCCAGATCAGTTGACTGGGGTGAGTGTTTGATTGGCTCAAACGTCCGTCCATCATCCCCTTTGTATCGCTTTGTTCGCCCTAAGTTGGCGGGGGTATGCCCAGACGTGGGCCCTTGCTCACTTTGCCACTGGATTCAAGCAAGCCTGGCTGATGATGGCTGGAATGCCAGAAACTGGTCCTAGGATGCTTGTTTCCGGTCCAGGAAGACATGGCTTGGCAGTTCGGGCTGGACTGTTCCCATGAGGCACAGGGTCAGACTGATTTGCATATGGCCATGTCTGAACTGGGGTGGTGGAGTGAGCTAAAGAATGATGATGGATTAAACCCAGATCAGTTGACTGGGGGTGAGTGTTTGATTGGCTCAAGCGTTCCGTCCATCATCCCCTTTTGTATCGCTTTGTTCGTCCTAAGTTGGCGGGGTATGCCCAGACGTGGGTCCCTTGCTCACTTTGTCACTGGATTCAAGATAGCCTGGCTGATGAAGTCTGTAAGCCAGAAACCGGTCCCAGGATGCTTGTTTCTGGTCCAGGGAAGACATGGCTTGGCAGTTCGGGCTGGACTGTTCCCATGAGGCACAGGGTCAGACTGATTTGCATATGGCCATGTCTGAACTGGGGTGGCGGAGTGAGCTAAAGAATGATGATGTATTAAACCCAGATCAGTTGACTGGGGGTGAGTGCTTGCAATGTTCAACACTCCGTCCATCATCCCCTTTGGTTTTGCTATGTTCGCCCTAAGTTGGCAGGGTATGCCCAGACGTGGGTCCCTTGCTCACTTTGCCACTGGATTCAAGCAAGCCTGGCTGATGATGGCTGGAATGCCAGAAACCGGTCCTAGGATGCTTGTTTCCGGTCCAGGGAAGACATGGCTTGGCAGTTCGGGCTGGACTGTTCCCATGAGGCACAGGGTCAGACTGATTTGCATATGGCCATGTCTGAACTGGGGTGGTGGAGTGAGCTAAAGAATGATGATGGATTAAACCCAGATCAGTTGACTGGGGGTGAGTGTTTGATTGGCTCAAACGTTCCGTCCATCATCCCCTTTTGTATCGCTTTGTTCGCCCTAAGTTGGCGGGGGTATGCCCAGACGTGGGTCCCTTGCTCACTTTGCCACTGGATTCAAGCAAGCCTGGCTGATGATGGCTGGAATGCCAGAAACCGGTCCTAGGATGCTTGTTTCCGGTCCAGGGAAGACATGGCTTGGCAGTTCGGGCTGGACTGTTCCCATGAGGCACAGGGTCAGACTGATTTGCATATGGCCATGTCTGAACTGGGGTGGTGGAGTGAGCTAAAGAATGATGATGGATTAAACCCAGATCAGTTGACTGGGGGTGAGTGTTTGATTGGCTCAAGCGTTCCGTCCATCATCCCCTTTTGTATCGCTTTGTTCGCCCTAAGTTGGCGGGGTATGCCCAGACGTGGGTCCCTTGCTCACTTTGCCACTGGATTCAAGCAAGCCTGGCTGATGACGGCTGGAATGCCAGAAACTGGTCCTAGGATGCTTGTTTCCGGTCCAGGGAAGACATGGCTTGGCAGTTCGGGCTGGACTGTTCCCATGAGGCACAGGGTCAGACTGATTTGCATATGGCCATGTCTGAACTGGGGTGGTGGAGTGAGCTAAAGAATGATGATGGATTAAACCCAGATCAGTTGACTGGGGGTGAGTGTTTGATTGGCTCAAGCGTTCCGTCCATCATCCCCTTTTGTATCGCTTTGTTCGCCCTAAGTTGGCGGGGGTATGCCCAGACGTGGGTCCCTTGCTCACTTTGCCACTGGATTCAAGCAAGCCTGGCTGATGACGGCTGGAATGCCAGAAACTGGTCCTAGGATGCTTGTTTCCGGTCCAGGGAAGACATGGCTTGGCAGTTCGGGCTGGACTGTTCCCATGAGGCACAGGGTCAGACTGATTTGCATATGGCCATGTCTGAACTGGGGTGGTGGAGTGAGCTAAAGAATGATGATGGATTAAACCCAGATCAGTTGACTGGGGGTGAGTGTTTGATTGGCTCAAACGTTCCGTCCATCATCCCCTTTTGTATCGCTTTGTTCGCCCTAAGTTGGCGGGGGTATGCCCAGACGTGGGTCCCTTGCTCACTTTGCCACTGGATTCAAGCAAGCCTGGCTGATGACGGCTGGAATGCCAGAAACCGGTCCTAGGATGCTTGTTTCCGGTCCAGGGAAGACATGGCTTGGCAGTTCGGGCTGGACTGTTCCCATGAGGCACAGGGTCAGACTGATTTGCATATGGCCATGTCTGAACTGGGGTGGTGGAGTGAGCTAAAGAATGATGATGGATTAAACCCAGATCAGTTGACTGGGGGTGAGTGTTTGATTGGCTCAAACGTTCCGTCCATCATCCCTTTTGTATCGCTTTGTTCGCCCTAAGTTGGCGGGGGTATGCCCAGACGTGGGTCCCTTGCTCACTTTGCCACTGGATTCAAGCAAGCCTGGCTGATGACGGCTGGAATGCCAGAAACCGGTCCTAGGATGCTTGTTTCCGGTCCAGGGAAGACATGGCTTGGCAGTTCGGGCTGGACTGTTCCCATGAGGCACAGGGTCAGACTGATTGGCATATGGCCATGTCTGAACTGGGGTGGTGGAGTGAGCTAAAGAATGATGATGGATTAAACCCAGATCAGTTGACTGGGGGTGAGTGTTTGATTGGCTCAAACGTTCCGTCCATCATCCCCTTTTGTATCGCTTTGTTCGCCTAAGTTGGCGGGGTATGCCCAGACGTGGGTCCCTTGCTCACTTTGCCACTGGTTTCAAGCAAGCCTGGCTGATGACGGCTGGAATGCCAGAAACCGGTCCTAGGATGCTTGTTTCCGGTCCAGGGAAGACATGGCTTGGCAGTTCGGGCTGGACTGTTCCCATGAGGCACAGGGTCAGACTGATTTGCATATGGCCATGTCTGAACTGGGGTGGTGGAGTGAGCTAAAGAATGATGATGGATTAAACCCAGATCAGTTGACTGGGGGTGAGTGTTTGATTGGCTCAAACGTTCCGTCCATCATCCCCTTTTGTATCGCTTTGTTCGCCCTAAGTTGGCGGGGGTATGCCCAGACGTGGGTCCCTTGCTCACTTTGCCACTGGATTCAAGCAAGCCTGGCTGATGACGGCTGGAATGCCAGAAACCGGTCCTAGGATGCTTGTTTCCGGTCCAGGGAAGACATGGCTTGGCAGTTCGGGCTGGACTGTTCCCATGAGGCACAGGGTCAGACTGATTTGCATATGGCCAAGTCTGAACTGGGGTGGTGGAGTGAGCTAAAGAATGATGATGGATTAAACCCAGATCAGTTGACTGGGGGTGAGTGTTTGATTGGCTCAAACGTTCCGTCCATCATCCCCTTTTGTATCGCTTTGTTCGCCCTAAGTTGGCGGGGGTATGCCCAGACGTGGGTCCCTTGCTCACTTTGCCACTGGATTCAAGCAAGCCTGGCTGATGACGGCTGGAATGCCAGAAACCGGTCCTAGGATGCTTGTTTCCGGTCCAGGGAAGACATGGCTTGGCAGTTCGGGCTGGACTGTTCCCATGAGGCACAGGGTCAGACTGATTGGCATATGGCCATGTCTGAACTGGGGTGGTGGAGTGAGCTAAAGAATGATGATGGATTAAACCCAGATCAGTTGACTGGGGGTGAGTGTTTGATTGGCTCAAACGTTCTGTCCATCATCCCCTTTTGTATCGCTTTGTTCGCCCTAAGTTGGCGGGGGTATGCCCAGACGTGGGTCCCTTGCTCACTTTGCCACTGGATTCAAGCAAGCCTGGCTGATGACGGCTGGAATGCCAGAAACCGGTCCTAGGATGCTTGTTTCCGGTCCAGGGAAGACATGGCTTGGCAGTTCGGGCTGGACTGTTCCCATGAGGCACAGGGTCAGACTGATTTGCATATGGCAATGTCTGAACTGGGGGTGGTGGAGTGAGCTAAAGAATGATGATGGATTAAACCCAGATCAGTTGACTGGGGGTGAGTGTTTGATTGGCTCAAACGTTCCGTCCATCATCCCCTTTTGTATCGCTTTGTTCGCCCTAAGTTGGCGGGGGTATGCCCAGACGTGGGTCCCTTGCTCACTTTGCCACTGGATTCAAGCAAGCCTGGCTGATGACGGCTGGAATGCCAGAAACCGGTCCTAGGATGCTTGTTTCCGGTCCAGGGAAGACATGGCTTGGCAGTTCGGGCTGGACTGTTCCCATGAGGCACAGGGTCAGACTGATTTGCATATGGCCATGTCTGAACTGGGGTGGTGGAGTGAGCTAAAGAATGATGATGGATTAAACCCAGATCAGTTGACTGGGGGTGAGTGTTTGATTGGCTCAAACGTTCCGTCCATCATCCCCTTTTGTATCGCTTTAACCGTAGGAAGGAGCATCGAGAAGATATAGCCAATTAGTCAATTCTGTTCCTTCTGATCACAATTCGCAGCCGTATGGCAACACAGAACCTGTTAGTCTGTTCACCCCATCTCAGCATCCAATTCGTGCCACTTAAGATTGTAATTTTACTCTGTGGCCTTTCTACTTCAGAGCTTCTGTCTCCTCCCTATCCCGATCATTGATCAAGGCACAGCCGCCATGTTGCACTCTCCTTTCTTTCTTGCCACTGCGCTCTCTCTTTGTAGCTCAGGCCATCATAGCCGCCCTAGTTAGTATAAAGTGTAGAAGCTGATAATGATGTTGTCCACTGTGGGTGAACCACTTCAGTTCTACAGGCTGTAGAGGTCTCCCCTGGTTCTGGAAATTAACAGATATCCATATAGACTTTGGTGATGGTGCAACTGTGACCCCTAAGTACAAGGGGGCAGATTTACAATTCCTGGTGCATCCCTGCAAATCAGCAGGGATGCGCCAGGAAACTTAAGACACGCATCACCATCCTTGCGCCACCACTGATGCGCCGCTTTTACAATGCGGCGCATCATGGCGCAAGGAAATGCAGATGCGTGTCGCATCTGCCGTCGTAACGTTGGCGCAGTGCTGGAGTTGTGTCGCGGGCGCGACGCAGCTCCAGCACTGTGCCGACCCGGCCTATCTTGCACATGGTGCGTCACACCTTACGCCTGCTTCATGCAGGCGCAAGGTTTAGACGCACCGAGGTCGGAAAAGTGACTGAGTGAAATCTAGTAGATTTCACTCAGCCACTTTGCGAGGCGTTCCTGCGCCGGAACGCCCCTCTGCTCCGGAACGCCCACATGAAACCTGGACGCAGGTTTCATGTGGCGCAGGGCTTTACAACGTGACGCATCTCCCTAGATGCGTCATGTTGTAAATACCCCGCAGCATGGCGCTGGCTTTACGCCGCCGCTGCGTCACAGAAGTGACGCAACGGCGGCACTAAAGTGGCGCAAGGGGCTTGTAAATCTGCCCCACAGTACCCGGGCAGGAATCACAGAGCCTTGCAGAGCTCTAACAAGGAGCGGCCATCTTGGGTGCATCCCAGCTCTGCCTCTCCTATTTCAGTATGCATTAGAAATTACTGACTGTAGATGTGAATTTTTCAAGAAACTGTAATAGATCCTGATTATTTATACACATTTTGCAGTGAGAAATTGCACAAACATCTTCATAAAACTGAAGTATAATTTAATTTCCTTAACTACTCTGCAATATACTGCTGATTATTTTGTAGTATAAGGTAAACTATTTGATGGTGATATTATTGTTTTGTCACTATATATTATTAGACATCATAATATGGTGTACTATTATTTTGTGTTATTGGTCTTATTTAGAATGGAACGAGTTTGATAAAAAATAAACATAGGCAGCAGAGGCTTTACACTTAGCCTCAGTGCTTGTCCATCCCAATGTTCTCTTCCTTTCACTTTAAATCTTTTCAGAAAGCTCTCATAGCCCTCTCATTCATACCAGATGTAAATGCTTGCTGGTCATATCGGGACACGCACATTTCTGCTCCATGTCGCCTAAGCCACTTCAGAACGCTGGAATAAGTTAAAACAAAACAATGAAAGCTGTGAAAAACATAAGAGACGAGTCACATGTGCAGGATGGATGTACGTCTGAAATTGTTTTGTTTCCCCCGTAAACTTAATAGACACGGTTGGTTGACTGCGCTTTCTAAAGTTTCATAAATTTCAATGTAACGTTTCTTAGCAGAATTCATTTCCCTCAAGAAATATTGGGGCATATTATCAAGGGCTCTATCGCCGCTTTAGCGGGACTTTTTCCCGCTAAAGCGGCGATAATTCTAACGCCCTATTAGCAAGCTGTCGCTAACTGCTGTTAGCGACAGCTTCTAGGCGATAGCGACCGGGTTGGGTGCCGCTTTGCATGCCTGCGATATTTATCGCTAATGGCATGCAAAGTAGGCGTTCCCAACCTAAAAGCGACTGGAAACAGTCGCTAAGCTCGCTATCGCCTATTAGCGAGGCAGGGGAGGTGATTAACGAACCAGCGCTAAACACGTTTAGCGCTGGTTTGTCAACGCCTGGTCCAGACCTGACTTAGCCATGTAATCCAATGGGAGGTGGATTACATGGCTAAATCCCCCTCGCCCTATCACCTAGCTAACACTGGTCACAGTGTGAATATCGCTTGTTTTCAAGCGATATTCACACTGTTCTCCAGAGTTTCTATCGCTTTGGAGATAAGCGTTGCTGATAGCACGCTATCTCCGCGATAGAAACCTGCGATAGCCGGCGATAATTATCCAAGCGCTAACTGCGCTTAGCGATAATTATCGCCGGTTATTGCTAATAGGCCCCACTGTTTTATTGCTTTGTCTTTTCATTTGTCCGGTTTGTTGATATTATTCTGCTTCTCATATGTTTTCCTTAAAATTATTTCACACAAGCACAGCAATAGTTTCTCTTCCTTGAGTTGTTGCATAAGCTGTTTACATGTATATTTTTAATTTCAAAATGTTTTTATTGATTTTCGTAAAGGAGAAGAAAAACATCCACAATAGTGAATAACATATAGAGGTTAGAGCATCATGTACATACCATAAAAGAATAACAATGTAGAGGCAAACAATGATATGTATGGCGCAATAATGGTCGAGGAGAGCCTTATCGCCATCCGACTTCAGGTCCACCATCAAGAAAGCAGTAACTAAGTTGGGCAAATCCCTAGACAGCTTACAGTTAAACAATTTATACAAAAATACATAAACCTTATCCCAGAAAGGTTTCACTACCGAACAGTGCAGGATAAGATGAGCAAGTTCACCCACTTCTTGTTTACAGTTCCAACATAAAGCATCCTCCTGGATCCCCAAGGTGAATAGCCTAGCAGGCATCCAAAAGGCCTTATGATCTAACCAATATTTAGTTTGGGAGAGTACTGGGGATATCTTGTTACGAGAAGCTGAACTCCATAGCGAGGACCATAAAGGTTCTGTTAACGGAACAGGAGACTGCATATTCCAAAAATTGACAATCTTAACATTGAGATTTGAGGATTTAGGACGCAGAAGTTTGTAAATCTGGGAGACTTGGTGGCCAAGTTTGTTGATCTTTGTTACAAATAGAGGTAATGATGGCTGTATGGGGGATAGTTTGGATTTCGCAATGGCAGCCCTCACTTACAGGAAATTATAGAATTCAATATCAGCTAAATTATATCTAGTTTGAAGGTCAGAGAACGTGACTGGGTTCGAGGCGTTTTCTAACTGCTGAGGACAGAACACGCCATTTTTGCACCAGGAGTCAAAATGAAGACTTTTACCTTTGTAGAGTATTTTGTTATTAAACCATAACGATTCCATTTTGGATCCCTTAACGCTGACCTCCATCTTCTTATCAATTTTCAAGAGAGCTATTTTAGTATTCTTGAAAATAGACCTGGAATGAGTGGGGCAGAAGCGATTGGCTGTAAGAACTGAAAAATGGTTTAAGTTATTAAGGATAGCCCTCTCTACCTCCAGCCAGACAGGTGTGTATTCACCATATAGCCAACTAAATATGTCTTTGAGCGGAGCTAGTTTTTCAGGGAGTGACATAACAAGTCTATTCAACTTTCCAGGTTTTGCTGATATGAATGGCGGATCCACTAGAGAAATGTGTAGTTTCTTGGGAGTGATCAGCCTCCATTCACAAGACCTAGTTTTAATAGATTTAACCTTTTTATGGGCAACAATTTCTATCAATTAATTATTGCAGTCAGAGACAACAATCTAAAATTCGTAGAGGCAGCTCTTTTGAAGCACAGAAATGAATACAAAAGATTTGGCCCAGAGTTTGGCTTGCAATAGGGGCAGCAATACCTCAAATGGGAGCAATGCATTCCCTGATTAAAGGCACTGAGCAAACTTTGTGTATGGCACAGATGAAACAACACAAAGTGAGACAAAGTCACTGTGGAGCTGAATTTATGACACAGGAGCAGGGTTCTTTTGACTGGGTTCACTCTTTGAATGTTATTTCGAAATCATGTGGGTTCTAATTCTCGAATAAGTATCCGCTTTTACGGGTAAAATGTGCAAGCACAATACCATGCATTATTAACATTCTCACAGCTTTGGTTGCAGAATCTTGAGCAGAAAACTTAGTAATACCAAAGTAGAATGAGAAAAAGATTAATTTACTAATTGCTGCAGAGTGGCGTTCCACTCGTGATGGCCAGTGGCGTAACATTAGTACCCGTAGTCCCCACAATGCGGGGGGGGCAGCTCCAGGATCCCCTCTGGCACTGTGCATGGGCCCCTGGCCTGAGAACTCCTGACTGAGTCCGGAGTGTAGGGGATCCCCTCCTTGTGGTGACCCATCAAGTTTTGTTACACCACCTTATGCCAGTTCGGTCAGGACCAAAAGACCTCTGGGTCCCACTGGCTGCGTACTTAATGTTGAGAGATACAGAAGACGTTCTGGATCGCAAGGCCAATCTAAGGATCCTGGTCACCACTCCACATACATGTATGGTGCCCACTGAGCCCACGCTGGGCTTGGAGGAGGCTTCCTCCTTCTGAATTTGCTCACTATTGTGTCCTTGATGCGTTCTGATTGCGAGCATTGATTTTCAATGTTCCTTTGTGTACTCCTCCATTGCATTATATAATTGGTGATGCACTGAAGTACTGTTTTTGTTCTCAAGGCGTGTACTCCTGCCCCTCTCCCTTTCCTATATCTTTTTTCTTTCTGTTTATTGCTTAAAAGCCAATAAGTAAACAAAACAAAGTATCCGTTGCCTAGCTACAATTTGCTTTAATAGAGTATTGAGAGTCCCCCTGTATTAAAATAGGTGATATTTAAGGAAAAGGGGAAGTCATTTAATTGCAGTTGCTCAATTTAACTTTCGACTTATACCAGATTGCATTCGGGGCAATTTATGAACACATCAAAACGATGAAAATTATTGTATTCTTCCTTTTGAATCACCAATTTTCCTGTGGAATTTACTCCTTTGTGGGTATATGTCTCATTGACCTTGTTTGTCTCCGGCCACTCCTTGAACATTACCATTTTGAGCATAAAGTTCCTAACACCAGATGGTTTGGCCCTTAATATAGGAAATTAGACAAAAGATGTACAAAGTAGTGACGATCCAGCTCTGTGTATAGAAGTAAAGAATTTCCACCCGCGAATGACTTAGCTTGACATAACTCAGGAAACCTATACTGTCACCACAATGAGACAGTTACATAGAGTACAATGTATGAGGAAAGGCTGAAAATGTACTTTCTCACAGTCCTTATAGATAGGCAAATTTTCATCATACGAGAATGTATGAATAGATGGACTTCTGATAAAAAACAACTCAATTTAATCCAAGTACATTTTGCAACAGACATGTTAACTTTGAGATATTAGTGGCTAAAATATCCTGTAGAATGACACTAGATAGACCATTTAGAAATATAAGTAATTGAGTTAAAGGGAAGAGACTGGGTTTGTTCGGATAGACAATTTATTGGCTTTTCATGGGTTAGAGATAAAAGTTGATAGCATAAATTCTTGCCTGCATAGCTTACCTTTGAAATTATATTAAATAATATTCACATAAAAAAGCATGTTGTAGCACGCTGTAGCCTAACTACGTAATCACTTCTGATTCAATTTAATATCATTATTATTATTATAAGTGAGATATGTGAATTCTTAACAATGCCAGTACTCTATTCTGTAAATACACTTATGTTGTTTATTGAAGTTCATGCCAAACATCTAATAGATCTAAATTAAATGGGGAGACTAACAGACAAGAGAAATGGATGCGTAGTACCAGAAAGTAATAAAGACATTTTGCAGATAATAATCCAGTGACAAATTATAATACTCAAAGCAAAAATATACTTTAGCTAATGTAAGAATTTGGAAAATTCCTACAGGGTATTGACATTATCATTGAGTAGACCGTGCAAGATACGCTGCAGTGCCATCTCATACTGTGGCTGGACCAGCAAATAATACACCATTATTTATTATATGTATGGCAAGTTTCAATATACCCCAAAATACATTTTCCACTGACAAGTTCTGAGAAATATCCCATTGCCGACGCAAGTGACCAGTGATACCGTGTTGGTCCTTAAGGTGATAGCCCTTGCGACCTCTGCTTCCATATTGTAAGGCTCCCATCAGCAGGCACCCCCCTTTGAGGGCATAAAGTCATCATGCGTGACCCCACTCTGGGTGGTAGAATATCACCACTGTAAGCACCTGAGCCGATGTAAAACCCCAAACAGTGTACCTGCATTGTATTGTGATGACGCTGAGCCACCAGAGAAAACACTGCATCACTCCAGCACACCTGCAATCATCCCAAGACCAGCATCGTATTGAAGGAAGTACTTTGGTTAGAGTGGCTGACTTTGAAACATGGGGAACCAAGTTCAAATCCTAGGGGCCCATTAGGATGGCGGGCGGTTCGCCCCCGCTGGGCCGGGGGCGAACCGCCCACCATCCACACCAGAAAGACCCCCCGCCATATTATGATGGCTGGGGGGTCCGCGGCAGACGGAAAGACCGTCCGCCGCTTTTCTGCCGGTCTACTCGTCGACCGGGCGGAAAACATGCATAATATGGTGGTGCAGACACCGCCATCCATATTATGATGATGGCGGAAAGCAGCCCTTGCATGGCGGCATTGCCGCCATGGAAAGGCATGTGGTCTTCGCTGTTGGGGGCCCGTAGCGGGCCCCCAGGATGTTGGGGCAGTGGGGGGTGCACATGGGGGGTACCTATGGTACCCCCCTGCATTGGCATTGACAAAGTGGCAGGCACCGCGTGGTGCCCGTCACCTTGTGCATGTCAATGCACAACGTGCATTCCCAGCATTGTGGCGGGCGGTGCTGTGAGCACCGCCTGCCACAATGCTGGGAATAGGGGATGCAACCACCACGGTGGCGATGGCATCATAATTGCAGGTGCGGGACCGCCGCTTCTAAAGCGGGCGGTCCCTTTGGCCGTTGCGGTGGCGGGCGGACTTTGCCCGCCCGCCATCGTAATGACCCTCCTAGTGTCAGTTCAACATCTTGTGATTCTGGGTAAATCATTTAATCTCTCTGATCCTAAAATTTTAAAATTCTGTAATGTCAGATTATTGTTGTAAAGCTCTCTATTGTCCTTGGGCAAACTATAATAAACTGCAAAACCCCTCTGCAACTGCAGCCAGCCAGAACCCATTCCAAATAGCATGAGCGCCTCCACTTATCCTGGTCACCCTGCAGAGACCTTGGAAACTCACAAGAGACAACAATAACAGTAAGATATATACATAGAAACAGTGCCCCAGAGCAGAGGTGTCAATTGTTTTTTTTCAGGCTAATTGTGATTCCCCAGCATGCATCTCACCTTATCTGCTGAGCACTTAAGAAGTATAAAGTATGCTCTGCTTATTATTAGTAGAATAAAACCTCTAGTTACTGAGCACATTTAATGGAAATTAGTAGCTCCTTTTGACAAAATAATAGCACTGCTTGAAGATTATATATATTACAAGTGATACATTAGATATCTGAACAAGTTGTTCCACCCTCGAATTGTGAGTGGGATTCAACAGCACTGTCCTTCAATAGTTCTTCTCCTACCTTTCCAACCAGTATTAGTTTGTTTACATGGGCAAGTCCAGAACACAAATCATCCCTATCACACGAGGAGTCCCCCAGGGTTCTATACTGTTTCCTGTCATCTTCAACCTATACATGGAGTCGCTTGGTGCTCTTCTCATGGATAACAGCATCAAGATGAATAAATTTGCTGATGATACACAATTCTACTTGAAAGTCTCCTCAGCTTCAGACATCCAACCCTTCAAACAATGCTTGCACACCATCCAGCCATGGCAGTCTATTGCCTAACTGAAGCTCAACCCAAACAATCCAGAATTCCTATTTTTTGCCAAAAACAGCATTTTGTTTTTATAGCCATCCTTGCCCACCTCTTGATCTCTGTTATTTTTAGCCGAACCTCCTGCAACCCTCTATTATTTTCACCTTACAACCCCCGTCCTCCTCCCGCTCTCCAGTGTTATTGTTTAGACATGTTGCACAGCAGAGTGGGCTGCTGTGCAACTTGGATTAAAGTAAACTGAAAAGTGGTATGACACGGTCGATGCTGGCCACGCCATAGCGCTTTGTTTTTATTTACTTTAAGCCATGTTGCACAGCAGCCTACGCTGCTTTTCAACATGTCTAAACAACGTTGACAATGTCAATAGATCTTGCAGGGGTGAAACCTAGTGGCTTTGCCAATGCTTGTTTAAGAGTAGACGTCATTGATGTTCATTTGGCTGGATACATTCAGTTAGATTTACATTTTGATACCCATAATCATATGCTGCCATCGACGTTTAATCGCAGTCCTGCCAATGCTCTGCTGCTGGTGTAAATGCTGAAAATGCCCCTTTTCCTCGTGATAAGGGTTTAACTAGCTATTGCTTCTCCTACTGACAGCAACAACAAAAAATGAAAATATTCATTTAAACTTTAAAACTTTATTATCCAAGATCACCAATACTGTAAGTCTAGGCTGTAACAAAAACGTAATTTTTTTTGAGGTTGGAAAGAGAAATGCATGTCCTCAAAAGAATAATAAGGCTCAATTACAGCAGAGCAAAAACAAAAAGTAGAAACGAAAACTGGAGGATCACTTTCTAAGTCAAAGTAAACTAGAATACCAGATAGGAACAAAACATGAGACTCAGCAGTTAGGTTGAGTGGGTGGCATAGCTTGCATTTCAAAAGTTCCAAAAATATTTAATCGAATTACAAAATGTTAGATGTTGTCTTAATACAAAAGGCATCTATGTGTTATTTTTTTTTTACTTTTTTCACTACTGAAAAGTACTCTAGGAATGAGTCAAGGGATACCTGTAATCTGGAAGTTTGTTTGACTTTAAATACGTTTACTATTAGAGTATACTCTGTAACTCATTTAGAAGAGGTCATCATTAATTTGGCCTCAACACATCTGCCATGCACAGTCGAAAACATCTTCATGAAGCATCGTTGTTAGAGCAAATATTATGTTATGTTATACATGCTTTTAAAGCACTTGGGGGCATATTATCAACTGCCAGCGATAATTATCGCTGGCCGTGCTTAGCGATAGATTACTTATCGCTGGCTATCTCCGGAAATTATCGCCCTGGTAGCGCGTTATTAACAACACGCTTCTCCAGGGCGATAAAAATTCCAGAGATAGCGAGGTTATCGCCGTTTTGCAGGGAACATCGCTGGTTTTCCAGCGATGTTCCCTGCAAACGGCGATAACTCCTGCTGATACGACCCTGTGGTCGTATCAGCACAATCCACCCCTATGTTAGGGATGGCTAAGTCAAGATAATAGCAGACGTTAGATTTTGGCGAAAACAGCAGTTTTCGCCAAAATCTAACGTCTGCTATCATCCTGTGGGCTGCCTTGTAAATATCGCGATGTGCACATCGGCGATATTTACAACGTAGCCCATCTGAGGTACGCTCAGTAACGCCCACTTTGCATCTCATTAGAGATGCAAAGCTGAGCGATAAGAGAAAGGGCGAAAAGCATGGATTCACGCGTTAGCGTGTCCTTGCTAATAAGGCGTTAAAATTATCGCCGCTTTTCGTCCGAAAACGGACGCTAAAGCGGCGATAATTGTATCGCCTGCCCTTGTAGATATGCCCCTTGAATACCAAAAGAGGTGTCTTGGCGCTAGCTGGGCTCACTGAACAGTACCAAACCCAGACAATATCTTTAACCAGTCGAAAAAAGACGTCTTTAAGGATTTCCTAAAGGGCCATAAGATTAGACATAGCTCTCAGATGCAATGGCAGAGAATTTCAGGCCTTTGAGGCTCCAAGCACAAAACCTCTGTTAATGAGCTTAAATCTGGGGACTGCTACCAACCTGGCAGAGGCAGAGCGTAGAGACCTGCCTGGAGAATACCAAGAAAACTGTTTCTCAGAAAGATGGGTCCTTGCTCATGAAGGGGCAGATTTACAAGCCCCCTGCGCCACCAGTACGTCACTTTTCCTGACGTACTGGTGGCGCAGGGGACTGCTCCATATTTACAAGGAGAGGAAAAGCCACCCTGCATGACTTTTCCTCTCCTTGTAAATACGGCCCTTCACACGCAGCACTTTGCGGTGAAGGGGCGTTCCATGGGTGTTGCTGTGGGTGTTCCCACGCAACACCCATGGAACAAGACACATCTCCAGAATTACGAGAAATCGTAACTCTGGAGATGCGTCTGAAAGCTACGCCACCCTAGAGGTGGCGTAGCGAGGCGCACCGAGGAGAAATGTTTTCATTTCTCCTCGTTTTTCCTCTTTCAATGCGTGCTGCATTCTGCAGCACGCATTGAAAGAGGAAAATGGTTGTAGTGATTGTTTTTGTGCAGGAAGGTTCTCCTTCCTGCACAAAAACAATCTCCCCACGCACGCAGGCATCCTTGCACCATGGTGCAAGGGTGCCTGCGCCGGCGCAAGGCTGCAGTTTGTGCGCCAGCGCAGGGGGAAGCACAAGGATGCGACATATTCTTGTAAATATGTCGCATCCCTGTGCTTTCCAAACTAACGCAGCATGGCGCAGCAAAATGACTTGCTGCATCGTGCTGCGTTAGTTAATTGTAAATCTGCCCCGAAGTGCCTTATGCACCATACAGAGGGGCAGATTTACGTTCCCTGGCGCATCCCTGCAAATCAGCAGGGATGCGCCAGGGAAGATGCGTGACTCAAGTTTACCCTTGCGCCACCACAGATGCGCCGCGTTTACAATGCGGCGCATCATGGCGCAAGGATAAACAGATGCGTGACGCATCTGTCGGCGGAAGGGTGGCGCAGTACTGGAGTTGTGTCGCAAGTGCGACGTAACTCCAGTACTGCTCAGGGGTGCCCTATACCTAACATGCTGCATCACTCCTTACGCCTGCTTGAAGCAGGCGTAAGGATTTGACGCAGCAGGGACGTAAAGTGACTCCGTGAAATCTTGTAGATTTCACTGCGTCACTTCTACGGGAGCTTCCTTGCGCAGGAACGCCCCGCCTGCGCCGGCACGCCCACATGAAACCTGACGCAGGTTTCATGTGGCGCAGGGCTTTACAACGTGACGCATCTCCCTAGATGCGTCACGTTGTAAATCCCCCGCAGCATGGCGCATGATTTGCGCCGCCGCTGCGTCACAAAAGTGACGCAACGGCGGCGCAAAAGTGGCGTAAGGGGCTTGTAAATCTGCCCCAGAGTGCTTAATCCTCTGCCTAACTGGCAGCCAATGTAAATTTCTGGTTACCTTTGAAACTGACTGGTACTTGGGGATTCTGCAAAGAGTATGGGCTGCCCCATTCTGCAAGGTCTGAAGCTTATTGAGAACATGCTGATGTGCATGCAAGTATAAACTGTTACAATAATCAATCTTCGACAGAACTAACGAGTGATCACTGTCTTCTGCAGTTGACTTGGAATAAATGTCAGAGCTCTACTGATCATTTTTAAAGTAACAAAAGTGGAAGAAGTGACTGCATTAACCTGGTTAACATATGACAACTTAGAAGGACTCCCAAATTCTTTGCCAACTTGACTGGGGAAGGGTGTGAGCCAAGTTCTGCCGGCCAACAAAGGGGGGACCACAAAGAAGGCTGAGCCCAAACAACAATACCTCCATCTTACTGGCGTTGAGTTTGAGGCAGTTTGTGGACATCCATCGACAGACTACCTTTATGCAGTCACAGAATTTGGCAGCAACATCTTTGTCCTCTGAGGCGAATGACACAACAATTTGTGTGTCATTGGTGTAGGATGTCAATGCAAAACCGAAAGATCAAATCAGTTTTGCCGAAGGTGAGACATATATGTTAAAGTGAGTAGGACTATGCGGGGATCCCTGTGGGACCCTGCATGGAAGAGAGAAGGGTGAAGAGGTGAAGTCACTAAGTCTACCCGACTGCTCACGTCCCATAGGGAACAATGTCAACATTTTGTAAGGGTTTTCAATGTGAATTTATCTTTACTGGGCTAAAAACGTAAAACACCAAACCTTACTCGGAGTGCCACTGTGATCTATGACAATTCTCAGTAACAGAAAGCAAGGTTA